>CM065590.1:4488645-5057735 GCA_033119425.1 Bufotes viridis | reverse complement strand
GGACGTATTGATAGAATTAAAAAAATAAATAAAATAGAACTATATCTCAGAATAGTACAAAAAAAAGTGAATTCGTAATGCGATTAATATTAGTGATTACTATCGCATTGCGATTCCTACTTTGAGATCAATTTTGTTAATAGTTTAGTTGTATTGGGAGATTTACGAATGTACTATATCTCATAATCTCAGTCGTTATTTATTAGAGTTGAATTCGCAATGCGTTTAATATTAGAACAGTATGGTACTATTACTACGATTTTATTTAATTCGTCAATTAGAGCAAGCTGAACCATTAGAAAACCATCTATGTTAATATCGCTATGCGATTTAGACAACTTGAAGTATTCGCATTGCGATTTCCTAAGGTTAGCCAGCTAGAATTAGCGAACATAACGAATATATTCGTCTTTCATATAATATCATATTCATATTTATAACGATTCTTCGAAATCGCTCGTCACTCAGTACGAAGAATCGTCATACGATTAAAGCATGTGAAAATATTCGAATTATTCGATTTTAATGATAGTCTCAAATCCGACAGTACATTCTAGCATGGGAGTAAATAATGACAGCAACGGACAATGACTGGAGATCGCAGGGAGCAAGGACGCTCAGTCTGGACATGTAAGTAGTAATGGTGTAGAAAAAAAATTGGGGGGGAAAAAAAATTTAACGAATATTCGAAATAGCGAATATAAATCGCTATATTCGAAATATTCGCGAATTAGCGAAGTGCCGATATTCGCTAAAAAAATTCGCGATTCGAATATTCGCGCTCAACACTAGTGAGTAGCATGAGGTTTGGGCACTTTCTTGCATGAAGACCCAAAATGATCATTTAATTCCATTATTATACCCCATAGCAGACATAGCTTCTGTAGCCAATAAACTTGACAACTGTCACCTTGTTGACAACTTTCCCATGCTTGTTCTTATCCTGGAATCAATTCCTATTGAATAGACGTATCCTTGCATTTCTAAGACTGCTCAGTGCCCGGAAAAGGACAGTCTTTACATCTTGGTTCCTCAGGCTATAGATAAGAGGATTCAACATAGGCGTTATCACTGAGTAAAAGACGGAAGCCACCCTGTCTTGTTTCTCGAATTGTTCTGAAGGGGGACGTAAGTAAGTGAGGAATACGGACACATAGAAGATGGAGGCGCAGATGATGTGTGAGGAGCAGGTGCTGAACGCTTTCTCTCTGCCTTTTCTGGATTTTATGTGTAGAATGGCCACCAGGATATAGATGTATGAGACCAATATGGCGGCCAGTGAACCAACGCTGTAAGATCCTACAAAAAAAAGAGTAATCATTTCACAGGTGAAGGTCTTAGAGCATGACAGCTTCAGCACCGAAGGGATGTCACAGTAGAAATGGTCAACAAGGTTTGATCCGCAGTATTCAAGATTGAATATACAACAGGTCTGCACTGAAGATGGCAAGATGCCAAAAGCAAAGGCAAAAAGGCCCAAAAGTAAGCATTTTTTCTTGGTCATTATGGACACATAATGTAGAGGGTAGCAGATAGCAACATACCGGTCATAGGACATATTCGAGAGAAGAAGAACATCAGTAGCTGCAAATGTAGCAAAAAAGAAGAACTGGAGGGCGCAACTACTGAAGGAGATGACCTTCTTTACAGAGCCAAGGTCGGCAATCATCTTGGGAGTAACCGTCGAGGAGTAGCATAGGTCCACAACTGAGAGGTAACTGAGAAAGTAATACATGGGAGTGTGGAGAGTGGACGTCCTATTGACAATGATGAACAACCCAACATTACCCACCACAGTTATAATGTAAACGAGAAGGAAAAATACAAAGAGAAAGATGGACATTTTTGGATCATGTGTCAATCCAGAAAACTCAAAGATGTTTACTTGCGTCTTGTTCATATTGTATGTTACTGTGTTGGGAGAAAAATCAATGATAGATATAATTAACCAAGAGCAGACCATAAGAGTTCACCGACTTTAGATAAACTATGCTAAATCTGGTCACCCAGTACTAAAGCCACCTGTGTCTATACATGACATGACCCTCCATAAATGTGACCTGTATATGTCCATATCATTTGTCGTATTGAGCCCCTTGCTGCAAGGACTAAAGTTTGTCATAAGGCATAAATATAAGCTCCCAGCCAAATGAAAATCTGGAGTTGTCTTGACAGAGGGGCCTTTGGAAACCCTCAGGTACCAGGTTCCTAAAATTGCTCCTCTACACTGTCTCTGGCTGTACTTGTTCTTAGGAGTGAGGCAGCTGTTGGCCAAGCAGTTCTTTTGACTCAAAGATATCACAGAGTTCACGGAAGAATAGAAAAACTTGCCATACATCTGTTGTAGTGCAAGTCTAAACCCCCACCCTACCCCCCAACCACACACACACACTCACACACACTCACACACTCACACACACTCACACACACTCACACACACTCACACACACTCACACACACACATACACACTCACACACACAGCAAAATCTTGATTCAAAGGATCCTATCTCAGGCTACAGAGAAACAACTCTCTTTGGTTCTGGTCAGTTCCTCACTTGTATATTTGTGGACTTCATCATCTAATATGTCATGGAGACATGTGATCAGCTTTCATTGGTGGGATTTGGACTAAGAGATCCCCACCATTTACCACTAATAAGTATCATAAGCATTTGTAAGAACACATTAGCTTAGTTTCTGGTTGGCATCTCCAGTCCGTAGTCCACCACCCATCAAACCTGCTTATATGTAATGTATCTATGACATATTAGAAGTTTTCTGAAAATTGATTTACTGTTTAAGTACAGGGTCCTCCTCAAAAGTAAGTTAAATGGGCTCCTTAAATGGAGGTTTATCAGGGATCTAGTAGTTAGTAAGGGGTCCATGAGCTTGAAAGACCAAACCACTCCCTGGGTCTAAAACATAATTCTATGGTCCTGTGTTTTGGGTATTTATGGCTACTCATTTACTTTAGATATCTGTCCCAATGTAAAAAAAATTGTTAAAAGTACTTGTCCCGAAATGAAAAAATAAATAAAAATGTTACATGAAAAACATGGTTATCTATATGAAAAAAAAAAACAAGCTTTAAAGCTTTTCAAAACTCTGTAAAAAAATTTTTTTTATGGTTAACCACTCTTTTCATGTAATTTTCTTTTTTCTATTTGGGGACAAGTTCCTGTAATGAAATCTGAAAAACAAAGGTACATCGGTGGCTACCCATACCCCGGGGGTGACATCATACCCCTCTGAAAGGAGATGTAGGTTTTTTATTTGCCTTCACCCCCTCTCTGCTTTGGAGAAGTTCCCTATCTTAGTGAGCTTATAGGTGCTATTACACTGGCATCTTATGCACCCGTAGCTCATTTGCAATTCATTTATTTTTGCCAATTTCCTTTATATTTCCCTGATGAGTCTTTTCCTATTGTGGGAAGTGAAACGTAAAATGTAGGGAACAAGGATAGGGTTTAACAGGGCCAGTGAACAAAAGGAAAGGTCCCAGACAGGGTCGCCCTTCTAAGGACGAGTTCCCTGTGGTTAGGCTGCTCTCTGTCTTAGTTTTTAGGGTTGGCTCAGATCGGTATACACAGGGCCTCCTTAGGGTTCATGCACAATCACCCCCGTATACATATTTTTAGCAGCATCCGGAATTGCATCAGGGATGAGCATCCACATCTCTCAGGATACGTCTGGAACAAGGAACCTCTCTACTAAGCGGTAGGACTAAGGCTTTTATCGAGTGCCGCCGAGCACTAAAGTTACATACCGCTTCCAGCTTTTTGTATTTCCATTGTATGACGGAAAGCAATCTTGTATTTTTGTATTTATTTATCTGAGGGCTATCTTTTTTAAGAATATGAATAATAAATGTTTTAACAATAAGTGATTACCTATTTACTACAGTTTCTGGGGATTTTTGGTTATCTAAGTAATATCTCTATATCTTTGGTTGATTTAATTTGGTACATCGGTACCCTGTTGTACTGTGAAATGCCGCTAAAGTCGGCCATGTGCGATAAGTGCCCAGGACTATGGGTGACTATCTCTTTAGGAAAAACAACTAAATCAGTTAATAACGTGTTTTACAAATTCTTTTTTTTATGTCATGTAGAATATTTAAAAAAAAATTCCCAAAGAAATGCTATTTATCAGACATGAAAGTACTGTGTCTGTGATGTTATGGCAGGAGGGAACTGGAACTTGTCTGGAAGTCACAATTGATAAATATGGCCAAAAACGAATGTAACTGCATGACGCCCCGTGAACATCTGGAAACAGAAAACGGACCTTTTTACTTAAGCCACAAAATAGGACTATTTCCAAACCGTTATAAATTACATGGATTGTTACAGACAATGAATGTGGAACCACTGTACCTAGGGTGTTATTAAGGTGCATCCCCGTTATTCACCCTTTAACCTCTGTACAGGGATGTGGAGTTTGCTGTGGGTTAGTGACCAGACCACTACCTCCTGGGATAGTCCGTTGACTTCCTGAGGTCAGAGACAGTGGTGAAAACACCAGAGACACAAGCATGACACAAAACACGGAGCACTGACAGATGTACAAATCAGGAACCCATTACAGAAGACACAGGAACCCGTTCACATTTGATAGGTGCAGCAGGAATCCGATCACACTCAGTAAGAGCTGCATGAACCTGTTCACACTCAGTAAGAGTGCAGAAGAACCACACAAAGAGTGCACAAGAATCAGACATAGAGACTTCAGGAATTTGGACACATGGACTTCAGGAATGAAATTCTGGAACCCAGACATACACAGTGGATACTGAACGGCAGTGGTCAAGACATCTCAGTGGAAGGAAGCGCAATACTCTCACACAGTCGCTACTGGACAGAGTACAGACATAGTGGTACAGGAATGCAGACAGAAAGATGGATAGACATGATTACACAACCAGAGCAGGTCACGGCACTCAACAGTTATCAACTAAACTGACACAGAACGTAGGGCTATATAGCAGACGTAGCGGACCAATTAGGTGAACAGATGCAGAAACACACACAACAAGGGAAGGATTAACCCCCGCAATACCAGACTGAGACGGCATACAAGCACATTGGCTCAATTCACACCACAAGTAACTGGGACCAGGATAAACACAGCAGTGGGAAAATGAACTGACAGGGATGTGGAACCTCTGGATCTAATGGTGGCTATGATGGTGGCTATGTAATTGGTGTACCTGAGCTGATGAGTCGTGACGTAAAATGATTGGTATAAATGAATACGATCTATGTACAGAGCTGTGGAACATGATCTACATACAGAATGACAATGGATGAGGAGGAGGAGGATAGTGGTGATGGTTATGGTGATGGCTGAGCTGATGATAATGATGGTGGTGTTGATCATGCTAGCAATAATGGTGGTGATAAGGATTATGTTGGTGGTGATGGTCATGGTGGTGGCAGTGAAGATAAATATAGCAATGACGGTGATGGTGATGGCAGTAGAGGTGGCAAGAATAATGATAGTGATGGTGGTGATGAGGATGATTATGTTGATAATGGTGGTGGTCATGAGGATAAGGATGATGATGCTGAAAATGGTGACGGTCCTGGTGATAGTGGTGATGATATTGATGGAGGTAATGCTCATGATAATGCTGGTGGTGGTGGTGAGAATAATGATGGTGATAATACTGGCAGTGGTCATGAGAGAGATGAGAATGATGATGGTGTTGCTGATGAGGAGAAGAACAGCGAAGGTCTTGGTGATAATGCTGGTGGTGGCAATGAGAATGATGATAATGATGATAATGGTGGTGATGAGGATAAGAACAATAAAGGTCTTGATGATAATGCTGGTGGTGGCAATGAGACTGATGATAATGATGATAGTGGTGCTGATGAGGATGATGAGGAGAAGTACAGCGAAGGTCTTGGTGATAATGCTGGTGGTGGCAATGAGACTGATGATAATGATGATAGTGGTGGTGATGAGGAGAAGAATAGCAAAGGTCTTGGTGATAATGCTCGTGGTGGCAATGAGACTCATGATAATGATGATAGTGGTGGTGATGAGGAGAAGAACAGCGAAGGTCTTGGTGATAATGCTGGTGGGTGGTACAATGAGAATTGCATGACTAGATGATGATAGTGGTGATGAGGAGAAGAACAGCGAAGGTCTTGGTGATAATGCTGGTGGTGGCAATGAGACTGATGATAATGATGATAGTGGTGGTGATGAGGAGAAGAACAATGAAGGTCTTGGTTATAATGCTAATGGTGGTGATAATGATGGTGACAAAGATGGCAGTGCTGGCAGGGATGACGATGGTGGTGCTGTTGATGAGGATGATTATGTTGATAATGGTGGTGGTCATGAGGATAAGGATGATGATGCTGAAAATGGCGACGGTCCTGGTGATAGTGGTGATGATATTGATGGAGGTAATGCTCATGATAATGCTGGTGGTGGTGGTGAGAATAATGATGGTGATAATACTGGCAGTGGTCATGAGAGAGATGAGAATGATGATGGTGTTGCTGATGAGGAGAAGAACAGCGAAGGTCTTGGTGATAATGCTGGTGGTGGCAATGAGACTGATGATAATGATGATAGTGGTGGTGATGAGGAGAAGAACAGCGAAGGTCTTGGTGATAATGCTGGTGGTGGCAATGAGAATGATGATAATGATGATAGTGGTGGTGATGAGGAGAAGAACAGCGAAGGTCTTGGTGATAATGCTGATGGTGGCAATGAGAATGATGATAATGATAATAATGGTGGTGATGAGGAGAAGAACAGCGAAGGTCTTGGTGATAATGCTGGTGGTGGCAATGAGACTGATGATAATGATGATAGTGGTGGTGATGAGGAGAAGAACAGCGAAGGTCTTGGTGATAATGCTAATGGTGGTGATAATGATGGTGACAAAGATGGCAGTGCTGGCAGGGATGACGATGGTGGTGCTGTTGATGAGGATGATGGTAGTGATGACAACGGAGGCTGGGATGATGTTGATATCATTATTACACCTATATAAAATGACACTCATGTAAAAAAAAAATCAAAAAAAAATCAAAAAAAAATCCCTCTTTTGATGTGATAGTAAAACCTTGGTTGGTTAATGTGGTTCCTTGGGTAGACCCTCACCTGCCTGACAGTACACATCAAGGATCCCGGTGTCTGTGATTCTGCTTCTTTATATAAACCACCTTGTTAGCTGTACATGTAACTATGTAGGTCCCCGGGGCCCAATTGAAATGTGTGGAGGGGGGAGTACTATCTAATTATGTTTCCAATTAGCAGTCAAGCTATTATATCTTTAATGAAGAGTTTCTATGGCTTATTTATTGATGTCTATTATTACCTGTATACTGAATGTATCCAATCTCTCAGTTCCTATCACAGCCAGGAATGTCATAATGGTAACTGCCCAGGGCCGTTATTTCATGGGGCCTCCAAAAACTGGACCACCCGGGACAAACTGAGGGTAAAAGATGTAAACCTACCTTCACTGAATATGAAGTCACTTTTTCTCGGGCTTTTATAATATAAACCACCCATAAATGGCCCTATTTTAGAAAATACACCCCTCAAGGTATTCAAAACTGATTTTACAAACTTTGTTAACCCTTTAGGTGTTCTACAAGAATTAAAGGGAAATGTAGATGAAATTTCAGAATTTAACTTTTTTGACAGATTTTCTATTTTAATACATTTTTCCAGTAACAAAGCAAAGGTTAACAGCCAAACAAAACTCAATATTTATTACCCTCATTCTGTAGTTTACAGAAACACCGCATATGTGGTCGTAAACTGCTGTACGGGCACACGGCAGGGCGCCGAAGGAAATGAACGCCATATGGTTTTTGAAAGGCCAATTTCACTGGGATAATTCTAAGCTGCCATGTCACATTTGAAGACCCACTGATGCACCACTAGAGTAGAAACTCCCAAAAAGCGACCTTATTTTGGAAACTATACCCCTCAAGTTATTCAAAACTGATTTTACAAACTTTGTTAACCCTTTAGGTGTTCCACAAGAATTAAAGGAAAAGGTAGATGAAATTTTAGAATTTCACTTTTTTGGCAGATTTTCCATTTTAATCATTTTTTTGCGCTAACAAAGCAAGGGCTCTGTATTCGGCGCAGGCGCGGTGAGCAGAGGACAGCAGGCACCAGCGTCCTATGCTCACCGCGCCTGCGCCGAATACAGAGCGGCCATGCAGGAGCTGGATTTTACAAGGAGATAGTGCCGGAGGATCGCTGCCCGGCACTGTCACTCAAAGTAAGAAGGGGCGTGCCAGCAGGTTGCCGCACGGAGCTTCTAGGAGCAGGACAACGCCCCTCCTGCTCCTAGAGGCTAATTTACATATTATAAAAGTACGTTTTTTAGCCCGAATATAAATCGGATTTTTATAAAAAAGACATTATCAAGCTGCTCTGACATTAGCACATAACTAATGTCAGACAGCTTATAATGTCAAAACGTGATGACAGAAGCCCTTTAAATCCATCTGCTAGTTCAGTGGGCTTCTTCAGCCATTTTTGCAAGTACAGTGCACTTGGAACTACATGTGAACTACATATGTGCCAGGGACATTACTTTAATTCTGTTCTGGTAGCTCAGTGGAGGCAAAATTCCCTTTTTTGGCCGGTCAAGTACCCCTACGGCCTTCAGTGCATACCTGGCAGTGAAAATTATTCAATTACAATGACATTTTTAGAGCGATTTTAGTGCCCAAAAGTTCGGGTCTCCATTGATTTCAAAGGGATTCGGGGTCAAGTTCAGGTGAAGTATGGGTCCCGAACTCAAACTTCTTTTGCGAAGTTTGGCCGAACTCGTCGAACCCGAACCTCCAGGTGTTCGCTCAACTCTTTTTATTACCCTAATTCTGTAGTTTACAGAAACACCGCATATGTGGTCGTAAACTGCTGTACATGCACACGGCAGGGCACAGAAGGAAAGGAACGCCATATGGTTTTTGAGGGCTGATTTCCCTGGGATAATTCTAAGCTGCCATGTCACATTTGAAGACCCAATGATGCACCCCTAGAGTAGAAACTCCAAAAAGTGACCCTATTTTGGAAACTACACCCCTGAAGGTATTCAAAACTGATTTTTCAAACTTTGTTAACCCTTTAGGTGTTCCACAAGAATTAATGGAAAATGTAGATCAAATTTCAGAATTTAGTATAGTCCGGGGGACGAAAGCCATCGCTGACTCTAGCAGCCACTGAGTCGTCAGACTTCTAATAATATTAGCGGAGGTAAATGCCCTTTACCGCAGGTAAAAACTGCTCGTTTTCAAGCCCAAAGAACGGGGGACACTACTAATGGTGACCCACCTCATAACAGGGCTCATATACACAAAAGGAGGACAGGGCCTGACATACTCCTGCAGTGTATCCCGGGGAAGTGAAAACCAACTTGGCAATCACTTCCTATTTTGACGCACTGCGGGGCCATTCACTCTGCTCATATAAATGTTTCTTGGATCACAACACCTTCACGGGTCGTTACCAGTACCTCACAGTTGAGCCCAATAGATGTTCACACACACCGTACTGTCCTAAATGTGTATTCACCTGCTGCTAATCCTCCACCATTACGTCCTATAAACCCAAGGCCACCCCAAAAGTGATGGCTGTCCACCGCGGGCTCAAAATTATACCCTAAAGGAGAACGCCCCTCTGTAGAGCCAAGGTCCACGCGTTCATACGGTGCATCGCCATTAAAAAAAAAGGAAAAAATAAATAAAAATTAAATGGATGATTAATAAAACTTCCCAACAAAATATTGTTGGGCACAAAACTTAAAAAGTCACACATCATACACTATACATTATAGTCGAAATATCGCATCTGTGTGCTGCCTAAATAAAGCTACTGGATTATCACTACTTGAAGAGTGCTGCAGATTTCATCACTTATTGTAACAAGGGGACCCAAGCCTGGATCTCTATCTGCGAGCACCAGCTCTGGACCGTTACTAGGTACCTGTGTTAATGGTCAAGCTCTCCCAGGATGGGATTTGTAGTGCCGCTTAGTATATTTTTTTCTCATGTTGCTAAGGGCTGGTAAGTGTGCACACAAGGTAATGGACTTTAGTGTTTTTTTTCATGATTATTTTGTGACAATGGTGGCAGCGAACAGTCTTGTGTATATGGAGGAGGAGGTGGCACGTATATTGGGTGACAATACGGGTGAAGGCTCTTTCCTGAATACCCCTACAGTGGACCTGCTAAAACGTCGTTTAGAGAATGACAGGAAGTCATTGATCTCAAATGAACTTCATTTATCTACATTAAGGGAATATTATAAAGCTCAACGTATTCCGAGGGGCTTAAGGTCCCACTTAAAACCGATACTTTTGCCTAATAATAAGGACTTTTGCTCTAAATTTGAGACAATTTCAAATCGTTACTCTATGGACATTATGCTACTGAATATGGACTTTTTTCAAATGGAGATCATTGAGAACCAGAGATGTATCGAAGGCTTTGAGGTTCAACTTGGCATGTTGATACCTAAAACTAAACTTTCCTCAATTTTGGAACGTATAATGTGGACCAGAAAAAATACCGTACCAACATTGAAGTAACTAAACGTCAAAAATGGTTCCGTGATATGGGTGACTATTCAAAGGGAGAAGTATATCGCCAATTGTCGGGTGGTAAATCGAGACAACCCCAAAGTCAATTTAAATCTAGACCTAAGCGACAGGGTAGGAGAACGGATAAGGACACAACCACAGAGTCGTCTGGGGAATTGAGTGAAGATCTTCCTTTTTTGGGACAAAGGAAAAGTTTACTAAAAGATGCCAAAGGAGGGGAGGATGGAAACATAGACGATGGAGAAAGTAGCATTGTAACCAGATCCAGGAAACCGCCATTGAACCAGAACAAATCAGGACAATTGGGGAAAGTGAGGGATTTAACCTCAAACAGAGACCAATGACATAGTGGTACATATCTCTTCTCAGTCTATAACAGCGGTTGAACTCTCTCTCCTTAAAAGGGGTCTGTCATCTTGCCCCACATCTACAGTCGATTGGTTTCAATGTGAGATTGATCTGTATGCATTCTTTAGATGCTTGAGACTTAGGGCATTTTTTTCAACAGGGAGTCCTAAAGAAACAAAGACCAATACCGATGATGTCATGTGACATGGGGAGTTTTGGCTGTACACAAAGAGTACTTTTCAACCCCCTATGAGTAGCAAAGTGGTAGAGGCCTATATTTCCTTAGTTAAGGATGATATTAATAGACTGAAGAGTCAGGCACAGACAGTGAGGTATAAGTCTAATATTACATTGGATGAATGTAAGGCCCTAGATTGTCTTTGTCAAAGTAAGGACATTACTATCAAGCCCGCTGATAAAGGGGGGAGCCATTGTTATAATGGACACTCAGAAGTATGAGAATTAGATTTTGAGACAAATAAGTGATACCTCTTGCTACCACTGAGGAAGGGACAAGTTGCGTCCCGAAACGCGTCTGGGTTCAGCAATAGTGAGAGCGAATATACATTAAGGCCAGAAAAGACGTCTAAGCAATATACCCAAAGTGCAAATACCTGAGGATACGAGCCGGACCAATTAGAGAAGAAAGCCCGCGTCACGTGGGACGCCACGTGTGTGACGTAGGGGACCACGTGGGACGCCGCGGCAGGTCCTGGAAGGGCGAGTGCAAGGAAGGTGAAATCAGCCGGCGTCTGCACTAAGGAGTGGTAATGTACTAATGTACCAACTTATATCTTGACATCTGCTGCACCTATAGGGTGAAACTCATTATTAAGAAATATAATACCAGAACTTTAACATCTGCTCAACGGGACATTACAGGAGGAGACGCACCACAATACCCACGCCATATTTGTATCTTGTGGTGATAGTCTCTTTCACAGGAGACAGCCCCTAAATAGGACTCATTCTATAGGGGATTCTTTGGACATCCTTATCCTATGTGTCTGCGATATTTGTACAATTTGACTTTTATTGATTTTTATTGTTAGATTTTCTATTATATGCTATTTTATTAAATTAGGATTTTTGCATTTATCTTTTGCGGCTCTGTTCATTTGGACCGGACTGTGTGCCCCTCCATTTTTGATATATATAAGTGATACCTCTGTCTACCATCGTCTCGAGCGAGATCCTAAGTTTGACCTCATGCGTAAGATCAAACTTTTGGTAGACGATGCGTATGCAGAGGATATCATTGATGAGGTTTATATGATTACCTTACTGAGATTCAGCCGGTCGCCCCGGTGATTTATACCCTGCCAAAGATACATATGAGCAGGGATAATCCACCGGGGCGCCTGATTTTGTCGGGTGTGAACTAAATTTTTTCACCGATTGCGGTTTATTTGAATAAGGTTTTACAGAGATTTGCCACCAACACACATTCATATGTTATTGATACTTCACATTTCTAACGACTGAGCTGCCATCGTGGAGGATGAAGAGGCTGAGGCGGACATTGTCGCTGGACCAACGGCGTGAAAACATGATGGCAGAAGCGGCGTCACCTGGCCAAGTTGCTGGTGTGACAGGAACCACATTTGCCCAGTGGGCCATAAAGGACAAATAATGTCCTTGACCGTAGTCACAGCTCCACATGTTGGCTCTGCCGTGCACTTTGGCAGACACTGACAGGCTCAAGGACTGGCCCACCTCCTGTTGTACATGTGTGTGCAGGGCTGGTACTGCCTTTTTGGCAAAGAAGTGACGGCTTTAAGTCTCCGCCACGGCACAAGCCATCAGTTCTCTGAAAGGTGCAGAGTCCACCACTTTGAAAGGGAGGGACTGCAGCACCAGCAACTTGGACATGTGCACGTTCAGCTTCTGCGCAGCTGGATGCGTGCATACATACTGTTGTCTCCTGGCAATCGCTTCGGTGATTTATTGCTGATGGAATGACTGATGAGGAGGAGGAGCAGGAGATTCGGGACCAGCAGACGATGGGAAAGACAGCCCCCTTCGGCTGAGGTCGTGGACCCTTGACTGCCTGAAATCGGTTGCTGCGGCAGGCTGGACCATCACATCAGAGCCACAGTTTTCCCAGGCCACTGTATGGTGACGCTGCATATGTTGACGCAGGGCCGTGGTGCCAACATTGGCACCCTCGTGACATTTCACCTTCTGCCCACAAATTCTACATATGGCCATGTTCACCTCGTCCAGCGGCTTAACAAAAAACTGCCACACCGCCGAGTAGGTGATTTTATCCCTAACACCACGCACTGACTGACTGCTACCACCTCTGCTTCCAGAAACCCCTGCACCACCACTTTCCGGGCAGGTAGGCTGCTGCGAAGCAGGTGGTCTAGCCCTGGGCCCTTTTGGCTCCTAACCTCCCGCTGCTGCCACCCTGCTGAATCCCGGCCATGCTACCACCTTACTGGCTCAGCCGCTGCCTCAATAGCAAGCTTCCACCCTCTTCTCCTCATCATGATGAAGCCTCTTCCTCACCTGCCTCCCAAGTGCGATCGGCTTCATTATCATCGAGTACTGTCTGCACGTCACTAATGTCCTCCTCAACTGTCTCTGGGTCAGGAGCCTGACCGCTCACAACACCAGCTCCCACGCCACTCTCCTTATCACTACTTGCCCGTCTAGCAGAGGAAGCGGCGGATGTCTCCTCCACATCTTGGCTGGCCAGACTGTCCTCTAGTAGCTCGTCCTCGCTGTATAGGGTTGCTGAGCCCACAGCATACAATACTTCTCTGGCTGAGGGAACAGAAAAGGACAGAGGCCGGTTGAGGACAGGTGAGGGAACAGGGCCTGCTCCCGGGCCATGCCAACTAAGGGTTCTTTCTGACGAACCCACCAACTCTTGGCTGGGGGTGTCTGATATCACTTGGTATGAAGTAGATGACCGAGTTAATCAAACAAGAACCGCTGGGTTGCTGGTCAAGACATGACCGTTAGCTGACACTGTGAGCTCGGGACTCTCACTGCGACTCCAGCTGCCACGCCCCCTTACTCTGCTGCGACCTACAGAAACATGTAGGCCTCTGCCACTCCCTTGTGCAGGGCCTTGCACTTCTCTGTCTGCCTTTACAGATCTCTGTACACTGACAAGTGACTACTTGGGTATCTATGTCGGTGTTTATCTGCTTTCCGTCATGCTCCTCTGCTTGGGATGATACCTGAGAGGGTGGTCCAGGGTGTAACGCCGTGTTGTGTTCTGTGCTACCGCATTCTGTGCATGTCACACTGACCTTACAGTTCCCGGAGAAGTGCGACGTTGTAGCGCAGCACCTGAAGCAGATGTTGTTTTCTTTGAGGAATTCTTTGCGGTCCTCTAAAGACTTCTCCCTGAAGGCGCTGCATTTTAGTAGAAGATATGGTTTCTTGTGCAGGGCCATTGTTCGGTAAGATCTTTGGGTATGTTCTCTTCTTGAGAAGACTTAAACTGCCTGTAAAGAGAACCTGTGGAGGCAACGTTAGTTTTGTGGACTGCCACTGGTGTTTTCTGAGGTTTGACACCAGGGGTAGTGGGACATGGCAATGTAAAGTCAAAACTGGGATAATTTCTAATCCTCGCTAGTGATGAGCGGCAGGGGCAATATTTGAATTCGCAATATTTCTTGAATATTTGGGCAAATATTGGTCATAAATTCGCAAATTCGAAAATTCGCAAAATCACGATTATTTTCTTGATTGCGAAAATCGGCAATATGCACAGCAGAACATTACAATTGCTTTATATGCAGATAGAGTGCTCCGATATATTCGCTATTGTGCAAATCGGCAATTATTGATGCGCATATTTTTGCACAATACGTGCAACTTCACAGTTTAGCCGGTCTGACTACATATTAGTGATTGGTGCAGTATCGTTGTGAACTTGCCTGTATCATATATGTACGGACAGTAGAATCTATACACTATATTACTATCTAACCTACAGTGACTATCTTCCACTAAATGTCTGTATTATATATATATAAGATAACTAACTAACTATCTAATGTAATGTGACAAAGGAAAGCAAAGAGCACAGCAATGACACTGCTGTCTCTCTCAGAACTGAAAAAAACAGCGTACAATGGCTGCTGGGGAGGTTCTTATATAGTAAGGGGCGAGGCAACTTTCCTATTGGTTGCTAGGGATGTTGCTAAGCTCTGACATTGCAGCCTTCTCATTGGCCCACAAGCAAGAAGGGAGGAATCATGAGTTCAGAGGAAAAACAAATCTAGAATATTCGTGAATACAAATATATAGCACTAGATTCTAAGTCGTGATATTCGCGATTAAAATTTGTGATTTGAATATTCGCTCCCAACACTAATCCTCGTCTGTTGAGTAACAAAGTCTACAAACACCATAAAGGAGAGGAATGGTACATTATGAATCTGTTTATAATGGGAACCATGCGTGATCCACTTATCCTGTAGATTATAAGGGAATTTTTGGACACCAGGCGGTGTCCAGGAATGCTAGCCCTGGCAGATCTCCTTCTGCCTGAGCAATCTGCACCTCTATCAACAAGTCCCTGAGTTCCCTGATCTTCTGGTAACCCCGACCCACTATTCTGGGAAAATTATAAATTCTCTTATATAAAGCATTTTCTATAGCTCCTTTTGACCCATAACACTCATCAAGTCTTTCCCACACCGTCTTTAGGCCTCTGCCCGGATACTTTATGTTAATGTCTCTGATTCTTTTGGCACGTTCAGCAGACTCGCTTTCGAGACACTTTACCAAGAGATCTAACTCCTCACTACAGGAAAGATCTTATGGCGCTCTGGAAGGAGGCTCACCATGCCCTGTGGTTCTCAGCCTGATCGGTGAACTTTATAAACCCTTTGGTAACCAGCTCCCGTTTAGCAAAGGACTTAACGAAGTCCATGGCGGCCTGGTTAGCGCCAATACTACCCGGTGTGCTGTTGTTATGCTGCGTGTGCGGTGTATCACCATACCTTTTAGGGGTTTCTCTGGCTTAGGGAAGTCTGTATAATACCGTTCTGACGCGAAGGTTGTCCCTTTAAGTCGAAGTGAAGGTTGTAGCTTTCGTTCTGTAGGGCAGTACTTGTGGTCAGCATCTTTTTGTCGCATGCCGTCCTGCTCAAGGTACTGCGGTTCAAGGTACGATAATTGGCACTTTGTATAGGCTGGCTGATATACTGGATCATAGTCGTCATATGTTTTGGGATGCTGATGGATGTATTCGGAGACACACTGTGTTAGACCTTGCTCATCTAGGTCTGGCCCAAGTACTTGGCTGTGTTTTTCGGAATTAAGGGAACTTCAAGGCTTCTAGGAACTCTGCTTTGGCTACTGCGGCTGCCGCTTCTTTCTCTGCGACGAGTTTTTCCAGTGACGCTAGCAGACGCACTTTCTCCTTTTCCATTGACACTTGCACGCATGCTCTGTTTCTTGATATGCTTGCCTTAGCTTTAGTTGCATCTCTTCTGCGGTGAAGGAAGACCTTACTTTTGCTGCCTCAGCTTCTGCATGGACGAGAGCAGCTATTTCTTTTATTGAGGACTTGCTAGAGCAGCTTGCTTGTGACCTGGTTCTGAATGATGATGCCCGGCTAGTGGACATTGTGTGACTGCTGGCTGTTTAATGTCTCTGTGTGGACTCAGGCTATGTAGAAACGGACTTCAGCGTGGTTTGGATTGCGCTGCACTTGTTGGGGGCTGCACTCTCACTTCTTGTGACTGCATGGCAGCTGTTGCAACCTTGTACAAAGGAAAGTACTGTGTGTTTAATGGCGGCTCCGTATAGTCAGATCCACTATCACTGGTGACTAGCATCTGCTTTACTGTTCTGTCTTTATACACGTTCACACAGTGTGCAGTCTGAGATTCAGCATAAACCATTCCTGACTTTCAAATAAGAGGACTGTTCTTTGTAGTCTAAATTGTTTATTGTTCAACAGGTTGTACATATGTGATTGATTGATTGATTGATTATATACGATTGATTGATTGATTGATTGATAAAATAGGATTGTTTGGTAAAACTATAAGAATACAAATAACATGTATAAGTATTAAGCATAGCATAGCATGTACTATAACATTACATCAACACTGAAGCACATGGTAAAGTGGCTGCCTGTACATAAGATTGCATGGCTAGCTAACAGTAGTAACAACTCCCTGAGTAACCATTACAACTAGCTGAACAGCTCTGCAACACACAATATCCCTGAAACAAAGGCAGATCTCTGACCAGATATGATTTTACAAGGATGGTGGAGAAGGATACATGCATAAGACAGCTCTGAACTGTGTCCTGGAGACTGGAAACTTCTCTTTCGCAGGATGCTTTGCACTCCCACAATGCAGATGGTGCTATAACCACACTTAACACTTCAGAATTACCCTGACCCTGGCAGAATAAACTAGAATCATTTGTTAACCTTGCTGGGCAGAACATTAACCATACATGTGCAGAATTTTTCGGGCATAAGTCCAACCCCCTTTGTAGGTCACAACCTTTAACAAAGCCCAAGCAAAGGTGCTAGAGGAGCAACATGAGCAAAGGGCTCAAACGGAGGGTCATAACTGAAGCAGATACACTAGGGTCACCTGAGGCAGGGTAATAGTGGGGATCCTGGAGCAGCGGTAACAGGAGAAGAGGCAATATGTCACGAGGGTGTCAGGAGCCACGTCTGACTCCGTTATACCCGGGGTCAGGAAGTCGCAGCGGGTGGCTGCGCGATCTATGTCTAAAGATCACGCTGTTACTTAATGGTAGCTTTCTGTGTTTGCCTTGCAATCCTTTTTATCTCACTCAGGGATCCATAGCTTCTTCTCCTCAGCTGTTTCTTGTCCGTCACTCCCAACCTCCTTATATTCCCCCTTCCCACTTCTCTGGTTGCCAGATATAGAGCTTCCTGCCTGGAATTCTATACTGACCCACTGGAGCTGTGTAGCTGTTGTTCCTGGTTGTCGTACCAGAGCGTTACCCTCCGGATCCCTGTTGGGCTTTTGTTGTCCGCTGTTGTCGCCCACCTGGGCCTATATGTTTTGTCTGTGTTGTCTGTCCTCTCCCTGGTGTTTTCCTTTAGTGTTAGTGGTGAGGAATAGTGCTCCCACCGCCCAATTCACTACTTAGGGCTCAGCTTAAGGAAAGCCAGGGTTTAGGCACGTGATCGGCGTACCAGCAAAGAACCCGTCTAGGGACGTCAGGGCAGTCAGGTGCCAGCTTCTACGTGAGTTAGGGGTCAACACCTTTCCCTCTCCCTTGGACAGAGCTTTCCCTTTTCCCTCCCTTTGCGTCACACATCTGTGATCGGCACGCCGGTCGTGATACAATATTAGTGGTGCATTTAGAGTGGGCGCATCTGGAGCTATGGAACTTATGGGGGTGCACCTAAAGCAGAGGCATTAGGGTCACCTGAGGCAGGGTAATAGTGAGGATCCTGGAGCAGCTGCAGGGGTATTAGGGGGGCAACTGGAGAAGATTCAATGTTAGGGGTGCTTCTAGAGTGGGGGCATTGGGGGGCATCTGGAGCTGCGGAACTTTTCTGGGTGCACCTAAAGAAGAGGCATTGGGGGGATCTAGGGCAGAGTTCCCCCAATGCCACTCTGAACTCTGCAGAGATACACAGATCTGAGTCTACTATAAACAAATCCCCTATTTCCCCCTTATAGTCTCCTACATCTCACTACTGTCACACACCTGAGAAGTCAGCCCAGCACCGCAGAGGAGTCCTTCTCTCCAGTAGCCACAGTTTCCTGACAGCAGGGAGGGCAGGAGGATGGTCAGACATGTTCTCTCCTCCTTCACAGCCAGCAGCCCCAGAAGTCTAGAAGGTACCGTGGGGCCTCCTGTACAATGTACATCAGTAGGAGTCTGCATTACTGTGCGATACTGCCACCTAGTGGTTACAATAATTATCTCTCCTGAGAAAGGAGAAATACTTACATCTCCATCTCATCTCGGGCGCAAGAGACTGGGGGTCCACCAAGGAATCCCCTGCCTCCCCAGTGGGCCAGTCCATGCCTGCCTGCTACTACTGACCGAATGGAGGGTGCTGACTGTGCTAATACTGCTGTTTGCACTACCACAGTCACTCACTTTCTCACAGATGACGAAGAACAGGTTTTTCATTTTCCATTTTATTGTTTACCGGACATTTTATTATGAGACCTAGAAATGACAAGTCACAGGTTTGGTAAACGGGTTATCAAAAGATAGGGGGAGTGCTGAATAATTACAGTGTAATGGGGTGCCGAGGGCACTGAGGGCAGACTCGGTCTCCCATCGGCCACAGACCTGCTGCTTAGTGTCAGGAATGAGGACTTGTGTTTAGCTTCATTCCCAGGGTGACCTTGCTAGCTGGGAGGCTCCCTGCTCCTTGGTCTGCCTTGAACGCCGAGCTGATCACTCGGCGCTCGACTTGTCGGTCTGTTGGTCATGTGACATTGGCCACGTCACATGACCCTCACTCCCACTATAAATACAGGCGGCCTGCTGGCCACAGGTTGCCTGTGATTTTGGTCCTATAGGCTGTGTACTTTTTGTTATTTGCTACCTTTGGAATTGAACCTGGATTCGCCTCTTGACATCTCTTCTGCCTGCTCCCTGTACCTTAACGTTACCTCTAGGATTTCGACCTCGGTTTGTTTACGGATTTGCCTTTGCCTCTTCCTTGTTCTGACTTGACCTCCTGGACTGACCTCGGCTAGTTTACTCGTCTCGCCTTTGTTTTTGGCTACCTCTGGTCCACTTTCTTTTGCTTCCCTTTGGCTGTCCTCTTCCCTGCCGTCTCTCTCTCTCTCTGCTTGCACTTAGTAGGTTAGGGACCGTTGCCCAGTTGCGCCCCGTCACCTAGGGCGGGTGGTGCAAGTAGGCAGGGACAGGGGACCGGGTGGCAGCTCAGGGGGTGCACCTCCGCTCTATCTTGATACCTGTTACTCTACCCTCGTGACATACAGGTCCAATTACACGTTCCCTGGATGAGAAAACACCATGAACGGTATTGATCCTCTAAAATGCACACTTAAAAATTGTTGAAAAATTGTGTCAGATTGTTTGGAAAGAAAATGGTGCAATTGCGCTACATTTGCAAAAAAAAAAATGGTATGCTGGGTGTAAACCTTTAAAACACTTATGACCATTAGAAGATTTGTATTAAGTTTTCGGGGACAAGGGGGTGGCTCTTGAATGGTTAGACATGACAACAAGATAGCTCTCATCTTTAGCAGTGGCCTCCCAGTCACTGCACCCAGACCTGCACTCACTCAGTGGGGACCTCTTGCCAATACCCTACGGGCCACACAGTCATCTCTTTCAGGCCCCTACAAAAGTTACATCTTTTGCTATCCCCAACTATCAGCACCTGACACCGTGCTAGGCTCCACAATCCTCTGTCTACTCCTCTGAACCAACTCCAGGCTCCACAGCCTCTCTGCCAGTCTATCTCACTGCTTTCCCTCTCTGCAGTCTCACAGGCCTGGCTTAGACCGGTCTTTCTCTAAATGCTTACTCAATTTCTACAGTCTAAATAGGAATGTCTGACAGGAACTGTCTCTACTGCTTTCAGCCAGGCTCTGCATTGGCAGTTCAGTGTCCCAGCCCCACGTGTCAAGGTCAGCAACTCTACTGATCTCAAATAGTTCCCCCTCAAATGGACTCTCCACAGTTCCTCCTAACAATGCGGTGGCATGATATTACAGCATCACCAGTCATATTAAACTCTACTATCACTTGTAATGGCATTAGGAACATATAAAGGAACATATAACCTCCTGGACAAGCTTAATTAGTCTGCATTAGCACACTAGGTCCACTGAAGTTTAATTGATGTGTCTGATGGACCACCAGACAGAACTAATAAGATGAGCCTTAACTTATGGCACTATGTTGACTAGAAAACATCTACTCATACAGTTGATGGTGACCAAACTACTTATGAGTCACTTTCTGTATCTTTAGCATTATGGATAAAATGTAAATCCTGTTCCTGATGACAGACAGGATTGTTTCGACCACAGTAGAATGGCATACTGTTTGTACGATGATCCTTTTTACCTCTTGGTTCCTCAGGCTATACACAAGTGGGTTCAACATTGGTGTAAGTACTGTGTAGAAAATACAAGCCACTTTGTCCTGGACATCAAAGTAGCCAGAAGAAGGGCGTAGGTAGGTGAAGAAGACTGAAATATAAAACAAGGAGGTGCATATGAGGTGAGCTGAGCACGTACTAAAGGCCTTCTGCTTCCCCTCAGCTGACTTCATGCGTATAATTGTTGAAAAAATAAACATGTAAGAGATGAGAATGGGTGATAATGATCCAATGGTACAAGTGGCAACACTGTACACCGTCACCAAATCACAGTACAAAGTATCGGAGCAGGACAGCTTGAGCAATGGAGGAACGTCACAGTAGAAGTGGTCGATTAAGTTTGATCTGCAAAATTGGAGCCTAAATACACAGTTCACCTGTATGTATGACTCTATGAAGCCAATGAAGAAAGCAAGAAAAACAAGGCAAAAACATTTACAGTTAGTCATTATGGACGCATAATGGAGAGGGTGACAGATGGCGACATAGCGGTCATACGACATGTCCGCCAGAATATAGATTTCTGTCCCTGCCAAAGCAGCAAAGAAGAAGAACTGTATGGCACAACCATTGAAGGAGATGACCCTCCTTGAGGAGATAAGATCGGAGAGCATTTTGGGGGTTATAACGGTAGAATAGATAAGGTCCACCAGGGAGAGGTAGCTCAGGAAGAAGTACATCGGAGTGTTCAGTTTGGCAGTTTTTTTGACAATCGCTATCATTCCGGTGTTTCCTATCACAGTCATGATATATACAATCAAGAAGAAGAGGAAGAGGAAGGGGATGAGCCTTCCATCGTTGGTCAGGCCAGTAAACACAAACATGAAAACTTGGGTCCCATTCCTGACATTATCCATTGGGTTCTTGTTCTGTAGAGATAAAAAATATACAGAATGAGAATGTGTGAAAATCTAATGGAGCCGTATCTTCAGGTTCTCTTCTTCCAGCTGATACCTCACAATAAGGACGTTCATGCTAAGGAAGTGGTTGTCCCACCAAGAAATCATTGTTGGTGCCGGTGGACTAACCGATGGGACATCATAGTAACGTAGGAGCACATATTAAGACCGGCTTTATAAAGTGGTTCCGCTGAAGTTATTAAGAGGAACCGACTAGAGATGAGCGAATCAAATTGACAAAGTGGAATTCGATCCGAATTTCATGAAAAGTTCGATTCGCACCGAATCTGAATTTCATAATAAACTAAATGACCCATTTTGTGCCCAGAATATTTTTGAGAATACACAAGGATGAATAGCCTAAAGGCAATATTAATTCTGTTTAGGCCTAATTATTCCTCTTTTTTCTTTTATTAAAAATTACCTTTTATTATATCCTTTTAAAATGAAAAACAGAGAAGGATAGTGTATTTTTTATCCTCTTTCACACTTGCGTTCTGAGGATCCGTCAGAACGCAAGTCGCCTGAAAGCATTAGGATCCTGATCAGTCTTCGAAATGCTTTGAGGTTATTATGGCAGCCAGGACGCTATTAAAGTCCTGGTTGCCATAGTAGTAGTGGGGAGCGGGGGAGGGTATACTTACAGTCCGTGCGGCTCCCGGGGCGCTCCAGAATGACGTCAGAGCGCCCCATGCGCATGGATCACTTGATCCATGCCATCATGTGATCCATGCGTGTAGGGCGCCCTGACGTCACTCTGGAGCGCCCCAGGAGCCGCACGGACTGTAAGTATACTGCTCCCCCGCTCCCCACTACACTTTACCATGGCAACCAGGACTTTAGCGTCCTGGCTGCCATGGTAACCATTGAGAAAAAGCTAAACGTCGGATCCGGCGATGTGCCGAAACGACGTTTAGCTTAAGGCCGGATCCGGATTAATGCCTTTCAATCGGAATCCGGCCTTGCGGCAAGTGTTCAGGATTTTTGGCCGGAGCAAAAAGCGCAGCATGCTGCGGTATTTGCTGCATCCAAAAAACGTTCCGGTCCTGAACTGAAGACATCCTGATGCATCCTGAACGGATTTCTCTCCATTCAGAATGCATTGGGATAATCCTGATCAGGATTTTTCTGGCATAGAGACCCGACGACGGAACTCTATGCCGGAAAAGAAAAACGCCAGTGTGAAAGAGCCCTTATCCTTTCTCAAAAAAGAGAAAGGATAAGGGCTCTTATGGGTTGCAGAATAACCTAAGATTGCGGCGCTGCAGACGTTAATGGGGACAGGATGCCTGCTGAAATCATTCAGCAGGCATCCTGTCACAACGTCACAACCCCGTATCAGCGACCGCAGAAAACCGCAGGTCAATTCTGCGTTTCCGGTCCATTCGGGTCTCTGGTGACCCGATGAACCGGAAAAGGACGGTGATCAGTGGTGTGATTACGAACCACCAATCACAATCCGAGCATCAGGTGGCGGCGTAGCTGTCCTTGGTGCTGATTTGCCTCCCTGATGCTCTCCACTCCAAAGTGCTGATTCGTGCGGGGAGAGAGGCGAGAGATTCAAACTCCCGGCGCTCCTCTCTCCCCTCCTCTTCCTGCTGCTGTGAGGACGTCCGGAGAGCCATCGTGACCCCCCCCCCCATCACCAATCTGCACCCATCACCCTCAAGGTAGGTCAGGGTCAGTGAGGGAGAGGCGCGATTTAGGCAGGGATAGAAGGAACAGAATAGTTTAGGAAAAATAAATAGAAAAGTTAACTGTTTGTGTGCAGCACCCAAATCTGGTGGTTGGGGTCCACAGCACTTAGCTGTGAGACCCTAGACCCACCCACGGGTGATGCTACTTTCCCCCCCCCCCAGCCACCCCCCCCCCATTTTTGGGGGTTTTTTAGTTTGTTTTTTGCGTGCGCTTACTGTGGCCAGCACTCTTAGTGTGTGGCCACTGTTTGCGCATCGCTCGCCCCACTGCTGATCAGCGTCGTACAGCTGATCAGCGAGTTAGAACTTTTTTTTTTTTACACTTGTCAATTTTTTATTATTTTTAGAGTACACCCGTGCCCCCACACACACACACATACCCATGGCCTGCCAGATGTTCTCGGTGGAGGAGGCATACGCCCAGATGCTCTCAGACTCCGAGAGCCCCAGTGAGGATGAGGATGACCCCACGTTCCTCCTTTCATCCGCATCCTCCTCATCATCATCTGATGACGATGAGCCCCCAAGGCGGCGGAGACGCTGCCAGGCGGAGCCAGGGGCCCCACATGCTAGGGACCCTGTGGCCCACACCAGTACGAGCAGCCCTGGGGTTAACAGTCAAACAAAACTCAATATTTATTGCCCTAATTCTGTAGTTTGCAGAAACACCCCATATGTGGTCGTAAATGGCTATATAGCCACACGGCAGGGCATAGAACGAAGGAAACGCCATATGTTTTCTGGAAGGCAGATTTTGAATGGACTGGTTTATTTACACCATGTCCCATTAGAAGCCCCCCCGATGTAGCCTAGACTAGAAACTAGGGCTGCAGTAAATGATTATTTTAGAAATCGAGTATTCTATTGATTATGTTTTACGATTAATCGAGTAATCTAATAAGAATGTTACCATGGCAACCAGGGCTTCAGTAGCGTCCTGGCTGCCATGGTAACCGATCGGAGCCCAGTTATAACACTGCTGGGGCTCCAATCAGAACTTCCACCAATGAGGGGGGAGGGGACTCTGCTCTGTGGCCACTGCCACCAATGAGGGGGGAGGGGACTCTGCTCTGTGGCAACTGCCACCAACAATTTTAATACTGGGAGGTGGGGGGAAGGCGCACTGCGTCACCAATGAAAATTAACCTTTAATACAGGCGGCAGGCAGCAGATCAGCGGCAGTTAACCCCTCAGGTGCGGCACCTGAGGGGTTAACTGCCGCTGATCGCAGCTCCCTGCCTCCTGTATTAAAGATTACAAAGGACCTTTTATGGTCCGGAATTACTAACTAGCAGCTACATAGAGCGGCGCCCGGGATGTCCCCGCACTTACAATTATCCCTGGGTGCCGCTCTCCTCACTGTGGGCCAGTTACAGTCTCCTGCTCCATGTGCTAATTACTAATATCGGAGGAATAGGGAGGAGACATCAGCTCTGGGGGCGTTCCTTCTCTCTGCACTGTGACGTTCTGTGCTGTGATTGGACAGCTCAAGGAGAAGGAACGCCCACAGAGAAGGTGATGTCTCCTCCCTATTGGTCCGATATTAGTAATTGGCACATGGAGCACGAAACTGTAACTGGCCCAAAGTGGGGAGAACGGAGCGGCGCCCGGGGATAATTGTAAGTGCGGGGGACATCCCGGGCGCCGCTAGCTGCTAGTGGTGGCGCAGTGCGCCCGCCCCTCCTTCGCCCCCCATCTCTCCTCAATGGCAGCGCAGCACAGGGGGAGTGAGAGAGCGACTCCTTCTCCCCCTGTGCGCCCCGCCTCCTCTGCTGCCAGCCGCTCTGCACAGTGTCGGGTCATAGGGTGCGCTTACGTGCACTATGACCTGACGGTTGACCACGAAGCGGTGAGTAAAAGCAAGTGCTGCCCTCCCGCTCCGTGGTCACATGACACAAACGAATCCTCAATGCAAAAAAAAATATTTTTTTGTGTCGAATTACTCGATTCAATCGAGTAATCGTTTCAGCCCTACTAGAAACTCCAAAAAAGTGACCCCATCTAAGAAACTACACCCCTCAAGGTATTCAAAAATTACTTTACAAACTTTGTTAACCCTTTAGGTGTTCCACAAATCTAAATGGTGAATGTAGAAACAATTTTAGAATTTAAATTTTTTTTTACCTTGCCTCAAAAAAGTGTAATATAGAGCAACCAAAAATCATATTTACCCTAAAATAGTCCCAAAGCAACAACCACCTTATCCCGTAGTTTCCTAGATGGGGTCACTTTTATGGAGTTTCTACTCTAGGGGTGCAGCAGGGGGCTTGAAAGGGTACATGGTGTAAAAAAACCAGTCCTGCAAAATCTGCCTTCCAAAAACCATATGGCGTTCTCCTTCTTCTATGTCCTGCCGTTTAGCCAAATAGTAGTTTACGACCACATATGGGGTGTTTCTGCAAACTACAGAATCAGGGCAACCCATGTGAGATTTATTTGACAGTTAACCCCTACTTTATTACTGGAAAAAATGGCGTAAAATGGAAAATTTTCCAAAAAAATTGAAATTCTAAAATTGTTTCTCCATCTTCCATGAACTCCAGTGGAACACCGAAGGGGTTAACAATGTCTGTAAACTCAGCTTTGAATACCTTGAGGGGTGTACTTTCTTATATTGAGTCGCTTTTTTGGAATTTCTATGCTAAGGTGCATCAGGGGGGCTTGCAATAGGACATGGTGTAAAAAAAAGCAGTCCAGCAAAATCTGCCATCCAAAACCCATATGGCGCTCCCCTCCTTCAATGTCCTCCCGTTTGGCCAAACAGTAGTTTAGGACCACATATGGGGTGTTTCTGTAAACTAGAGAATCAGGGCAACCCATATTGAGTTTTGTTTGGCTGTTGACCCTTACTTTATTACTGAAATAAAATTGATTATAATGGAAAATTTTCCAAAAAATCGAAATTCTCAAATTTTATCTACATTTTCCATGAACTCTTGTGGAACACCTAAAGGGTTAACAAAGTTTGTAAAATTAGTTTTGAATACCTTAAAGGGTGTAGTTTCTAAAATTGGGTCATTTTTGGGTGGTTTGTATCATGTAAGCCTCACAAAGTGACTTCAGACCTGTACCGGTCCATAAAAAGTGGGATTTGGCAAATTTCAGAAACATTTCAAAATTTTTCTTCTAAACTTCGAAGCTATGTAACATCCCCAAAAAATAAAATGGCACTCCCCAAATGATCGAAACATGAAGCAGACATATGGGGAATGTAAAGTAACAACTATTTTGGGGGGTATTACTATGAATTAGAAAAGTAGAGAAACTGAAACTTTGAAATTTGCTAATTTTTTTTACTTTTTTGAACCCATTTTACCAGTGTCATGAAGTACAATATGTGACGAGAAAACAATCTCAAAACGGCCTGGATAAGTAAAATCGTTTTAAAGTTCTCACCACATAAAGTGACACTGGTCAGATTTTTTAAAAATGGCCGTGTCCTTAAGGTGAAATAGGGCCGTGTCCTTAAGGGGTTAAAAGGTTCGCCATCACTGTCCTATAGTATGGTTCTATCTTCAATTTGCTGTTGTCCCATAGTGCGGATGTCTCCGTCCCATTTCTTTATATGATCAGTTTTTGTTTTTATATCAGGTGAACATATTTGGCTTATATATAAGATGTTCTTCATATAGATCTTTTATTTATCTATTTTTTGTATTTTTTCCCCCACATATTTTTATATAAAGGCTGAAAATGAAAAGCCCTCATTGAGGCCTGCGGGGCTCATTGTGTTGAGTCAATATATCCACCTTGCCTCATTTAACAATTTTTTATCCAAATTTCCTCCCCTTGGTCCCATCTTTCCTTTTTCAATACCCCGGAATTTCAGGCTATTTGGGTTATTTCCATGAAAGTATTTAACCGTTTCAAGCCCAGATGTTTTTGGGGTTTTTTTTTGCGTTTTCGTTTTGCGCTCCCTGCCTTCCCAGAGCCATAACTTTTTTATTTGTTCACATAGCCATATGAGGGCTTGTTTTTTGGAAAAAAAAATCCCGCTTCCCACCTAATCATATGCAATATTAAATGGTTGAGTTGGAAAGTACTTCCAACGCGAGCATTTAGTATTGCATATGATGAAGGAGGAAGCGGGAAACAAATTTCCAAATGGGGTGAAATTGCAAAACAAAAAGGGATTCCACCACAATTTTACGGGTTTTTTAATTACGATGTTCCATGTACGATAAAACGGACTGGTTGCTGTTATTCTACAGGTCAGTCTGAATCCGGTGATACCTTATACGTATAGTTTTTCTTGCGTTATGCTAGTGATTAAAAAAAATTAAAAACTGGGAAAAAAATCTGTTTTATTTTTTTGTCGCCATATTTTGACCCCTATAACCTTTTTGTATTTATGTGTACGGAGCTGTATGGGGGCTCATTTTTTGTTTGTGGGGCGATCTGAACTTTTCATTGATACCATTCTGAAGTGTGTATGACTTTTAATCACTTTTTATAAAAATTTTTGTAGAAAATGAAGTGACCAAAAATGGCGAATCGGCCATTTGGACGCTTTTTTCCATTTTGCTGTTTGCCGTATGGGGAATATATTTTTATACTATGGGCATTTTTGCACATTGCGACACCCATGATGTGTTTTTTTATTTTGGGAAAAGGGTGGTGATTTGAATTTTGATGTTTTTTTAATTAATTTTTTTTTTTTTTTTAACACTTTTCTTAATTCCCATGGGGAACTATAACATGCAATCATCTGATTGCTATTATCATAGACTCCAATACACTTGCTTTGGAATCTATGATTATTTTACTACTTTCCTATGGAGCCCTATTACAGGCAAGGGCTCTATAGGAAATACTATGCAGCAGCCTTGTGTCATTTATAAAGACAGGGGCTGCTGCATACACGCTCCGGCTCCTCCGTTTGCCGCATGGGTTTTCAGCGCTTTCAGATGCCGTGGTCAGGACTGACAATAGCATCTGAGGGGTTATATGTCCGCGATCGGCATTATTGCCAGTTGCCGACATTAGCTGCGGGTGTCTGCTAAAAGAAGCAGGCGGCCACCAGCGGGTATGGCGCCCGCAGGGGGCAGGAGTGGGAGCCATCTTTAAACACCTGCCCGGCACCATACATGTACGGCACTGGGTGTGAACGGGTTAATATGCCGTGCAATTGACGTGTCTTAATTACTTTCAATGGCACTCAAATGGCCTGATATATGCCACCTTAGTTCCTGTATCTTTTTGCCCCCATATAGTTTGGGGCAAGTACACATTGCAACATAGGTCACCCCTTTCGTCTCACAAGTCATCAGCTGTCTTATCTCGTATCGCTTTCTATCACTAAGATTTGTAAAATATTGTGCTCTTAAAATAAGTTTGCTTAGGACCATCTCTATATTGTTTGGTTGATGATGTCTGTTTTTGATAATGACCATAAACAAGATAGTCCTTGAGATTTTGCCCTCTCCGATATGTTATCCTCGGGTTTGAGCTAAGGACAGGTTTTAACCCCTTAAGGACTCAGCCCTATTTCACCCTAAGGACTCGGCCATTTTTTGCAAATCTGACCAGTGTCACTTTATGTGGTGATAACTTTAAAACGCTTTTTCTTATCCAGGCCATTCTGAGATTGTTTTTTCGTCACATATTGTACTTCATAACAGTGGTAAAATAAAGTCGAAAAATTTCATTTTTATTTATAAAAAAATACAAAATTTACCAAAAATTTTGAAAAATTAGCAATTTTCCAAGTTTCAATTTCTCTACTTCTATAATACATAGTAATACCACCAAAAAAAGTTATTGATTTACATTCCCCATATGTCTACTTCATGTATCGATCATTTTGGGAATGCTATTTCATTTTTGGGGACGTTACAAGGCTTAGAAGTTTAGAAGAAAATCTTGAAATTTTTCAGAAATTTTCAAAAACCCACTTTTTAGGGACCAGTTCAGGTCTGAAGTCACTTTGTGAGGCTTACATAATAGAAACCACCCAAAAATTACCCCATTCTAGAAACTACACCCCTCAAGGTATTCAAAACTGATTTTACAAACGTAATTAACCCTTTAGGTTTTCCATAAAAGTCAATGGCAAATGGAGATAAAATTTCAGAATTTCGATTTTTTGAAAAATTTTCCATTTCAATCCATTTTTTCCAGTAACAAAGCAAGGGTTAACAGCCAAACAAATTTTAATATTTATTCCCCCGATTCTGTAGTTTGCAAGAACACCCAATATGTGGTCGTAAACTGCTGTATGGCCAAACTGCAGGGCGCAGAAGGAAGGGAACGCCATATGGTTTTTGGAAGGTGGATTTTGCTGGACTGTTTTTTTGACACCATGTCCCATTTGAAGCCCCCCGATGCACCTCTAGAGTAGAAACTCCATAAAAGTGACTCCATCTAAGAAACTACACCCTTCAAGGTATTCAAAACCAGTTTTACAAACTTTGTTAACCCTTTAGGTGTTCCACAAGAGTTATTGGCAAATGGAGATGAAATTTCAGAATTTCTATTTTTTGTTACCTTGTCTCAAAACAAGTGTAATATAGAGCAACCAAAATTCATGTTTACCCTAGAATAGTACCAACAAAACTGACACCTTATCCCGTAGTTTCCAAAATGGGGTCATTTTTTTGGAGTTTCTACTCTAGGGGTGCATCGGGGGGGCTTCAAATGGGACATAGTGTCAAAAGCCAGTCCAGCAAAATCTGCCTTCCAAAAACCATATGGCGTTCCCTTCCTTCTGTGCCCTGCCGTTTGGCCATACAGCAGTTTACGACCACATATGGGGTGTCTGTGCAAACAAGAGAATCAGGGCAATAAATATTGAGTTTTGTTTGGCTGTTAACCCTTGCTTTGTTACTGGAAAAATTGATTAAAATGGAAAATTTGCAAAAAAATTGCTGTTTTGGGACTGTTTTTATTTTTTGCTATTTACATTGTTGAAGTGACAGGTTAGATTGTGTGCTATTTCTATAGAGCAGGTTGTTACGGACGCGACAATACCAAATATGACTACTTTTTGGGGGGTTTTGTTTCAGTTTTACATAACAAAGCATTTTTGAACAAAATTATTTTTTAGTGTCTCCACATTCTGAAAGCCATAGTTTATTTTTTATTTTTGGGCGACTGTCTTATGTAGGGGCTCATTTTTTGCGGGATGAGATGGCGGTTTGATTGGCACTATCTTGGGGTGCATATGACATTTTGGTCGCTTGCTATTACACTTTTTGTGATGTAAGGTGACAAAAATGGCTTTTGACACCGTATTGATTATTATTTTTTTGATGTGTTCAGCTGAGGGGTTAGGTCATGTGTTATTTTTATAGAGCAGGTTGTGACGGACGCGGCAATACCTAATATGTATACTTTTTATTTATTTATATAAGTTTTACACAATAATATCATTTTTTAAAACAAAAATAAATCATGTTTTAGTGTCTCCATAGTTTGAGAGCCATATTTTTTTTTTTTTGGGGCGATTGTCCTATGTAGGGGCTCGTTTTTTGCAGGATGAGGTGGCGGTTTGATTGACACTATTTGGGGGGTCATATGAATTTTTGATCGCTTGCTATTACACTTTTTGTGATGTAAGGTGACAAAAAAATGGCTTTTTGACAAAGTTTTTATTTAATTTTTTTTACAGTTTTTACTTGAGGGGTTAGGTCAGGTGATATTTTTATAGAGCAGATTCTTACGGACGTGGATATACCCAATATGTCTACCTTTTATATTTTTTTATACATTTAACACTAAAAAGCATTTTTGAAACAAAAAAAATCATGTTTTAGTCTGAGAAGCATATTTTTTTTATTTTTTGGCCAATTGTTTTAGGTAGGGGCTCATTTTTTGCGGGATGAGATGGTGGTTTGATTGGTACTATTTTGGGAGGCATACGCTTTTTTGATCGCTTTGTATTACACTTTTAGTGATGTAAGTTGCCCAAAAATGGCTTATTTACACCATTTTTTTTTTTTTTTTTATGGCGTTCACCTGACTAGTTCAGTCATGTGATATTTTTATAGAGCAGGTTTTTACGGACGCGGCGATACCTAATATGTGTAGTGTATTTTTTTATTTTTTTTTTTATTCAGTGATATGTGTTTTCTTTCATTTTAACTTTTTTTTCACTTTTTAACATTTTTTTTTGACCCAGACCCACTTGGTTCTGAAAGATCCAGTGGATCTGGTGTCTGTATAATACAGTACAGTACACTATATAGTGCACTGTGCTGTATTTTGTACTTTAGAAAGTCTGAATAGACCTTTAGCAGGTCTATTCAGACTTTCAGCACCATGGAGACAGGACGCTTCTGAAAGCGTCCTGTCTCCATGGCAACCATCACCCGCTGCCATAAGAGGGTTGCAGCGATCGCCGATATGGGGGGGGGGTCACAAGACCCCCCTGGGCATTGTAACAAGGTACCTGCTGAATGATTTCAGCATGTCCCTTGTTCCGATCACTGCCGGCTGAGCAGCAGTGATCGGAACTACTCATGACGTACCTGTACGTCATGGGTCCTTAAGGACTCGGAAACCATGACGTACAGGTACGTCATGCGTCCTTAAGGGGTTAAATCTCGCTCCGATTGTAGAACGTGCCAATGTTTTTCCAAAATTGAGTTAATTTCCTTTGCATATCCATCATACGTTCCTATACATCTAATAACTTCCGCTTTTTTGTTGCCTTAGATTCTAATAAATCTTCACATTTTATTGTCTTGGCCTTGCTGAAGGCTTTTTTAAGGGGACATGAGGGATAGCCTCGTTCTACAAATCGCTTGAATAATTCTTCACTCTCAGCATAGAAAGAATTTTCATCTGAGCAGTTTCTCCGCGCCCTGAGATACTGTCCAGCTGGTATCCCCCTTGTCAATGCAGAAGGATGCCAACTTGTCCAATGCAGGTAGCCATTTGTTGCCGTTGGATTTCTATAGATGTTTGCGCTGAGGGTGCCATCTTCAAATTTTTTTATTTTTAAATCGAGGAAATAGATCTGTTTCTCCTATAATTTATATGTGTATCTCATACCTATATTGTTTTTTAGGATATCCACAAATTCTTCCGCCATGGCTAAAAACACAAAGAAGAAAAGACAAGGCAGCAGCACTCGGCAAACACAAAGTACAATAATGCCATAATTATAGAAATCATTCTGGTGCTGATGCTACGCTGATTTAGCAAATTTGAGATTCTTGGCAAATACATTTTGTACAAAATTATTTGGGCCCGTCTGCCAAACGTCAAGGCGATCTCTGTAAGATTGGAACCTAACACTAAATCCTACCTGTTATGTGCCATAATGGCCACCATAAAATCCAGGGAGTGCAGGTTCCACATGCATGCTGGGCCACTCTGCTAGTTTTTACCATTGTTGGTGCCATAATGGCCTCAATTAAATCCAGGGATGCAGGTACCAACATGCATGCTGACTGCTGAGCCCACTCTATACTTGCCCTGGTGCCAATTCCAATAAATACAATGAGAGCAGGCTACAACTTTACACTTACTCTGCTTTTTGTACTTATTTGCAAAATAAGCGTAGCATTAGCATCGGAATATTTTCTATAATTATGGCATTATTGTAAGTTATTTGTGTTTGCAGAGCGCTGTTGCATTGTACTTTTTGTCTTTTTTTCTTTGTTTTCCAAATATATACACGATCGCTCTCAAAATCAGAGCAATCCCTAATCTATTTCCTGTGCTTTCTCTCCGTTATCGCACTTTGTAAACGATCAATGTTATTTTTGAGTTTCAGCTCAAGATTTATGCCGTCTGGATGTTGATTAAAGGTTTGTATCTCCTTAATCTCCCTTTCTATTTGTTCGTCTAATTTATTGAATTCATTTTTTTCGTATTCTAGTAGGTATTTTACAAGTTTCAATGACAATGTCCGCCTCTGCCTCCTCATCCTCCATCATGTCCTCAGCCTCCACTGCAGGGACAAGTCACAGTGCTCCTCCAGGATACCACATGTGCAGGGCAGGGCAGTGTCACGCTGCTCTGCACCTAGTGTGCTTGGACGAACGGAGTCACACAGGGGAGGAACTGCTCTGCGTCCCTTATCAAGAAATCGAATCCTGGCTTTCTCCTCGACAACTGAAAATCGGAACCATGGTGACCGACAACGGGAAGAACATGGTGTCGGCGCTGCGTCAAGGAGGGCTGAGCTATGCGCCCTGCATGGCGCACATGTTCAATCTGGTTGTAAAGCGGTTCCTGAAGTCTTCATCCCATCTGCAAGACATCCTAAAAATGGCCAGGAAACTTGCATGCACTTCAGCCACTCGTACACCGCAAAGCACATCCTCCTTGAGCTGCCCAACATAGGCTGGTATGCAACGTTTCCACCCTTTGGAATTCACCCCCCATATGTTGGACTGATTATATGAACAGAGAAAGGCCATGAACGAGTTCTTGATGATACAGTTGGACAGAGATACTCCCCTGTGTAACTTCGATGTTATCCAGTGGCAGCTCATGCATGACACCTGCAGTTTGCTCGGGTCCTTTGAGGAGGCCAGGTTATCTGTCAGTCGCCAGGACTACCTGATGAACAACATCATTCCACTGCTACATGTCCGGGAACAGATGCTGCTAAAGCTGGCTAGCCAGGGGACAGGAGTCGTGGCGACTACACCTCACAGCCACATGAGCCCTGTGGGGGCTAAACTAGAGGAGGAGGAGGACATTCGAGCACAAGCAATGTGTAGAGAAATGGGTGGTTTTTCTACACAGGTGACAAGAGAGGAGGTGCAGGAGCAACCGGAGAAGCTACAGGGTGATGAGGAAGACGAGGCCGATGACCCAGAAACACCATGGCAGTATGAAGTGGAGATGGAGGCAGGGAGTCTCTCCGAGTCACTTGCGCAAATGGCCCGATGCATGCTCAGTTGCTGGCTTAGTGACAGCCGAATTGTCACCATTCGGCAGAGGGATGACTACTGGCTCTCCAGACCCTCGCTACTGGTCCAAAATGGGGTCCTTTTTTACACCCGCTGAGAGGGAGGACAAACTGAACTACTATCGAGACATCCTATGTAGTCAGTTGGCCACTGCCTTTCTAAGCCTTCGCCCACCCTCATGCAGGTCTGACCGGGGAGCCCTCTGCGCTCACGTTCCACTGCCATGGCTGCGGGGGGGCTGGAGCAGTACCAGCTCCATCAGCAGCAACCTAAGTCTAGAGTCGCTGATCAGCAGTTTTCTTCACCCACCTACTGAAGAAAAACTACTTACCAGCAGCAGCAGCTAGAAATTGATCAGAACCTGAACCAACAGGTTGTGGCATACTTGGAGTGCACACTGTCACTCTACATCGAAGATCCACTGGACTACTGGGCAGCCAAACTAGATTTGTGGCCTCAACTGGCCAAGATTCCCCTTGACAAGCTTTCCTGCCCGGGCAGCAGTGTCGCATCAGAGTGGGTGTTTAGTGTGGTGGGGACCATAGTTACCCCAAGTAGAACTCGCCTGTCCACCCAAAATGTGGAGAAACTGACCTTTGTGAAGATGAATCACATGTGGATCAGTCCAGGATTTTCAAACACCAGTGCCTGATGCATCAGACTAGATCATCCATGGTGCCACACCTACACTTTGTCAAAAGAGACATGGCTACCTGCTTCAGCTACTATTCTGATGCTGCACTCCGCCTGATGCCACACCTGCTGCCAGGTGCTCCTACTGCCACCCACCATCTTCAGCTGGTACTGGTATTGCCCCCCACCTTCCACTCTGTCACTGGGCCACTCTGTGATCTCCGTATGCTGCTGCCACCTCACCACTCTGTGGTCTCCTAATGCTTCTGCCACCTCCCCACTATGTCACTGAACCACTCTGTGGTCTCCTCATGCTGCTGCCAACTCAACACTCTTTCATTGAGCCACAGTAGAAATTAACTTATGAAGTTATTATGCGAAGTCTCGCGAGACTTCGCAAAGTAATAACTTCGGCTCCTCTAATCCAATACATTCTAACTGTACAGAGCGCTCGCTCTGTACAGTATTCAAATAAAGCATTATGCGAACCGACTTCGGATGTTTCATCTGATGTCGATTTGCTCATCCCTAGCTGCCACCTCACCACTCTGTGGTCTCCTCATGCTGCTGCCACCTCACCACTCTGTGGTCTCCTCATGCTGCTGCCACCTCACCACTCTGTGGTCTCCTCATGCTGCTGCTACCGCAACACTATGTCACTAGGCCACTCTGTGGTCTCCTCGTACTGCCTCCACCTCCCAACTATCTCACTGGGCCACTCTGTGGTCTCCTCATGCTGCTGCCACCTCTCCACTATGTCACTGGGCCACTCTGTTATCTCCTCATGCTGCTGCCAACTCAACACCCTGTCACTGGGCCACTCTGTGGTCTCCTCATGCTGCTGCCACCTCACCACTATGTCACTGGGCCACTCTGTGGTCTTATTCTGCTGTTCCCACCCTCCCCATTTAATGACTGGGCCACTATTTTGCATTTTTTGGTTGACATAATCATTTTTTTGACCGTTCTTCTGATCTGTCAGAAGGAAGGAAAAATAAGATGCTTGATGGATCATATCTATGTAGCAGCTGTAAGGCCTGTATGACATGGTCCCTATTTTGCATCAGAATTGGCTTATGATTTTGTAGCCAAAAGCAGGAGTGGGTACAAAACACATATTACTGGGTCTATATTCATATATTGTGCCTGTGAATAAAGCAGTAATATGTAGATCAGCTTTCTGAGCAGAGCGTTGGAGCTACAGGTTCATGTCATCACCTAAACCACAGACTGTGTGCAAGACTGCTAATCAGATTTAGCAGAGCTGAATTTGCAATTTGCAGGTAGCTATCATCCTTACAAGATTGCTACAATATGAGATAACAGGTAGGTAGAACAGGGGGGTTGCTTAGTGGGAAATGAGACAGCAATGAGAGGAGGGGCGGATTGGGAACTTAATGTGGCCCTGGAAAAAATACTAAAAGTTTTGTAGTCGGGTCCAAATTGATGGAGGACAGGGCCATCAATACCATATTGAGGCACATTATACCACCCCAACAGAGCCAGATACTACAGAACAGTCCATCACAAAATACTGCCGCCAGCGGCAAAATACATCCCTAAGATCGTCCACTGACCGGCTGTGAGGAGGGCACAGGGGGCTCCCTGGGCATCCGCCTACCTGGAAATTTCCCTGTAAGGTCTATGGCCAATCCGTCCCTGAAAGAGAGTTCTTCTAAAGTTCAAGCTTAGTGGTCTCACAATACAGCCATGACTCACAGCAGTTACTGCAAGGCACAGGAGCCCAACATTTCCAGTCTCCTTTGCAGCTTGTATACTCCCTGACATTATACCAACAACAGTTTGTACTCTGCCGCAACACTTTCTCTATCATTTCTAACCAGCACTGCTTTCTCGTAGGACTTGCAGCATCTCAGCATCCGCTCCTTTCAGCCACCTCTGTAGCTCTCTAACTACAGTATGTCAGTAGGGACACCAAAACATTTTCCAGTCTTTCAGATGGCAGTTCTCCCAGGCTCTGCCAGTTGCCTCTCACTCTATCTGCAGCTGCATTGGGAGACTTGACTCCTACCCCCAGCAGGTGTGTGCACATCACACAGGCAGACCCTGGCACCAAACTCTGTAAATATACAGACAGGATTGTGAGGACTCACGCTACACTTCTCACTCATGACCCAAATCCCACTGACCTCTGATGCCATCACAGTTCTTACATGTAAATATAGTTCATTATAATAGAAAGAATACTCCAGCAATGTGGTTGCAAGATCGTGAATATTTATTGGAGGTGCGGCTGTGCAAAACGTGACGTTTCGGCCTCAAATAACATACAGTAAATCAATGAGAGTACAACAGGTCAATGGTTATAGACCAGGGCTGGCCAACCTGTTGCTCTCCAGCTGTTGTAAAACTACAACTCCCACCATGCCCTGCTGTAGACTGATAGCTGTAGGCAGACTAGGCATGTTGGTAGTTGTAGTTTTGCAACAGCTGGAGAGCCGCAGGTTGGCCAGCCCTGTTATAGACATATATTCACAATGGCAAAAGTAATAGTCAATTTTATCTTGGTGTTTATAGTCCAATCCCACGTGGATCCTGATAGTAAGGTAGAGTTGGGTTCAACTGCAGAATCCACAGGTTGAATCCATATGAGTAAAGAGAATCATAAGGAAAATAATCTTAACTCATGCTATTCTATCCATGTGATATTATACATCATTCGCTTGTGGTAAGAAAGTGAATGAGCCCCACATTAAAACAGAGATGGACAAATAAATACAGTTATTTACCAAGGGTCCCTATAGTTAATTACCTGGTGCCACTGGGGGTGAAAGATCAGGTGAAGAATCAGGGAAAAGTGCGCGATATAGATCTGTGCCTCAGCACTGTAGGATATGCGTTACATGTCTTCTTATGGCACGCTCTTTTAAATGCGCGCACTGTCTGTCAGAGAACTCTGCGCAAGCGAATGATCACAAGGATATAATAGCATGAGTTAAAGGGGTTTTCCCATCTCCGACAATGTGGGCAGATCGCTAGGATATGCCCCCAATGTCTTATAGGTGTGTGTCCCACCGCTGGGACCCGCACCTACAATGAGAGCAGAGCGGGGTATGCGCAGCCACCCTCCATTCATTTCTATGGGGCCGCCGAAAGTAGCCTAGCGCTGGCTCGGCTATTTCCGTCTGCCCCATAAAAATGAATGGGAGCATGGGTCGCGCATGTGCGGTGTTCTTCCATTAACTTCTATGGGAGCAGGAAATCTGGGGTCCTCCAGCCACAGCGCTCCCTGCTTCGTTCTTGTTGTAGGTGCGGGTCCCACTTACCTAGCCTAGCTGTCACGGCTGTATGTGAGCAACAAGAGCATACACAGTGAATTAGCTACTGACCGGACCCAAACTAGGGAACATAAAGGGTGACCCCTGTCAGACCCTAAAAGCTCTCCCTATGCTGCTAAGCCCATGTCCAGATCCAGATGGTGGATCGAGACATGCCCGCGTACCTAAGGCTGATGACCACTGAAACCCCTACAGTAGTGGAAGGGGCACGGCCACCGGTGCCCTGCTCAGTATATGGACGGAACCGGGGTCGCCTCGGATCCAGTCAGCAAAACAAACAGAAACACACAATGTCTGCACACTTAACTGAAGGAGCTGCAGCAGCAGTGAAAACAGATCCAAACTCAGCAGACAATGTCCGAAGTACTTGCTTCAGCAGAACACAGGTCCAGAAAAGATATCACACCAGTGAAGATACTCCAGCGAGAGATACTGCTCAAATGAAGAAGTATAATCCGCACCGTACAAAGGAAAAGGGGTGATTTAAAGGCAGAGCAATCAAACACAGGAGGGACAGCTGGGAGGAGGAAACAGAAAGTAAAGACCTCATCACAGGGCGGAGAAACAGAGCTGTGAGAACATCTCAAAGCTCTAGTAGTTACATCATCACAGGGGTGGAGAAACAGAGCTGTGAGAACGTCTCAAAGCTCTGGTAGTGACAGTACCCCCCCCTCTACGGGTGGACTCCGGACACCCAGGACCCACCTTCTCAGGATGAGCCCTATGAAAAGCCCTGATGAGGCGAGTGGCTTTAATGTCCGACACCGGAACCCACATCCTCTCCTCAGGACCATAACCCTTCTAATGCACGAGGTACTGAAGAGAACCGCGGACAATGCGAGAGTCCACAATTCTGGAAACCTCAAACTCCAGATTGCCATCAACCAAAATCGGAGGAGGAGGCAAAGAGGAGGGTACCGTGGGCTGGATATATGGTTTTAAGAGAGATCTGTGAAATACATTATGTATCTTCCAAACCCGTGGAAGATCAAGACGGAAGGCAACAGGATTGATGACTGACAAGATTTTATAAGGCCCAATAAACTTGGGACCCAATTTCCAGGAGGGAACCTTCAGTTTAATATTTCTTGTAGACAACCACACCAGATCACCCAAATTCAGGTCCGGACCAGGCACACGTCTCTTATCAGCCACACGCTTATATTTCTCACTCATCTTTCTTAGATTAGTCTGAATCTTTTGCCAAATGGTAGACAAAGACGAGGAAAATCTCTCCTCCTCAGGCAAACCAGAAGGAGCCCCTCCGAGAATGTCCCAAACTGCGGATGGAACCCATATGCACCAAAGAATGGTGACTTATCAGAAGATTCCTGACGACGGTTGTTCAGAGCAAACTCAGCAAGAGGCAGAAACGAACACCAATCCTCCTGGTTCTCTGCAACAAAACAGCGCAAATATGTCTCCAGATTCTGATTGGCGCGTTCAGTCTGACCATTCGACTGCGGGTGAAAAGCAGAAGAGAAGGACAGCCGAACCCCAGGCGAGAACAGAAAGCCTTCCAGAATCTGGACACAAACTGCGTGCCTCTATCGGAAACAATATCAGAGGGAATGCCATGCAATTTAACAATATGGTCGACAAAAGCTTGCGCCAACGTTTTAGCATTGGGCAATCCAGGGAAGGGTATGAAATGTGCCATCTTGCTAAAACGGTCCACCACCACCAGGATCACCGACTTCCCTGAGGAACGAGGAAGATCCGTGATAAAGTCCATGGACAGGTGTGTCCAAGGACGGGAAGGTATGGGTAAGGGAGAAGGGGACCTGAAGGCCGTGAACGAGGGACCTTAGCGCGGCGCACGTCTCACAAGCAGCCACAAAACTCTCCACCGACTTACGAAGAGCCGGCCACCAAAATCTCCGAGCAATGAGATCTACCGTGGCTCTACTCCCGGGGTGACCAGCAAGAACAGTATCGTGATGCTCCTTGAAGAGTTTGTGACGTAACTCAGGAGGCACAAACAACTTTCCAGAAGGACAACGGGCAGGTGCCTCAGTCTGGGCAGCCTGGACCTCGGCCTCCAAATCAGAATACAGAGCAGAAACAACTACCCCCTCCGCCAAAATGGGACCCGGGTCCTCGGAGTTTCCTCCTCCCGGAAAACAGCGAGAGAGAGCATCAGCCTTCACATTTTTGATCCCAGGGCGGAATGTAACGACAAAATTGAATCTGGAGAAGAACAGAGACCATCTGGCCTGTCTCGGATTCATACTGCTTAGCCGACTCAAGTACGCCAGATTCTTATGGTCGGTAAAAACGGTGATAGGGTACCTGGCCCCCTCCAACCAATGGCGCCATTCCTCGAAAGCCAACTTGATGGCCAACAATTCCCTATCTCCCACATCATAGTTTTTCTCTGCCGGGAGAGTTTTTAGAGAAAAGGCACAGGGTCGCCATTTGGAAGGAGACGGACCCTGGGACAAAACCGCACCCACACCCACCTCGGAAGCATCCACCTCAACAATAAAGGTAAGGAAACATCGGGATGCACCAAGATGGGAGCAGACGCAAAACTCTCTTTAATCTTAGAAAAAGCTGCAAGCGCCTCCTCCGACCAAGAGGAAAAATCCGCCCCCTTTTTGGTCATGTCAGTGAGGGGTTTGACAACAGAGGAATAATTCAAAATGAACTTTCTGTAATAGTTCGCAAAACCCAGAAAGCGCATCAATGCCTTCTGATTCTCAGGAAGCTCCCACTCAAGCACAGCACGGACCTTCTCCGGATCCATGCGAAAACCAGAAGCAGAGAGGAGAAAACCCAGAAATTGAATCTCCGATACCATAAAAACACATTTCTCCAGCTTGGCGTACAATTTATTTTCTCGCAGAATCTGCAGAACCTGAAAAAGATGATCCTGATGAGTCCGAACATCAGGGAAAAAATCAAAATATCATCAAGATACACCAATACAAATTTCCCCATTAAATGGTAGAAAATACTGTTAACAAAATGCTGAAAGACGGCCGGAGCATTCATCAAGCCAAAAGGCATAACGAGATTCTCGAAATGCCCCTCGGGGGTATTAAAGGCTGTTTCCATTCATCCCCCTCTCTGACCCTGACCAGGTTGTGCAGCGCCTCTCAAATCCAATTTGGAAAAAACCTTGGCCCCAACAATTTGGTTGAAGAGGTCCGGGATCAGAGGAAGGGGATAGGGATCGCGAATCGTGATCCGGTTCAGCTCCCTAAAATCTAGGCAAGGTCTCAGAGAGCCATCTTTCTTTTTAACAAAAAAAAACCCGCGGCGACCGGTGATTTTGAGGGACGAATATGCCCTTATCGAGACTCTCAGAGATATAGGTTCGCATTGCGATTCTCTCAGGTTGTGAGAGATTGTACAGGCGTGCTTTTGGCAGCTTGGCGCCGGGAATGAGGTTAATGGGACAGTCAAACTCCCGGTGAGGAGGTAGCTCCTGCACACCGCTCTCGGAAAACACGTCCGAGAAATCAGAGAGAAATGATGGCACAGACTTAGTAGATACCTCTGCAAAAGTCGCTGTGAGACAATTCTCTCTACAAAACTCACTCCACTCATTTATTTGCCTTCCTTGCCAATCAATAGTGGGGTTATGTTTAGTGAGCCAGGGTAACCCCAACACTAGAGGAGAAGGCAATCCGTTAAGGACAAAACAAGATATATCCTCCACATGAGTGTCACCTACAGCTAACCGGATATTGTGAACAATGCCCTTCAGGGATCTCTGTGAGAGTGGAGCAGAGTCAATGGCAAAAACAGGTATATCTTTTTCTAATGTGCAAACCCGAAAACCATGCATGGCTACAAATTGACTGTCAATAAGATTGACGGCCGCTCCACTATCAACAAAAATTTCACAAGAAATGACTTTACTCTCTAGCGCCACCCTGGCAGAAAGGAGAAAACGAGAACTGCAGGTCAGAGGAAAAGCCCCAATTCCTACATCAACTTTGCCCAAGGTAGCAGATGAAGCAGAGTTTGATGATTTTCCTTTTGAGGATTTTCTCTTATTATCACTCTTAGTACAGTTCATGAATCTCCTAGAGGGACAAACATTTGCCAAATGACCAATGCCCCCACAACAAAAACACACCATTCTCTGAGGACTAAATCCTCCTTTATCAGGGGCAAGTCGACCTAGCTGCATAGGCTCCTCCTCAGAGGGGACCGAGACAGGATGAGGCCCCTGCACACTGAATGAGTCCGCACCACTGCCCCTAGAGTGACAATGGCTGGACCGAGAGGTCTCGTTTCTTTCTCTTAGACGCCTGTCAAGGCGTACCGCCAATGACATGGCAGACTCTAAAGATGTTGGTCTCTCATGGAAAGCAAACGCATCTTTCAATCTCTCTGAGAGACCATGACAGAACTGACTCTGGAGTGCAGCATCATTCCAACCTGAATCAGCTGCCCATCTCCGAAATTCAGAACAATAAAGCTCTGCAGACAGTTTGTTCTGGCATAAAAAACGTAAGTTAGATTCAGCCAGAGCAACACGATCTGGGTCATCATATATCTGCCCCAGGGCCACAAAAATCTTTCTGTGGATCGAAGGGAGGGATCCCCGATGGCAGTGAAAAAGCCCAAGTCTGAGCATTACCCCTGAGCAAGGAGATGACAATCCTCACCCTCTGCTCCTCATTACCAGAGGACCGGGACACAAGCAAAAATGGAGTTTGCATGCCTCTCTGAAGCGAACAAAATTCTCACTGCCCCCGGAGAACGTTTCCGGAAGTGAGACCTTTGGCTCGCAACAGACTCCATGGGCCGGGCCGAGCCCAATGCTTGAAGCTGAATCATAGATTGACGGAGATCCGCTACCTCCAAAGAAAGACCCTGCATGCGGTCAACCAGGTCAGAAAGCGGATCCATGTCAAAAAGGACGGTTTCGGCGGATTATAATGTCACGGCTGTATGTGAGCAACAAGAGCATACACAGTGAATTAGCTACTGACCGGACCCAAACTAGGGAACATAAAGGGTGACCCCTGTCAGACCCTAAAAGCTCTCCCTATGCTGCTAAGCCCATGTCCAGATCCAGATGGTGGATCGAGACATGCCAGCGTACCTAAGGCTGATGACCACTGAAACCCCTACAGTAGTGGAAGGGGCACGGCCACCGGTGCCCTGCTCAGTATATGGACGGAACCGGGGTCGCCTCGGATCCAGTCAGCAAAACAAACAGAAACACACAATGTCTGCACACTTAACTGAAGGAGCTGCAGCAGCAGTGAAAACAGATCCAAACTCAGCAGACAATGTCCGAAGTACTTGCTTCAGCAGAACACAGGTCCAGAAAAGATATCACACCAGTGAAGATACTCCAGCGAGAGATACTGCTCAAATGAAGAAGTATAATCCGCACCGTACAAAGGAAAAGGGGTGATTTAAAGGCAGAGCAATCAAACACAGGAGGGACAGCTGGGAGGGAGGAAACAGAAAGTAAAGACCTCATCACAGGGGCGGAGAAACAGAGCTGTGAGAACATCTCAAAGCTCTAGTAGTTACATCATCACAGGGGTGGAGAAACAGAGCTGTGAGAACATCTCAAAGCTCTGGTAGTGACACTAGCAATACGCCCACATTGTCTGAGATTGGAATACCACTTTAAGATTATTTTCCTCATGATTCTCTTTACTCATATGGATTCTGCAGTTGAACCCGACTCTACCTTACAATCAGGATCCATGTGGGGTTGGACTATAAACACTGTGGCTTTTGCCATATAAATATATGTCTATAACCATTGACCTGTTGTAGTCTCATTGATTACTGTATGTTATTTCGTTATTTTCTGCTGTGGTTTGATAAAGGCCGAGTGAAGCCAAAACGTCAGGTTTTGCACAGCCACACCTCCAATAAATATTCACGATCTTGTAACCACATTGCTGGAGTATTCTTTCTACTGTGAATGGGGTGGGAACCCGACTCCTAGCATCATAAGTGGAGTCCCACGAAGTAATTTTAGGATATACTGTAGTTCATTATAATGGGTCGGTAGATGTCGACTCGGTGCCAGGGTGCCCTCTGCTCTGAACTTTGTGCTCTTCTCTAGACTCGGCAGGAAATGATTGGGATTGCTGCTCAGCCAGTCACTAGCTGAGATCAGTGCAGTGAGCGGCTGAGGGGCTTTCACAGCCATTTCCTTCTGTGACAAGAGCCGGGATAGCAGGTGTGGGGGGTGGACAAGTTGAGCACCGTCTGCCGCCCGGGAAGGAGGTTTTTCTTTGTACGGGGGACACTCCATGGCAATGCTAGCTCTGCTACATCTGCATATCAGATAATACTCATTCTGAAAGGGGTATCCAGAATTTAAGACGTGATGGCCTATCCTAAGGACAGGTTATTATCAATATCTGATTGATGGGGTCTGACACCGCGCACCCCCACCGATCAGCTCCGGTGCTGGAATTACACAGCTCATGCCACTGTGTAGTGGAAAAAAGTGCTCCGATTTTTAAAGATAAAGGGGCACATTTATTAAGACTGGCATTTTAGACACAGGCGTAGAAAATGTTAAATTTCAGACCTCTTTAGAACTTTTTTAGACCTGGCGAGCGAGGCAAAGTCACAGATAGCGCCGCAACTAATGGTTGTGCCGCCATCTCTGCCTAAAATATGCCTAATATCGGCGTATTTCTGTATAATAAATGACCCCCAAAGTTTTCACTGTGCAAAAGTATAAAAATATACCCTGTATGAATACAATGGTGGAATTCCAGTGTTTTTCAAGCTGCCTTCCCCTCAAAAATAAAGAAATAAATCTGCAAAGTACATTGGAGGTCTCCCAAAATGAAGCCATTAAAATCACCATGCTCTCTGCGGGTGATCATAGGTGCTCGGCGTGACCCTTTCTGCCCTTATACATGGGTGTAACACCTCATTTTGGAGGAGATTCAGGTTCTGCTCCCAGTGACGACACTCACGGTCCTGCCAGCCGGCGTCGTCATGGGGGTCCGCCGGATAAAAGTAACACAACTTAGGTCAGTGTTCTGACTGATGCTGGACACTGATGATGATCCCTCTCCCCACAGTGTTCCCTATGACAACTCTGACTGGCAGGAGTATTGTCACCAGGACAAGAGAAGCACAGCAGGGTATGTGTGTGTATGGGAGGATATAGAGTGTAAGCTCTTGGGGCAGCATATTCCATCGAGCTGACAGTGGTCTCTTACCTGCCTGACACACGGTAGCAGCTGTGCGCCGTATGCTGTAGATCTTCTCCTTTTTTATAATAGTCTATCATTTACCTCCGAGTATAAGAAGCCCCATGACACCTGCGAGCAGCAGCTCATTAGTCGGCAGCGTCAGCATTTAACCCCCGCAGGGTAATCTGTCCTATAATCTAATTCTTACTCGTAGATTTTCTTCACATAATTTACTAACTGAACTTTGGTTGAGACCGAACAATTCCCAACATCGGTATTTAAGGTGCCTGGGGCAATTGTAGTTTGTGGCCGCCTCTGTCTCCCTGTTCTGGTTGGCATGGGCACCAAGGTGCTTACCCGATCCCAGATCCTGTGCTCCAGCGGTCAATATCTTTTGGGACCTCGCTGCACTGTCCACTCCACGCTGGTCTGCGGCCCTCACGTGCAGTGACTGTGCAGTATCCCAGGGCTGCAAATGGTTTGTGATTTCAGTATCTGAAAATGGTTTGTGATGTTATGTAATGTAATATACACCCAGTATGGCCTGATATAGTTGACAGGGATAGGGTTCCAACCGTCTCAGGAAGGGCAGGAGTGGGCTGGTCCTACTTCCTGACTTGTCTCTATCAGGAGGGAGGAAGCAAGTCCATGTGCTCCTTCTCCTTAGGCCTCAGGATTCAGAGACTAACTAATCTCTGTGGAACTTATTGTTTTTGCTACAGCAAGAAAGAAGAACTTAGAATGTGCATGGCCAAGCATATGAGTCAGCAAAGTTCCCTGCAACTACAGCTAATCAAACTTTGCTGCTTGTAAGGGATTTCAGTTAGGACAACCGTCACACTTAGTCCTGGCCAGAAGTGCCTCTGAAGACCCCTATCGCACAGTGGACAATACAGCCATAATTGCCATTATTATTTGCTACTTTTCCAGCCTTAGGAAAGTACAGTATTTGCACTGTTGGATGTTCTTGGATGTACAGCAACCCCTATTTTACACTTAAATTAAAAGATGCTTCTTCTTCTTGTTTTTCTGGCCTGGTTTCTTTGCTCCTACCACACCATACACTGCCCATTACACTACTTAACCTCCTGCCAGGCACCCATACAACCACTAACATCAAACTACCATCAAGCTGGAGTCCCAGCTACAAGGAGTCGCCAGAGAGAATAAAGGTTGCACCTTCCTCTCACTGCATCGGCCTAGGACACAACAGCCTGGAGGAAATGACTGTAACTTATCCCATAGTCAAAGCTGCTACCACTCCCATCCTCATCTCATAGAATAGACAGGGCAGTAGATGTGTGTAGTAGTGGTGACTGTGTAGTGGTAATGGAAGTGGCAGAAGGGGATTAGCAGCAGGAAATTCCAGCTGCAGCAGCAATCGTATGATACACCACATGATGTAGGCAGTAGTGATGAGCGGCAGGGGCAATATTCGAATTCGCGATATTTCGCGAATATTTGGGTGAATATTCGCCATATATTCGAAAATTCGCAAATTCGCAATCTCCAGTCCTTATTTTCTTGATTGCGAAAATTCGCATAAAAATTCGCATTAAAAAAATTGCATACAATTTGCATAAAAATTTACATAAACTGGTATTTAAAAAGGTAGCTTTTAAATGCCAGTTTATGCGAATTTTATGCAAATTTTATGCAGATTTTATGCACAAATTTTTATGCAAAAATTTGCATGTTAAAAATTTGCGAATATATTTTGCGATATTCTAAATATTTGCAAATTCTCGAAGTGCCGATATTCGCGATTAAAATTCGCAATTCGAAAATTCGTGATCATGATGTACAGTACATGAACAGTACAGAACATGATGGTAGGCAGGCAGACAGCACAGTGGCATGATGGCCATATGGTCCAGAACATGATAGCAAGCAGGCAAACAGCTACAATATGGGGGCCATCAGCGAGGTTAGATCTATTCATTGGCTTCAGTCAGAAGAGTGTGAAAATCCTCATGGATCTATCCCTCGATCAGTTTGACAAAAGTGATGTTTTGGACACTGGCAGAGGACAACTTGGTTTGTTTGGGTGCCACAACACTCCTGCCGCACTGAAAACCCTCTCCGAGATGACACTGAAGACTCACCAAAAGAGAACAGAGAGATCACACTGGATCACTTCTGGTTACTGTTTTAGTCTGCCTGCCCAGAAGTCCATGGGGCCAGGGAACATGGTTTGAACTTTGGAAATGCAAAAGTCCAGGTATGACTGAACATTGAGTGTTCAGGGTTGAGGTGGTAGGGGTCAGGGTCAGTTTGCTGATTTGCCTCAGCCTGGCGCAACCCATTAAAAAATTTCTCCAACATATTTATGATACTGAACTGGCTTCTGCTGCTGCTTGTGGTAGGGGAGGTGGGAGGCAGAGAGGGGTCTCAGAAACATCAGGCATCTGCACAGAAAACTGTGTGCACAGTGTTTCCTGGAAATAACGTAATTTGTTGTCTCTTTTGGAAGGAGGAAAACATCCCGCTTTGAAAGCAATGGTCTAAAAGCATGGCTATGCAGTAATCATCAGACTGCTTGATGTCAATGATACGCCTGTCCCTGCATAAGCAAACGAGCCTACAGGTCACCATTCTGGCCAGCATGACCGAGAAGCCAGTTCTTTCTAGCTCCACATCCCACCACCACCAACTCTTCCTCATCCAATAGTAACTCCTCATCCTCATTCTCCTCCTCCATGGGACTTTCTCCTTGTATTCTCGCATCAGCATAAGTACCTGTTCTAAAATAAATATCAGGAGGATGACATAGTTTATGCAGCCTTTGTCCCTATTGATACATTTTTTGTGGCCTCTTCGAAGGGATTGAGTATGCAACAGGAGTCTCTGATGAGCTGCCACTGCCTGACCTTGAAAAAACACATGCAACCTGCTGAGGCGGACTGGTGCTTTCTGCTGCTCGTACAGATGCTCTAGCATGTGCAAAGTGAAATTCCAGCGAGTTGGAATGTTGCAGATTAAGTAATGGAGTGGCAGACCATTCTGACGCTGCAAGTGCAGCAGAGTATTCCACGCCACATAATAATGGCTGAAATGTGAGAACAGTCTCCTGAACATTGAGTGCACCTCTCGCAAGCCAGTGTGCCTGTTTAAAAGGCAATGCACAACTAGATTTATCATGTATCCGAGCCGTTCAAGACGCATGTGTTATTTCCCCCAAATGCAGCATGGCCACGATGTTCCTGTCATTGTCGCTGACCACTTTGCCCAGTTGGATTCGGCGGGGTGGCAGCCAGAGGGATGTTTGCTGCTTAATGCACTTAAGCAAGTGATCGGCTGTGTGGCTACTCTCGCCCAGACTGATCAGCTCTAACACCACATGGCAACATGTCATATGAGGAAAGAGTGGGAGCGACGCTGTGCCCTCCTGCTGTTGGGGACAGGAGCATGTCCATGGAGGACGAGGAGACAGATAAGCAGCTGATGTAGGAGCCAGGCCGACACAAACACGGAGGTGTCAATAGGTCCTGGCCTTGTTGCCAGGATGCTGCCTCGCCGCAAAAAACATTGACCCAGTGGGCCTTGAAAGTACTGCCTCTCCCCAAAACAGCTGCTCCAGGTGTCCACAGTGGCGTGCACCTTGATGCACAGTGACGGTTGTAAGCAGCGGCCTACATTCTCCACCGTATTAGATTACAAGGCAGGGATGGCCTTTTTGGAGAAATAATGGCAGCTAGGTATCTTTCAGCAAAGCTGAGCACACCATCAGCTCCCTAAAGGAAGTAAACTATATTTAGTGGTACAGCAGCGACTGAACCACCAGCAATTCGAGCAGGTGGGTGTAAGCCGGCACCTGCTGGGCGTGTAGAGTTGTTTCCTGGCCACACATTCCATTATTGATGGCCAGCTGAGCGAATGAGAAGTCTGAGCAAGAGAAGCAGTAAGTGAAGATGAGGATGACAAGGACTTTGTACTGCACGTGTATGCGACCTGGCTGCCACAAAGGTGATGGGGAGAAGAAGGACACTTTTGTTGCACTAGCTTTTGTCCACTTTCATTTTCCCACAGTAACCGGTGATGCCGCCTCATGTTTGTGTTTGAACCCCCACGGCAATGTTTTCTTTTACGGCAGTGTAGAGAAACTCACACAGAGAAAGCGGCAGTTGGGCCTGTGCCCACAGTATTAGCAGCATCAGCAGATCCCAAAGCAGATCTGGCCCTGACAGTTTTTTGGAGGTTCTAGCACCACAATGCATCTGCCACCACCTTCCTCCTCAGATGTTACCTCCATCTCAGCACCCCGATCTGGCTCCCAGGTCCTACTCAACACACAATCATTACTATAGTCCTTAACCTATCCTGACACTTTTTTAAGACAGTGATATGTCATCATGAGCATCTTGTCCTTTCTCCCAATTTCCCGCTCTTTATTTACCAGAGTGCCGCTATTGCTACCGATGCCCCTACCGCCATCATTGTGGCTATGACTACCACTAATACTACTGCTAACACTGTCCCGCCTCCCCCTGAACCCCCTCCTCAGGGCAGCCCAAACACAGAATGTTCTCACACTCATTAACAGATGGACTCTCTTGACTATCTGCCATAGTATGTTGTGGGGTTTTCTTGTCTCTTCTTAGGAAAAAAGACAGTGCCCCACTAGGAAGAAGCAGTGAAGACAGAGATGACTACAGTGAAAGCCTTTTCTGGGGCTGCACAGAGGAGGAGCAGGAGGAATGCTGTCACCCCTGGCTCCAAGACCCAGTGTCAGACTCAAACTTACCTCCACATTATCCTGCTGTGACTGAGAGGTGAAGAGAGCCATCCAATCCACAATCTCATCCTTTTTCTCCTCAATCATAATGTTGTGCCTTTTAGGAGCCAGGGAGAACTGTGGCCTATAGTGTTGAGCGAACAGTTCGCGCATCGTTCGGGTTCGTACCGAATTTTGGGGTGTCCGGGACCCGGACCCGAACCCGGACATTTTCAAAAAAGTTCGGGTTCGGGTTCGGTGTTCGTCGATTTCTTACCGCTTTCTGAAGGGCTGCACAGCAGCCAATCAGCTAGCGTCTTACTTCTTGCCCTAAGAAGCCATCACAGCCATGCCTACTAATGGCATGGCTGTGATTGGCCAAGTGCAGCATGTGACCCAGCCTCTATTTAAGCTGGAGTCACGTAGCGCCGCACGTCACACTGCTCTGATTAGTGTAGGGAGAGGATGCAGCTTCTGTGAGGGCGAGATAGGCAGGGAAAAGTCAGCAACAGCACCTAATGAACGGATCGATCTGCAGCTGAGAATCATTGAACTTCTGCTATTTTCTTGATTGCTGGTTTTTTGGCTGCACAGAGCGTTTTTCTGTCACTTATTTTCTGGGTTGATCGGCGGCCATTTTGTGACTTGTGGTGCTCCAGAACAAGCTGCCACACATCCATCAATGCTTCAATACTAGTTTTTTTTTTGCTATATCCTCCATCAGGGGCTTGGCTGTGCTAATTGTCACCCCTAGAAACTCAGGATAGCAATTTCTATATTTTATTAAGGGGTTAAATACAATTGCCCAAATACCAATCCCCTAAATCTGGTGTTCCAGCTTTGGCTAGACAAGCATAATACTGTCTGCTGTCTGGCAAAGGATAGATTATTTTCTGGGGTGAAATTCAATTGGCAAAATAGCAAAACCATACATCAGTGGTTTCAGCAGTGGCTGGCAAAATATAATAGTGTCCGCCAAAACAGATATTTTGTTCTGGGGTGAAATTCACTTGCCAAAATAGCAATACCCTAAATCTGGTGTCACAGCTGTGCCTGGCAAACTATATTAGTATCCGCAAAAACATATATTTTCTTCTGGGGTGAAATTCACTTGCCAAAATAGCAACACCCTAAATCTGGTGTCACAGCTGAGCCTGGCAAACTATATTAGTATCCGTAAAAACATATATTTTCTTCTGGGGTGAAATTCACTTGCCAAAATAGCAATCCACTAAATCTGGTGTCACAGCTGAGCCTGGCAAACTATATTAGTATCCGTAAAAACATATATTTTCTTCTGGGGTGAAATTCACTTGCCAAAATAGCAATCCACTAAATCTGGTGTCACAGCTGAGCCTGGCAAACTATATTATTATCCGCAAAAACATATATTTTGTTCTGGGGTGAAATTCACTTGCCAAAATAGCAATCACCCTAAATCTGGTGTCACAGCTGAGCCTGGCAAACTATATTAGTATCCGCAAAAACATATATTTTCTTCTGGGGTGAAATTCACTTGCCAAAATAGCAATCCACTAAATCTGGTGTCACAGCTGAGCCTGGCAAACTATATTAGTATCCGCAAAAACATATATTTTGTTCTGGGGTGAAATTCACTTGCCAAAATAGCAATCACCCTAAATCTGGTGTCACAGCTGAGCCTGGCAAACTATATTAGTATCCATAAAAACATATATTTTGTTCTGGGGTGAAATTCACTTGCCAAAATAGCAATCCTCTAAATCTGGTGTCACAGCTGAGCCTGGCAAACTATATTAGTATCCATAAAAACATATATTTTCTTCTGGGGTGAAATTCACTTGCCAAAATAGCAACACCCTAAATCTGGTGTCACAGCTGAGCCTGGCAAACTATATTAGTATCCGTAAAAACATATATTTTCTTCTGGGGTGAAATTCACTTGCCAAAATAGCAATCCACTAAATCTGGTGTCACAGCTGAGCCTGGCAAACTATATTAGTATCCGCAAAAACATATATTTTGTTCTGGGGTGAAATTCACTTGCCAAAATAGCAATCCACTAAATCTGGTGTCACAGCTGAGCCTGGCAAACTATATTATTATCCATAAAAACATATATTTTGTTCTGGGGTGAAATTCACTTGCCAAAATAGCAATACCCTAAATCTGGTGTCACAGCTGTTGCAGGCCCATTGTAAATCTGTCCATAAAGGATACCTTTCATCCAGGGCCTAAATACTTGCCTAAAGAGATATTCCCCTAAATCAGTGGTTACTGCTGTGCCTGGATTAGTGTAATAAGCTACATAAACAAATAGGCAGATAGTGGTAGGTGCCTGTAAAAAAGGCCTGAATTTGAAATCAATACATTGGGCCAAATATTTTTTCCTTATTGTGGTGCTTGGTGAGCGGTAACAATGAGGAAAACATCTAGTAAGGGACGCGGGACGCGATCGTGGTGGTGTTAGTGTACCCTCTGGTGCTGGGAGAGGACGTGGCCATTCTGCCACAGCCACACATCCTAGTGAACCAACTACCTCAGGTTCCAGTACCCGCCAGAATTTACAGCGATATTTGGTGGGGCCCAATGCCGTTCTAAGGATGGTAAGGCCTGAGCAGGTACAGGCGCTAGTCAATTGGGTGGCCGACAGTGGATCCAGCATGTTCACAACATTATCTCCCACCAAGTCTTCTGCAGAAAGCGCACAGGTGGCACCTGAAAACCAAGCCCATCAGTCTGTCACATCACCCCCATGCATATCAGGGAAACTGTCTGAGCCTCAAGTTATGCAGCAGTCTCTTATGCTGTTTGAAGACTCTGCTGGCAGGGTTTCCCAAGGGAATCCACCTAGCCCTTCCCCTGTGGTGGAAGACATAGAATGCACTGATGCACAACCTCTGATGTTTACTGATGATGAGGACATGGGAATACCACCTCATCGGAGTCCGCACGTCTCTGATGATGACGAAACACAGGTGCCAACTGCTGCGTCTTTCTGCAGTGTGCAGACCGAACAGGAGGACAGGGAGGAAGACTGTGTGGAAGACGATGCAGGGGACGATGAGGTCCTAGACCCCACATGGAATGAAGGTCGTGCCACTGACTTTCATAGTTCAGAGGAAGAGGCAGTGGTGAGACCGAGCCAACAGCGTAGCAAAAGAGGGAGCAGGGGGCAAAAGCAGAACAGCCGCCGCCAAGAGAGTTCGCCTGATACAGGCCACCGCCACCAGGGACCGAGCACCCCAAAGGCAGCTTCAAGGAGTTCCCTGGCATGGCACTTCTTTAAACAATGTGCTGACGACAAGACCCGAGTGGTTTGCACGCTGTGCCATCAGATCCTGAAGCGAGGCATTAACGTTCTGAACCTTAGCACAACCTGCATGACCAGGCATCTACATGCAAAGCATGAACTGCAGTGGAGTAAACACCTTAAAAGCAAGGAACTCACTCAGGCTCCCCCTGCTCCCTCTTCTGCTGCTGCCTCGGCCTCTTCCTCCGCCTCGGGAGGAATGTTGGCACCTGCCGCCCACCAAACAGAGGATGTGCCAGCGACACCACCACCTGCGTCACCAAGCATCTCCACCATGTCACACGGCAGCGTTCAGCTCTCCATCTCACAAACCTTGGAGAGAAAGCGTAAATTCCCACCTAGCCACCCTCGAGCCCTGGGCCTGAATGCCAGCATTTCTAAACTACTGGCCTTTGAAATGCTGTCATTCAGGCTGGTGGACACTAGACAGCTTCAAACAGCTGATGTCCATGGCTGTCCCACAGTATGTTGTCCCCAGCCGCCACTACTTCTCCAAGACAGCCGTGCCTTCCCTGCACATGCAAGTGTCCGATAAAATCAAGTGTGCACTGCGCAACGCCATTTGTGGCAAGGTCCACCTAACCACAGATACGTGGACCAGTAAGCACGGCCAGGGACGCTATATCTCCCTAACTGCACACTGGGTAAATGTAGTGGCGGCTGGGCCCCAGGCGGAGAGTTCCTTGGCGCACGTCCTTCCGCCGCCAAGGATCACAGGGCATCATTGTTTGCCTCCTGTAGCCTCCTCCTCCTACTCGGCTTCCTCCTCCTCTGCTTCCACCAGCTCATCCAGTCAGCCACACACCTTCACCACCAACTTCAGCACAGCCCGGGGTAAGCGTCAGCAGGCCATTCTGAAACTCATATGTTTGGGGACAGGCCCCACACCGCGCAGGAGTTGTGGCGGGGTATTGAACAACAGACCGACCAGTGGTTGCTGCCGGTGGGCCTCAAGCCCGGCCTGGTGGTGTGCGATAATGGGCGAAATCTCGTCGCAGCTCTGGGACTAGCCGGTTTGGCGCACATCCCTTGCCTGGCGCATGTGCTGAATTTGGTGGTGCAGAAGTTCATTCACAACTACCCCAACATGTCAGAGCTGCTGCATAAAGTGAGGGCCGTCTGTGCGCGATTCCGGCGTTCACATCCTGCCGCTGCTCGCCTGTCTGCGCTACAGCGTAACTCGGCCTTCCCGCTCACCGCCTCATATGCGGCGTGCCCACCAGGTGGAACTCCACCTTGCACATGCTGGAGAGACTGTGCGAGCAGCAGCAGGCCATAGTGGAGTTTCAGCTGCAGCACGCACGCGTCAGTCGCACTGCGGAACAGCACCACTTCACCACCAATGATTGGGCCTCCATGCGAGACCTGTGTGCCCTGTTGCGCTGTTTCGAGTACTCCACCAACATGGCCAGTGGCGATGACACCGTTATCAGCGTTACAATACCACTTCTATGTCTCCTTGAGAAAACGCTTAGGGCGATGATGGAAGAGGAGGTGGCCCAGGAGGAGGAGGAGGAGGAGGAGGAGGATGAGGGTCATTTTAGCACTTTCAGGCCAGTCTGTTAGAAGTGGCTCAGAGGGAGGTTTTTGCAACAGCAGAGGCCAGGTACAAATGTGGCCAGCCAGGGCCCACTACTGGAGGACGAGGAGGATGAGGAGGAGGTGGAGGAGGATGAGGATGAAGCAGGTTCACAGCGGGGTGGCACCCGACACAGCTCAGGCCCATCACTGGTGCGTGGCTGGGGGATACGGAGGACGATGACGATCGCCTCCCACAGAGGACAGCTTGTCCTTACCTCTGGGGAGCCTGGCACACATGAGCGACTACATGCTGCAGTGCCTGCGCAGCGACAGCAGAGTTGCCCACATTTTAGCGTGTGCGGACTACTGGGTTGCCACCCTGCTGGATCCCCGATACAAAGACAATGTGCCCACCTTACTTCCTGCACTGGAGCGTGATAGGAAGATGCGCGAGTTCAAGCGCACGCTGGTAGAGCGCTCCTGAGAGCATTCCCAAATGTCACAGGGAACAGGTGGAAGCCCAAGGCGAAGGCAGAAGAGGAGCAAGAGGTCGCCAACGCAGCAGTGTCACGGCCAGCTCTTCTGAGGGCAGGGTTAGCATGGCAGAAATGTGGAAAAGTTTTGTCTCCACGCCACAGCTAACTGCACAACCACCTGATACGGAGCGTGTTAGCAGGAGGCAGCATTTCACTAACATGGTTGAACAGTACGTCTGCACACCCCTCCACGTACTGACTGATGGTTCGGCCCCATTCAACTTCTGGGTCTCCAAATTGTCCACGTGGCCAGAGTTAGCATTTTATGCCTTGGAGGTGCTGGCCTGCCCGGCGGCCAGCGTTTTGTCTGAGCGTGTATTCAGCACGGCAGGGGCGTCATTACTGACAAGCGCAGCCGCCTGTCCACAGCCAACGTGGACAAGCTGACGTTCATAAAAATGAACCAGGCATGGATCCCACAGGACCTGTGCCTCCCTTGTGCAGAATAGACATTTCCCTCCCCATCAACCATGTATTCTTGTACTCTGGGGCACTTCTTTATTGAATCCTCATTTTTTACTTTACCATGATCTTGCGGTGCAACCCAAAGTTGAATGAACCTCTCCTCTGTCTGGGTGCTGGTCCAAAATACATGAGAGTGACATTCTCCGTTGGTGGTTGATATGACGCATGATTCCTTGCTGTGGGACCTCTCTCCTCTGTCTGGGTGCTGGTCCAAAATACATGAGAGTGACATTCTCCGTTGGTGGTTGATATGACGCATGATTCCTTGCTGTGGGACCTCTCTCCTCTGTCTGTGTGCTGGGCCTAAATAAATGAGAGTGACATTCTCCGGTGGTGGGTGATATGACGCATGATTCCATGCTGTGGGACCTGTATCCTCTGTCTGGGTGCTGGTCCAAAATACATGAGAGTGGCCTTCTCCGGTGGTGGGTGATATGACGCATGATTCCATGCTGTGGGACCTGTATCCTCTGTCTGGGTGCTGGTCCAAAATACATGAAGTGACATTCTCCGGTGCAGGGTGATATGACGCATGATTCCTTGCTGTGGGACCTGTATCCTCTGTCTGGGTGCAGGGGTCAGAGTCTCTCAAAGTGGCCTTCTCTTGTGGTGGGTGATGTGAAGCTGATGTTTGTGCCATCTGACATGGTTGCCGGGGTCCCATTAAATGGTGTCCTACTCCTGTGGTGGGTGATCTAAATGCCTGATTCTCTGCTGTGAAAACCCCTCTCCTCCGCCTGGGTGCAGGGGTCAAAGTCTCTCAAAGTGGCCTTCTCTTGTGCTGGGTGATGTGAAGCTGATATTTGTGCCATCTGACATGGTTGCCGGGGTCCCATTAAATGGTGTCCTACTCCTGTGGTGGGTGATCTAAATACATGATTCTCTGCTGTGAAAACCTCTCTCCTCCGTCTGGGTGCAGGGGTCAAAGTCTCTCAAAGTGGCCTTCTCTTGTGCTGGGTGATGTGAAGCTGATGTTTGTGCCATCTGACATGGTTGCCGGGGTCCCATTAAATGGTGTCCTACTCCTGTGGTGGGTGATCTAAATGCCTGATTCTCTGCTGTGAAAACCCCTCTCCTCTGTCTGGGTGCTGGTCCCAAATAAATGAGAGTGGCCTTCTCCGGTGGTGGTTGATATGACGCATGATTCCTTGATGTGGGACCTGTATCCTCTGTCTGGGTGCTGGTCCAAAATAAATGAGAGTGGCCTTCTCCGGTGGGGGTTGATATGACGCCTTATTCCTTGCTGTGGGACCTCTCTCCTCTGTCTGGGTGCTGGTCCAAAATACATGAGAGTGGCCTTCTCCGGTGGTGGTTGATATGACGCATGATTCCTTGATGTGGGACCTGTATCCTCTGTCTGGGTGCTGGTCCAAAATAAATGAGAGTGGCCTTCTCCGGTGGTGGTTGATATGACTCATGATTCCTTGATGTGGGACCTCTCTCTCTGTCTGGGTGCTGGTCCAAAATACATGAGAGTGGCCTTCTCCGGTGGTGGTTGATATGACGCATGATTCCATGCTGTGGGACCTGTATCCTCTGTCTGGGTACTGGTCCAAAATACATGAGAGTGGCCTTCTCCGGTGGTGGGTGATATGACGCATGATTCCATGCTGTGGGACCTGTATCCTCTGTCTGGGTGCTGGTCCAAAATACATGAGAGTGACATTCTCCGGTGCAGGGTGATATGACGCATGATTCCTTGCTGTGGGACCTCTCTTCAATTGATATTGGTTAATTTTTATTTATTTTATTTAATTTTAATTCATTTCCCTATCCACATTTGTTTGCAGGGGATTTTCTACACTTTGCTGCCTTTGGCAGCCCTCTAGCCCTTTCCTGGACTATTTTACAGCCTTTTTTGTGCCTAAAGTTCGGGTCCCCATTGACTTCAATGGGGTTCGGGTTCGGGATAAAGTTCGGATCGAGTTCGAATCCCGAACCCGAACATTTCCGGGAAGTTCGGCCGAACTTCTCGAACCCGAACATCCAGGTGTTCGCTCATCTCTAGTGGCCTACTACTACTAATACTACTACTTCTAGATGGATGGCTGGTACGGCTACGCACAGTCTGATTCTGGGAGGACAAGTTCTGGGTCTTTCTTTTGCATTCCTTCATTTCACAGAGATATTATTATAATGCCTATGAAAAGTTACAGGTTTCAGATTATTACACCATAGTAGCAAAATTGCAAGTAAATGTTTTTAATTTAACCCCCTCAGCCCCCCTAGCTTAAACCCCCTTAATGACCAGGCCACTTTTTACAATTCTGCACTACACTACTTTCATTGTTTATTGCTCCGTCATACAACTTACCACCCAAATGAATTTTACCTCCTTTTCTTCTCACTAACAGAGCTTTCATTTGGTGGTATTTCATTGCTGCTGACATTTTTACTTTTTTTGCTATTAATCAAAAATGACCGAAATTTTTGCAAAAAAATGACATTTTTCACTTTCTGTTGTAAATTTTTTTTTAAAAAACTACATTTCTATATAAATTTTTCTCTAAATTTATTTTTCTACATGTCTTTGATAAAAAAAAAGTCCAATAAGTGTATATTTATTGGTTTGGGTAAAAGTTATAGCGTTTACAAACTATGGTTCAAAAAGTGAATTTCTGCATTTTGAAGCAGCTCTGACTTTCTGAGCGCCTGTCATGTTTCTTCAGGTGCTAGAATGTCAGGATAGTATAAATACCCCCAAATCACACCATTTTAGAAGAAGACACCCCAAAGTATTCGCGGAGGGCATGGTGAGTTCATGTATCATTTCATTTTTTTCACAAGTTAGCAAAAATGACACTTTCTGAGAAAAAAAAAAGTTTCAATTTCTGCTAACTTCTGGCAAAAAAAAAAAATCTCAGACGGACTCACTATGCCCCTCAGTGAATACCTTGGGGTGTCTACTTTCCGAAATGGGGTCATTTGTGGGGTGTGTTTACTGTTCTGGCATTTTGGGCGGGCTAAATTGTGAGCAGCCCTGTAAAACCTAAAGGTACTCGTTGGAATTTGGGCCCCTTGCGCCCAGGCTGCAAAAGGTGTCACTCATGTGGTATCGCCGTACTCAGGAGAAGTAGGGCAATGTGTTTTAGGGTGTATTTTTACATATACCCATGTTGGGTGAGAGAAATATCTCTGTAAATTGTCAACTTTGTATAAAATTTTTTAAAGTTGTTGTTTACAGAGATATTTTCACACAAAGTATGGGTATATATAAAAATACACCCCAAACACATTGCCCTACTTCTCCTGAGTATGACTGATACCACATGTGTGCCACTTTTTGCAGCCAAGATGTGCAAGGGCCCTAAACCAATGAGTACCTTAAGGATTTCACAGGGCATTTTTACGCATTTGGATTCCAGACTTCTTCTCACGCTTTAGGGGCCTCTAAAATGCCAGGACAGTGTAAATACCTCACATGTGACCCCATTTTGGAAAGAAGACACCCCAAGGTATTTCGTGAGGGGTATGGTGAGTTCATGTAAAATTTAATTTTTGTCACAAGTTAGTGGAATATGAGACTTTGTAAAAAACAAAATAAAAAATATATATATATCAATTTCTGCTAACTTGTGCCAAAAAATAAAAATCTCTGATGAACTCACTATGACCCTCACAGAATACCTTAGGTGTCTTCTTCAAAATGAGGTCACATGTGGGGTGTATACTGCCCTGGCATTTTGGGCCCCTAAGGCTGAAATAAATGCGCAAAATGCCCTGTAGAAATCCTAAAGGTACTCATTGGATTTAGGGCCCCTTTGCATCTAGGCTGCAAAAGTGTCACTCATGTGGTATCGCCGTACTCAGGAGAAGTAGGGCAATGTGTTTTGGGGTGTATTTTTACATATACCCATGTTGGGTGAGAGAAATATCTCTGTAAATTGTCAACTTTGTATAAAATTTTATTCAAAGTTGTTGTTTACAGAGATATTTTCACACAAAGCATGGGTATATATAAAATACACCCCAAACACATTGCCCTACTTCTCCTGAGTACGACGATACCACATGTGTGCCACTTTTTTGCAGCCAAGATGTGCAAAGGGGCCCTAAAACCAATGAGTACCTTAAGGATTTCACAGGGCATTTTTACGCATTTGGATTCCAGACTTCTTCTCACGCTTTAGGGGCCCCTAAAATGCCAGGACAGTGTAAATACCCCACATGTGACCCCATTTTGGAAAGAAGACACCCCAAGGTATTTCGTGAGGGGTATGGTGAGTTCATGTAAAAAAAAAATTTTTGTCACAAGTTAGTGGAATATGAGACTTTGTAAAAAACAAAATAAAAAAAATATATATATATCAATTTCCGCTAACTTGTGCCAAAAAATAAAAATTTCTGTGAACTCGCCATGACCCTCACAGAATACCTTGGGGTGTCTTCTTTCCAAAATGGGGTCACATGTGGGGAGTTTATACTGCTCTGGCATTTAGGGCCCTAAGCGTGAGACTAAATGCGTAAAATACCCTGTGAAATCTAAAGGTACTCATTGGTTTTAGGGCCCCTTTGCGCATCTTGGCTGCAAAAAAGTGTCACTCATGTGGTATCACCGTACTCAGGAGAAGTAGGGCAATGTGTTTTGGGGTGTATTTTTACATATACCCATGCTGCGTGTGAGAAATATCGCTGTAAATCGACAACTTTTACATTTTTTATTCAAAGTTGTCAATTTACAGAGATATTTCTCTCACCCAGCATGGGTATATGTAAAAATACACCCCATAACACATTGCCCTACTTCTCCTGAGTACGGCGATACCACATGAGTGACACTTTTTGCAGCCAAGATGCAAAGGGGCCCTAAAACCAATGAGTACCTTTTAGGAGAGGCATTTTTACGCATTTTTCTTCTCACGCTTTAGGGCCCCTAAAATGCCAGGGCAGTATAAATACCCCACATGTGACCCCATTTTGGAAAGAAGACACCCCAAGGTATTCCATGAGGGGCATGGCGAGTTCATAGAAGATTTTTTGGCACAAGTTAGCGGAAATTGATTTTTATTGTTTTTCTCATAAAGTCTCCTTTCTGCTAACTATTGACAAAAAGTTAAATTTTCATGGACTCACTATGCCCCTCAGTGAATACCTCGGGGTGTCTACTTTCCAAAATGGGGTCATTTGTGGGGTGTTTGTACTGTTCTGGCATTTTGGGCGGGGCTAAATTGTGAGCAGCGATGTAAAAGCTAAAGGTACTCGTTGGAATTTGGGCCCTTTGCGCACTCAGGCTGCAAAAAGTGTCACTCATGTGGTATCGCCGTACTCAGGAGAAGTAGGGCAATGTGTTTTAGGGTGTATTTTTACATATACCCATGCTGGGTGAGAGAAATATCTCTGTAAATTGACAACTTTGAATAAAAAAATTTAAAAAGTTGTCGTTTACAGAGATATTTCTCACACCCAGCATGGGTATATGTAAAAATACACCCCAAAACACATTGCCCTACTTCTCCTGAGTACGGTGATACCACATGTGTGACACTTTTTTGCAGCCAAGATCGCAAAGGGCCCTAAACCAATGAGTACCTTTAGGATTTCTGAGCCATTTTTACGCATTTGGATTCTCACGCTTTAGGGCCCCTAAAATGCCAGGGCAGTATAAATACCCCACATGTGACCCCATTGTGGAAAGAAGACACCCCAAGGTATTCCGTGAGGGGTATGGCGAGTTCACAGAAAAAAAAAAAAGTTGGCACAAGTTAGCGGAAATTGATTTTTTTTTTTTTTTTTACAGTCTCATATTCCACTAACTTGTGACAAAAAATAAAATTTTACATGAACTCCCCATACCCCTCACGGAATACCTTGGGGTGTCTTCTTTCTAAAATGGGGTCACACGTGAGGTGTTTGTACTGCTCTGGCATTTGAGGGTCTCCGCAATCATTACACGTATGGCCAGCATTAGGAGTTTCTGCGATTCTCCGTATATTGAGCATACGGGTAATGAGATTTTTTTTCCCGTTCAGCCTCTGGGCTAAAAAAAGAAAAAAAATGAACGGCACAGATTTCCTCATTCGCATCGATCAATGTGGATGAATAAATCTCTGCCAAAAAATGTGCAAAAAAAAAAGTAGTAAGGCCCCATTCACACGTCCGCAAAAATGTCCGCATCTATTCCGCAATTCTGCGGAATAGATGCGGACCCATTCAGTGTGAATGGGGCTGGAGGTGATGCGGAGAGCACACTATGTGCTCGCCGCATCAGCATTTGCGGAGCTGCGGCCGCAAACTTCCGGGTTTCGGCCCCCAAACATCCGGCCGTAGCTCCGCAAAAGATAGAGCATGTCCAATTCTTGTCCGCAATTGCGGACAAGAAAAGGCATTTTCTATATAGTTCTGGCAATGTGCGGATCCGCAAAATGCGGAAAGCACATTGCCGGTGTCCGTGTTTTGCGGATCCGCGGATCCATGGATCCGCAAAACACATACGGACATCTGAATGAGCCTTACAGGGGGGTAATTAGTGTCAGGGGGGTGACATGGGGTGATCGGGGGTTAATCAGGGGTTAATCAGTGACGGGGGTGGGGTGGGGTGGATGGGTGGGGGGGGTCTGTGTGGTGATTTGGTGCACTTATAAAAGTTTCCTTTGGTGGTCCCAAGCAAATGGGACCACCAAAGGAACGATCAGCAAGCATATCAGACGCGGTTAACAAAACAGCGTCTGATATGCCATTTTTTTTAACTTCTACAGCCTGCCAGCGCACGATCAGCGGTGGCAGGCTGTACTTTAACTTTTTACCGATTCGATCCTGTGAACGCGCGCACGCGCGTGCGCGCGTTCACAGGAAATCTCGCCTCTCGCGAGATGACGCGCCCGCGCATCAGAGAGGAACAGACCGACCGCCTGCAGGACGCAATCCTGCGTTAGGCGGTCGGCAAGAAGTTAAAGATAGAGGTGCAATTAAATGTTCCAGATCTAACCCCTTCCACAAAGTCTTTTCGACTTGGCGCTGTGATATAGTATGCGTTCACTAACACAGTTATGAATTAAACTTTTTCCAAAAATATAACAGTTTTTGCAGTAATCTTTAATATAGAACTAGTTGTCAGTAGACGAGCTTACAGTAGCAAGTTAGCAAATAAACCTGATTGTGACCAGTTCATACATACTCCCCTTGATTATAACCCAAATTTCCAATAATTCCCTACTTCTCCCTATAATCTTCTTATACTGTCCCTATCACCTAGTCTGTCCCTGTAATCTTCTTATACTGTCCTCCCTATCACCTATTCTCTCCCTATAATCTTCTTATACTGTCCCTCCCTATCACCCATTATCTCCATATAATCTTCTTATACTGTCCCTCCCTATCACCTATTCTCTCCATATAATCTTCTTATACTGTCCCTCCCTATCACCTATTCTCTCCCTATAATCTTCTGATACTGTCCTCCCTATCACCTATTCTCTCCATATAATCTTCTTATACTGTCCTCCCTATCACCTATTATCTCCCTATAATCTTCTTATACTGTCCCTCCCTATCACCTATTCTCTCCCTATAATCTTCTTATACTGTCCCTCCCTATCACCTATTCTCTCTCTATAATCTTCTTATACTGTCCTCCCTATCACCTATTCTCTCCCTATAATCTTCTTATACTGTCCCTCCCTATCACCTATACTGTCCCTATAATCTTCTTATACTGTCCTGCCCTATCACCTATTATCTCCCTATAATCTTCTTATACTGTCCTCCCTATCACCTATTCTCTCCCTATAATCTTCTTATACTGTCCTCCCTATCACCTATTATCTCCCTATAATCTTCTTATACTGTCCCTTCCTATCACCTATTCTCTCCCTATAATTTTCTTATATTGTCCCTTCCTGTCACCTATTCTCTCCCTATAATCTTCTTATACTGTCCCTCCCTATCACCTATTCTCTCCCTATAATCTTCTTATACTGTCCCTCCCTATCACCTGTTATCTCCCTATAATCTTCTTATACTGTCCTCCCTATCACCTATTCTCTCCCTATAATCTTCTTATACTGTCCCTCCCTATCACCTGTTATCTCCCTATAATCTTCTTATACTGTCCTCCCAATCACCTATTCTCTCCCTATAATCTTCTTATACTGTCCTCTCTATCACCTATTTTTTCCCTATAATCTTCTTATACTGTCCTCCCAATCACCTATTCTCTCCCTATAATCTTCTTATACTGTCCTCCCTATCACCTATTCTTTCCCTATAATCTTCTTATACTGTCCTCCCAATCACCTATTCTCTCCCTATAAACTTCTTATACTGTCCTCCCTATCACCTATTCTCTCCCTATAATCTTCTTATACTGTCCTCCCTATCACCTATTATCTCCTTATAATCTTCTTATACTGCCCTGCCCTATCACCTATTATCTCCCTATAATCTTTTTATACTGTCCCTCCCTATCACCTATTCTCTCCCTATAATCTTCTTATACTGTCCCTCCCTATCACCTATTCTCTCTCTATAATCTTCTTATACTGTCCCTCCCTATCACCTATTCTCTCCCTATAATCTTCTTATACTGTCCCTCCCTATCACCTATACTGTCCCTATAATCTTCTTATACTGTCCTGCCCTATCACCTATTATCTCCCTATAATCTTCTTATACTGTCCCTCCCAATCACCTATTCTCTCCCTATAACCTTTTTATACTGTCCCTCCCCATCACCTATACTGTCCCTATAATCTTCTTATACTGTTCCTCCTAGAGATGAGCGAGCACCTGGAAGTTCGGGTTCGGGAAGTTCGGCTGAACTTCCCGAAAAAGTTCGGGTTCGGGATCCGAACTCGACCCGAACTTTATCCCGAACCCCATTGAAGTCAATGGGGACCTGAACTTTTAGGCACTAAAAAGGCTGTAAAATAATCCAGGAAAGGGCTAGAGGGCTGCAAAAGGCGGCAAAATGTAGGTAAATGCCCTGCAAACAAATGTGGATAGGGAAATGAATTAAAATAAAATAAAATAAATAAAAATGAACCAATATCAATTGGAGAGAGGTCCCATAGCAGAGAATCATGCGTCATATCACTCACCACTGGAGAAGGCCACTTTTAGTTATTTCGGCCCCAGCACCCAGACAGAGGAGAGAGGTCCCACAGCAAGGAATAAGGCGTCCTATCACCCACTACTGAAGAAGGCCACTTTCAGTTATTTCGGCCGAGCACCCAGACAGAGGAGAGGGGTCCCACAGCAAGGAATAAGGCATCCTATCACCCACCACTGAAGAAGGCCACTTTCATTTATTTAGGGCCCAGCACCCAGACAGAGGAGAGAGGTCCCACAGCAAGGAATCCTGCGTCATATTACCCACCACTGGAGAAGGCCACTTTCAGTTATTTCGGCCCAGCACCCAGACAGAGGAGAGAGGTCCCACAGCAAGGAATCATGCGTCATATCACCCACCACTGGAGAAGGCCACTTTCAGTTATTTTGGCCCAACACCCGGACAGAGGAGAGAGGTCCCACAGCAAGGAATAAGGCGTCATATCACCCACCACTGGAGAAGGCCACTTTCAGTTATTTCGGCCCAGCACCCAGACAGAGGAGAGAGGTCCCACAGCAAGGAATCATGCGTCATATCATCCACCACCGGAGAAGGCCACTTTCAGTTATTTAGGGTCCAGCACCCAGACAGAGGAGAGAGGTCCCACAGCAAGGAATCATGCGTCATATCACCCACCACTGGAGAAGGCCACTTTCAGTTATTTAGGCCCAGTGCCCAGACAGAGGAGAGAGGTCCCACAGCAAGGAATCATGCATCATATTACCCACCACTGGAAAAGGCCACTTTCAGTTATTTCGGCCCCAGCACTCAGACAGAGTAGAGGTTCATTCAACTTTGGGTTGCACCGCAAGATCATGGTAAAGTTAAAAAAATGAGGATTCAATAAAGAAGTGCCCCGGAGTACAAGAATACATGGTTGAGGGTGAGGCAGTTATAAATGTCTATTCTGCACAAGGGAGGGACAGGTCCTGTGGGATCCATGCCTGGTTCATTTTTATGCTGTGGCGTGGAGACAAAACTTTTCCACATTTCTGCCATGCTAACCCTGCCCTCAGAGGAGCTGGCCGTGACACAGCTGCGTTGGCGACCTCTTGCTCCTCCTCTGCCTTCGCCTTGGGCTTCCACCTGTTCCCCTGTGACATTTGGGAATGCTCTCAGGAGCGCGTCTGCCAGCGTGCGCTTGTACTCGCGCATCTTCCTATCACGCTCCAGTGCAGGAAGTAAGGTGGGCACATTGTCTTTGTACCGGGGATCCAGCAGGGTGGCAACCCAGTAGTCCACACACGTTAAAATGTGGGCAACTCTGCTGTTGTTGCGCAGGCACTGCAGCATGTAGTCGCTCATGTGTGCCAGGCTGCTCAGAGGTAAGGACAAGCTGTCCTCTGTGGGAGGCGTATCGTCATCGTCCTCCGTATACAACCAGCCACGCACCAGTGATGGGCCTGAGCTGTGTCGGGTGCCACCCCGCTGTGAACCTGCTTCATCCTCATCCTCCTCCACCTACTCCTCATCCTCCAGTAGTGGGCCCTGGCTGGCCACATTTGTACCTGGCCTCTGCTGTTGCAAAAAACCTCCCTCTGAGCCACTTCTAACAGACTGGCCTGAAAGTGCTAAAAATGACCCCTCATCCTCCTCCTCCTCCTCCTGGGCCACCTCCTATTCCATCAAGGAGACATAGAATTGGTATTGTCACGCTGATAATGGTGTCATCGCCACTGGCCATGTTGGTGGAGTACTCGAAACAGCGCAACAGGTCACACAGGTCTCGCATGGAGGCCCAATTATTGGTGGTGAAGTGGTGCTGTTCCGCAGTGCGACTGACGCGTGCGTGCTGCAGCTGAAACTCCACTATGGCCTGCTGCTGCTCGCACAGTCTCTCCAGCATGTGCAAGGTGGAGTTCCACCTGGTGGGCACGTCGCATATGAGGCGATGTGCAGGAAGGCCGAAGTTCCGCTGTAGCGCAGACAGGCGAGCAGTGGCAGGTTGTGAACACCGGAAGCGCGCACATACGGCCCTCACTTTATGAAGCAGCTCTGACATGTTGGGGTAGTTGTGAATGAACTTCTGCACCACCAAATTCAGCACATGCACCAGGCAAGGGATGTGCGTCAAACCGGCTAGTCCCAGAGCTGCGACGAGATTTCGCCCATTATCGCACACCACCAGGCCGGGCTTGAGGCCCACCGGCAGAAACCACTGGTTGGTCTGTTGTTCAATACCCCGCCACAACTCCTGCGCGGTGTGGGGCCTGTCCCCCAAACATATGAGTTACAGAATGGCCTGCTGACGTTTACCCCGGGCTGTGCTGAAGTTGGTGGTGAAGGTGTGTGACTGACTGGATGAGCTGGTGGAAGCAGAGGAGGAGGAAGCCGAGTAGGAGGAGGAGGCTACAGGAGGCAAAGAATGATGCCCTGTGATCCTTGGCGGCGGAAGGACGTGCGCCAAGGAACTCTCAGCCTGGGGCCCAGCTGCCACTACATTTACCCAGTGTGCAGTTAGGGAGATATAGCGTCCCTGGCCGTGCTTACTGGTCCATGTATCTGTGGTTAGGTGGACCTTGCCACAGATGGCGTTGCGCAGTGCACACTTGATTTTATCGGACACTTGCATGTGCAGGGAAGGCAAGGCTGTCTTGGAGAAGTAGTGGCGGCTGGGAACCACATACTGGGGGACAGCCATGGACATCAGCTGTTTGAAGCTGTCTGTGTCCACCAGCCGGAATGACAGCATTTCAAAGGCCAGTAGTTTAGAAATGCTGGCATTCAGGCCCAGGGCTCGAGGGTGGCTAGGTGAGAATTTACGCTTTCTCTCCAAGGTTTGTGAGATGGAGAGCTGAACGCTGCCGTGTGACATGGTGGAGATGCTTGGTGACGCAGGTGGTGGTGTCGGTGACACATCCTCTGTTTGGTGGGCGGCAGGTGCCAACATTCCTCCCGAGGCGGAGGAAGAGGCTGAGGCAGCAGCAGAAGAGGGAGCAGGGGGAGCCTGAGTGAGTTCCTTGCTTTTAAGGTGTTTACTCCACTGCAGTTCATGCTTTGCATGTAGATGCCTGGTCATGCAGGTTGTGCTAAGGTTCAGAACGTTAATGCCTTGCTTCAGGCTCTGATGGCACAGCGTGCAAACCACTCGGGTCTTGTCGTCAGCACATTGTTTAAAGAAGTGCCATGCCAGGGAACTCCTTGAAGCTGCCTTTGGGGTGCTCGGTCCCTGGTGGCGGTGGCCAGTAGCTGGCGAACTCTCTTGGCGGCGGCTGTTCTGCTTTATCCCCCTGCTCCCTCTTTTGCTACGCTGTTGGCTCGGTCTCACCACTGGCTCTTCCTCTGAACTATGAAAGTCAGTGGCACGACCTTCATTCCATGTGGGGTCTAGGACCTCATCGTCCCCTGCATTGTCTTCCACACAGTCTTCCTCCCTGACCTCCTGTTCGGTCTGCACACTGCAGAAAGACGCAGCAGTTGGCACCTGTGTTTCGTCATCATCAGAGACGTGCGGACTCCGATGAGGTGGTATTCCCATGTCCTCATCATCAGGAAACATCAGTGGTTGTGCATCAGTGCATTCTATGTCTTCCACTACTGGGGAAGGGCTATGTGGATTCCCTTGGTAAACCCTGCCAGCAGAGTCTTCAAACAGCATAAGAGACTGCTGCATAACTTGAGGCTCTGACAGTTTCCCTGATATGCATGGGGGTGATGTGACAGACTGATGAGGATGACCCTCTCAGCACTTGTACAGTTGTGTTCAAAATTATTCAACCCCCACTGAAATTGAGTGTTTTGGCCAGTTTGACATTGATTTTGATCATTTCCGTCATCTTGTTTACAATTAAATCAAAGAGGCCCTTGTAAGTCAGACAAATATAACATAACATTTATAATGAAATAACCACAAGTGTCTTTTCTGTGCTCACATCATTATCAGTTTTATTCACCCCCCAAGTGACATTCAATCTTAGTACAACATCCTTCTCCAGGTATAACAGCTTTTACACGTGAAGCATAGCCTGACACAAGTGTCTTGCAGCGATCTACGGGTATCTTCGCCCATTCTTCATGGGCAAAAGCCTCCAGTTCAGTCCCATTCTTAGGCTTGCGCGCTGCAACTGCTTTCTTTAAGTCCCACCAGAGGTTCTCAATCGGATGTAAGTCTGGTGACTGCGATGGCCACTTCACAATGTTCCAGCCTTTAATCTGCAGCCATGCTCTAGTGGACTTGGAGGTATGCTTGGGATCATTGTCCTGTTGAAAGGTCCAACGTCTCCCAAGCCTCAGGTTTGTGACGGACTGCATCACATTTTCATCCAATATCTCCTGGTACTGAAGAGAATCCATGGCACCTTGCACACGCTGAAGCTTCCCTGTACCTGTAGAAGCAAAACAGCCCCAAAGCATGATTGACCCCCCGCCATGCTCACAGTAGGCAAGGTGTTCTTTTCTTCATAGGCCTTGTTCTTCCTCCTCCAAACATAGCGTTGATCCATGGCCCAAACAGTTCTAATTTTGTTTCATCGGTCCACAGAACACTATCCCAGAACTTTTGTGGTTTGTCCACATGACTTTTGGCATACTGCAGTCGACTCTTCTTATTCTTTGGAGACAGCAAGGGGGTGCGCCTGGGAGTTCTGGCATGGAGGCCTTCATTACGCAGTGTGCGCCTTATTGTCTGAGCTGAAACTTCAGTACCCGCATCTGACAAATCTTTTTTCAGTTCCTCAGCAGTCACACGGGGACTTTTCTCCACTTTGCGCTTCAGGTAGCGCACAGCAGTCGAAGTCAGCATCTTCTTTCTGCCACGACCAGGTAGCGTTTCAACAGTGCCCTTTGCCTTGAATTTGCGAATGATGCTTCCTATGGTGTCTCTTGGTCTGTGTAACATCTCTGCAATCTTCTTATAGCCATTGCCCTTCCTGTGAAGAGAAATCACCTCTTCTCTTGTCTTCCTGGACCATTCTCTTGACTTCACCATGTCTGTAAACCCACCAGTAAATGTCTAGAAGGAGCCGAGTATCACAGTCATTTTACATCTGCCTAATTGGTGCTTATTCTGCTTGATTGCTGCTCCTTGACATCCACAGGGGTTTTCAATACCTGATCAAAAACACTTGAATGAACCTCTGTTCTTAAGAGTGGTAATATACCCTTTTACGGACAGATTAACACTTGGCCTGCAACAGCTGGGACACCAGATTTAGGGGATTGCTATTTTGGCAATTGAATTTCATCACAGAAAATAATCTATCCTTTGCCAGACAGCAGACAGTATTATACTTGTCTAGCCAAAGCTGGAACACAAGATTTAGGGGATTGGTATTTTGGCAATTGTATTTAACCCCTTAATAAAATATAGAAATTTCTTTCCTGAGTTTCTAGGGGTGACAATTAGCACAGCCAAGCCCCTGATGTAGGATATAGCAAAAAAAAAAAACTAGTATTGATGGATTGATGGACTTGGTGGCAGCTTCTTCTGGTGCACCACAAGTCACAAAATGGCCGCCGATCAACCAAGAAAATAAGTGACAGAAAAACGCTCTGTGCAGCCTAAAAACCAGCGAGCAAGTAACTAGCAGAAGTTCAATAATTCACAGCTGTAGATCGATCCGTTCATTAGGTGCTGTTGCTGACTTTTCCCTGCCTAATCTCGCCCTCACAGAAGCTGCTTCCTCTCCCTACACTAATCAGAGCAGTGTGACGTGCGGCGCTACGTGACTCCAGCTTAAATAGAGGCTGGGTCACATGCTGCACTTGGCCAATCACAGCCATGCCATTAGTAGGCAGGCATGGCTGTGATGGGCTCTTAGGGCAAGAAGTAAAACGCTAGCTGATTGGCTGCTGTGCAGCCCTTCAGAAAGCGGGAAGAAATCGCCGAACAACGAACCCAAACCCAAACTTTTTTGAAATTTGTTCGGGTTCGGGTCCGTGTCCCTAACACCCCAAAATTCGGTACGAACCCGAACTATTCTCGAACTGTTCGCTCAACACCTGTCCCTCCCTATCACCTATTATCTCCCTATAATCTTCTTATACTGTCCCTCCCTATCACCTATTATCTCCCTATAATCTTCTTATACTGCCCTGCCCTATCACCTATTATCTCCCTATAATCTTCTTATACTGTCCTTCCCTATCACCTATTCTCTCCCTATAATCTTCTTATACTGTCCCTCCCTATCACCTATTATCTCCCTATAATCTTCTTATACTGTCCCTCCCTATCACCTATACTGTCCCTATAATCTTCTTATACTGTCCCTCCCTATCACCTATTCTCTCCCTATAATCTTCTTATACTGTCCTCCCTATCACCTATACTGCCCCTATAATCTTCTTATACTGTCCTGCCCTATCACCTATTCTCCCCCTATAATCTTCTTATACTGTCCCTCCCTATCACCTATTATCGCTCTATAATCTTCTTATACTGTCCCTCCCTATCACCTATTATCTCCCTATAATCTTCTTATACTGTCCATCCCTATCACCTATTCTCTCCCTATAATCTTCTTATACTGTCCTCCCTATCACCTATTCTCTCCCTATAATCTTCTTATACTGTCCCTCCCTATCACCTATACTGTCCCTATAATCTTCTTATACTTTCCTCCCTATCACCTATTATCTCCCTATAATCTTCTTATACTGTCCTCCCAATCACCTATTCTTTCCCTATAAACTTCTTATACTGTCCCTCCCTATCACCTATTTTCTCCCTATAATCTTCTTATACTGTCCTCCCAATCACCTATTCTCTCCCTATAATCTTCTTATACTGTCCTTCCCTATCACCTATTCTCTCCCTATAAACTTCTTATACTGTCCCTCCCTATCACCTATTCTCTCCCTATAATCTTCTTATACTGTCCCTCCCTATCACCTATTCTCTCCCTATAATCTTCTTATACTGTCCTCCCTATCACCTATTCTCTCCCTATAATCTTCTTATACTGTCCTCCCTATCACCTATTATCTCCCTATAATCTTCTTGTACTGTCCTCCCTATCACCTATTCTCTCCCTATAATCTTCTTATACTGCCCCTCCCTATCACCTATTATCTCCCTATAATCTTCTTATACTGTCCTCCCTATCACCCATTATCTCCCTATAATCTTCTTATACTGTCCTCCCTATCACCTGTTTTCTCCCTATAATCTTCTTATACTGTCCTCCCTATCACCTATTCTCTCCCTATAATCTTCTTATACTGTCCCTCCCTATCACCTATACTGTCCCTATAAACTTCTTATACTGTCCCTCCCTATCATCTATTCTCTCCCTATAATCTTCTTATACTGTCCCTCCCTATCACCTATACTGTCCCTGTAATCTTCTTATACTGTCCTCCCTATCACCTATTCTCTCCCTATAATCTTCTTATACTGCCCTGCCCTATCACCTATTATCTCCCTATAATCTTCTTATACTGTCCCTCCCTATCACCTATTATCTCCCTATAATCTTCTTATACTGTCCTCCCTATCACCTATTCTCTCCCTATAATCTTCTTATACTGTCCCTCCCTATCACCTATTCTCTCCCTATAATCTTCTTATACTGTCCCTCCCTATCACCTATTCTCTCCCTATAATCTTCTTATACTGTCCAGGCTCTTTGTATAACACTCCCTTCTCTGAGCGTGAGGTGCGGTGCTGAGAGTCAGTAATATGGTGCATGCATGACATTGCTCTCTGTGTCCAGGCTGCATCCAGGACTGGGTCTCAGTCTGCCTGAAGGCAATTCAAGATGATGAATCCAAAGAGCTTCTCACCCGCGCTGCCGTTAATAATGTTCACCCTCTCTCCCAACCAGGAGCCACTGCACAGTGTCTCTCGTGAGTTTGCTGCTAAAACTCAATAAAAGCATTACTTTAGAGGACTTTATTTTAGGTACATTAGATGTGACCTCGCTCTATACTGTAATTGCGAATGCAAAAGGGAGAGAGGCCACGGAATATTTAAAAAAAAAAAAGATGGTGGGATGTCTGAGGGACAGATTGATTTTATCGGTGATCGGTGTATCCTCCAACACAATTATTTTAAATACGGTCTGGATTTTTACTTACAGATCTGGGGGACCGCTATGGGGACCAGATTCGTGCTGAGCTTCGCAAACTTGTATATGGGTAGATGGGAGGAGCTTACTGTATACCCGAGAGGCGTGCTCGATGCGGGTCTGGTCCTCTGGAAACGTTTTATTGATGATATTGTTTTTATATGGCAGGGAGATGAATTATCTCTCAATGAGTTTTTTAATAATTTAAATAAAAATGACTTTTACTTACAATTCACATAATGCTGGAGCAAACAACAGATTCATTTTTGGGATTTAACGATTTTTATTGAAAATCGTTCCACACATACGAAAACCTACCGTAAATCTACCGATACATATAGTTTTATACCCCTTGACCGTTGCCACTTATCAGTCTGGCTCACCAATATCCCCCGTAGTCAGGACATCAGAGCTCGGAGGAACTGCACCAGTGACATAAACTTTAAGGAGGAGACAGACCTGCTAAATAAAAAATTCCTGGAAAACAGATCTAAAATAGAGAACTTAGAACCTATTATAGAGCAGGTCAGAGACCTAAACCGCGAAGAACTTTTACAAAATTAAGTACTAAAAGAACCATGGAAAAACAAGGAATGTAAAGCTGAAACCAATACCATCAAGTTCCCTATCATCACCAGATATAGCGAGGGGGCGTGGACATTGAAAATAATTATTAAACGTCATTGGGACGCCCTAAAGCAGGATAAATTGATCGGTGATAAAATCCCTGCACACCCTATGTTTATATTCAGGAAGGCTCCTAATTTAGCGAGTTTAATAGCTCCCTCCATAAACCAGGTGGACCACTAAAAAAGTATTTTTTCTCTTCAAAATGTGTGCGAACTGTAAGCTAACTAAACAACTGATTGAAAGGTCCACGCTGACAATAAAAGAACAGCAATCTATATATAAAATGAATGACTACATTACATGTAGCACTAAAGGGCTCATTTATTATATAAAATCTATGTGCGGAGAACTAAATGGGAGCTAAAAACTAGGATCTGAGAGCATATTTCAAACATACATAAAAAATTTGATGGACACCCTTTGTCCCGTCAATATGCACATTACCATGCAGGGACATTCGAAGGATCGGTATTTGGGGGTATAGAAAAGGTGTCCATGAATAAAAGAGGGAGTAATTTCATCAAACAAACGTCCCGCAGCGAAAGCAAGTGGATTTTTAAATTAAACAGTTTAAATTAAATTAAATCAGGAAATCAAATTATTTGCCTTTCAGTATTAAATAAATACATGTTTTGTCAATGCAGGAGGTACGGAGTAGATCATATGGATGCACAGTATACGGAGTGTATGAGAAAGGAAAGGATTTATGTAAGAGGCAGGCGTTGCCATGGGAACCGGATGGTTATTTAATCTCCAGAAGAGACGGGTTATACCATCCCTGACGAAGGAGCCCGATAGGCTCCGAAACGCGTTGGTATTTTTTCGTCCCTTGGAGGCACCAGTACCTATTGCGGTGACGTCACACGCAGAAGATTCACAGACATCATACCTCCAAGTTTCCTCGCACGGCGTTTTCTGGCGGCCGGAGCGACGCGTGTGCTTGGAGGTAGAACAAGAGGAACCAAAAATAACATCTGAGGATTACAACTCCTGGCATCCTAGTTACTAGAAGCTCCGTTCATTCTCAGACCGAGGGCAGGGAATAATACGTACAAAATAGCAATAACCACCAATAAGTGTACCCCTCACCTCTATAATCACTATACACTTGTTCCCCAACCTGCGCCAGTGCCCTACTCCGCTCTTCATAGCGGACTTTACATTTAAGCAATTCAAGATGATGTCTTCCCCCTACAGGTCTCTGCCCTGTAGGGAGCCAAAGTGCATACTTTTAGCAGCAGGGTTACCCTTTAAACATGTTGAGACTGCTTGTGACTTTACCACTTGGTCCTTCCTGTGTAGCAACAGCACATGATCCCAAAGACAATAGACATACTGGCTCCTTCCCCTCCAAGTCTGTGGAGAGAAAATGGTTAAGGGCATCTGCAAATCCTACAATATAACGCCTAGGCTTTCTGAACTAACACAAGGCAAGGTGGGACAGTTAGTATTCAGAGTCCTCAGAGGCAGTGTCACCGCCGGTTCTGGGAGACGGTCGGTCAGAGGTTCCTCCCTGTCTTGTGTATGACGTTCTTTGTTTTGGTTTCACTTTGCTCAGTTCCTTTCTCTCCCTCAGCTGCCTCTTATCTTGATTAATTGGCTTGATTATTCTCTCCCTTACTGCTCCTCCTTGCGGTTTATATTACTTCCTGGATGAAGTGTGTGCTGCTGGAGGCTGCAGTTGTTTTGCTCTAAGATAAGTGCATTCCGTTTACTTTGTGTTTTGTTTGATGGCTTGATTCTAGGTGACCCTGACTCCCTCCGTATTCTGTGCAGGGAGCCAGTGGCCGTTCCCCTCACTACTATAGGGAATTCAGGTGTCACTCAGTTATAGGTACGAGGGCATGTATTTGTCTACCACCGGGACTTGTACATGTGCATAGCAGTTTGGGAGAGTTCTTAGGGATTTATAGGGCCCTCCTATGTTTTCCTTAGTTTGGGATCAAGCCAGTCTGTCGTGATTTATCAGTTCCTGCTAACTGTCCTCCATCCTTGACAGGCAGTCCATATGAGCCAAGAAGCAAGGACGCTAACTATCTGGCTAACAGTATTATTTCCCCAAAGTCCATTCACAGTGCATAAGAGGTCACATTGCTGTACCAATAAAAAAAAGTCCATCCAATGGGCTAAAGTGCTTGAATGTTGCTAAACGGTAAACTTGAGTGCAAAAACACAATGCAAAAATATGGAAGGCTCCCGACCCATGGATGGTAAATGGTATGGGCTTGAGAAAACACAGGAATACAGGCAGAGCTCATATTGTTGCTCACATGGGGTAGTACAACATTATCAATTGCAGCAATATATATATTTTTTTTTTCTATATCTTTATTTTTTTTTATACTAGCAAATTACAAAAAAGAGCAATAGTAATACATTTAACACTTACATAATAAAAACATCAAGCATCAGCCAAAAAGAGGTAAGAGTAACCAAAACAAATGCACAAATAGGAGTAGTAGGGTATTCATTCCCTTCCCACTTAAATACCCTCTACATGGAGATACTTGACCTATCCAGTACATTACAGTAAATAACACATTGCTTATATTACATTTAAGCCTTTATTCCTTCTTTCCCCCCTCCCCTCCCCCCCCCCATCAATTGCAGCAATATTAATGAGAACCCTTAAAGCAGGTGGGGTTCCCACTTAACCTGAGAAGGGGGGAAAAAAAGGAAATTTGGCGCTGTTGGGCACAACTTGGAGATAAAGTTGTTAGCAGCTGGGTGGAGTCCTAACAATCAGTGCTCATCTGGGACAGAGTTAACTCAGAGCAACAAAACAGCAAACGGGCCAACAAGCTCTCACCTGTCAGAGTACCTGAGCTGGTGCTGCTGGATCCTCTGGCCAGGTCTCGGGTGCCGGCGCTGGGACTAAGGGCTTGGCAAGTAGGGTCACCCCGGTGGCAAAGCGTCCCATAGCGAACCCCATGGGGTATATTACACCCAGTCCCCCACTTACAAACTACGTTGGGCCTGGGGGAGATAGAGCTGCTTGACTGACCTGCGGCCTACGAAGAGTTCTTCCTTTGTGTCATCATCTGCCAGGAAGCCGCTCCCCCGCTCAATGGAGAACCAGACAACTGTCCCTAAGCGGCGCTCCAGCTTCAGATCCCCTGGGCGTGGGTGGTCCAGGAACTGGATGACCCATTCATCCATGGCCTTCTTATACTCCCAGGTCATCTGTGCATGGGCCACAACTTCTGCTGGGACCTCAGGGTTCAGCATCATGGAGCATACTGTAGCTCTGGGTGGCGAAGTGGATTCTCCAGCCGGCTTCATCCATGCCAGCAGGTATGGCGGACATCTCCACTCTCTCGGGGGCTAGCTTCTCCTGGGCAGCCAGTAGCTTAGCACCCTAAGCACCCTAAGCTCTTCTGGCCATGGAGGCCAAAGCTTAAAGCCTCAGGAGCCAGGAGGAAAGTTCCCTGGCATAAAACAAGTCCGACTATAAGAGTGAACTGCAGCATCAAGAAGAAGCTGAGTTTTCCAGCCAGCCTGTCAGTACAGCAGTGAGAGAAACAGATGTAGCAGAGTTGAGTTTAGCTGCCAGTTTAATGCTCAAGCCTGCTGGAGCAAAGACCAAGCCTGAAAACTGTTGGAAGAAACACTGTTATGGGGGGAGGATCTGTGGATGGCACTGTCATGGGTGGGGGATCTGTGGATGGAACTGTTATGGGGGGATTTGTGGATGGCACTGTCATGGGTGGGGGATCTGTGGATAGCACTGTCATGGGGGGTCTGTGGATGGCACTGTCATGGGGGAGGGATCTGTGGATGGCACTGTTATGGGGGGATCTGTGGATGGAACTGTTATGGGGGGATTTGTGGATGGCACTGTCATGGGGAGGGGGATCTGTGGATAGCACTGTTAAGGGGGGGGATGTGTGGATGGTACTGTCATGGGTGGGGGATCTGTGGATCACACTGTCATGGGTGGGGGATCTGTGGATCACACTGTTATGGGGGGGGATCTGTGGATGACACTGTCATGGGGAGGGGGATCTGTGGATGACACTGCTATGGAGGGGGATCTGTGGATGACACTGTCATGGGGGATCTGTGAATCATGGATGACTGATCTTTGTAAAGTGGTTACATTTACTCTTTATTTTATTATGTCTAAAGATTCTCTTTAAATAATAGATGCAACATTTGGTACAGAAAGCACAAAATATTGGCCTTCGTTATTCACTTTTAAATACAGAAAGATGTGAAGCTCTAGCAGGAAAGGGTGGGGCCTAAAGAGGAAGGGGCGGGGTTTACATAGGAAGGGGTGTGGTCATGACAGCACAAAGCGAAGATACACCACTGACTGTAGTAGACTATTTTTGAGCACTTTGGAACATTGTACTAAATTGTATGTATCGGAATAAGGCTCAGAAGTTTCTTTGTGGGAGTCTCATTTCTATTTATATTGCAGCTGGCGCAATAGGTATCGCTGGGTTTGGATGGATATCAGCACTAGAGATGAGCGAATAACTGAAAAGTCTGATTCGGCTGATTCAATTTTACAAAAAAATTCACTTCATGACGAATTACTTCATCAGGAAGCAAATTTTTGTAAGTAGCGGGTGCAATTACAGGGAGCTACTATAGCGCTGGCCCCATCATTGTTCCCCTCTGATGCCGCGTTCATACATGATCGCGGCATCTGTGTGTAAAAACACTGTAAAATTAACAATAAAAAAAATGTAATCATACTTACCGCCTCTATTTGCTTGCGACGGGCCGGCCGCGGCCATCTTGCTTGAATATCTGGATCGAAATCTCACGCAGTGCGAGATTACGTCATCATGCCAGCCGGCTTGGTGACGTCATACGTCAGCACACATGGGATTTCGGCCAAGATCTTCAATCAAGATGGAGGCTGGCGGCCCGTTGTGAGCAAATAAAGGAGGTAAGTATGATATTTTTTTTAAGCTTTTTTTTTTTGTTTTACATTATTTCAAATTAAATTGATTCGCTGACACGAAGCACGAGGCGAATCGAATTCCACTTTGTGGGATTCGATTCGCTCATCTCTAATCGGCACCGATACCCCACAAGAAGTGAAAGGTGCCTCACTGCATACTCGTAAGCGCGGGTTGATTGCTATTTATTCATGAAATGGTCATGTCAGAGGGCCTGCCTGGGTGAAAATGAGGATATGTCCGGGGTCAGCTCCCCATTTTCACCCAGGCAGGCAGGGCTAACGACACACTGGAAAACATAAATAAAGTTGGTTAAAAGATGGCTGCACAATACATCATAAACTAACAGAAAAAAATAAAAAAAGGGGCTCATTCCAAAAATTGGAATGAGGGAAGCTCTTAGCACACATTTTTGATCAAAAGTATGTCGGGCCCAAGTACCACTTCACGGCAGCTTCCGCACAAGGGTCCCTAACGCTACAGATACTGCCTCTTATGGACTTATCAGTCTCCTTATTTTCAGGGCACTGCAGGAACCAGCTAAATTGCTTTTGTGCTGAGAAGTCCCAGGTACTTGGGCGTTGCTCAGTCCAAAAGAGGCGCCACCCTCAATATATACTGTAAGACAGAGTTCAGACTAAGCAGATATGTTTCTACACTCAGAAGTGCATAACCATAAGGCAAATAAAGTAAATAAAGTTGGTTAAAAGATGGCTGCAAAATACATCATAAACTGACGGAAAAAAAAAAAAAATAGGGGGGCTTATTCCAAAAATTGGAATGAGGGAAGCTCTTAGCGCACATTTTTGATCAAATGTATGTCGGGCCCAAGTACCACTTCACGGCGGCTTCCGCACAAGGGTCCCTAACAGTACAGATACTGCCTCTTATGGACTTACCAGTCTCCTTATTTATTTCTGTTAGTTTATGATGTATTGTGCAGCCATCTTTTAACCAACTTTATTTACTTTATTTGCCTTAAGGTTATGCACTTCTGAGTGTAGATACATATCTGCTTAGTCTGAACTCTGTCTTATAGTATACACTGGAAAACATGACATATATCAGATTCCATCATTACACATGACAACAGGACAACTCTCATCTTTAGCAGTGGCTTCCTTGTCACTGAAACTAGACCTCACTCAGTGGGAACCTCTTGATTATACCTTAGTGGCCGGACTGCCATCTCTTTAAAAGTGACATCTACCTGTTCTGTCCCCCCATAAAGGCGACTGAAGGTATAACTGATAATAGCTGCGTGATTTCCTACCTTCATCTCCAAGCAGTGGAGCAGACCGTACCGGCAGATGCTCAGGTGAGATGGATCCAAACATAGACATGGGGATGAAATCAATATGGGTTTATTTGATCCGAATACAGCGACAAACGATGATACAATACTGTAATGTAGTAGTGGTATTGGTGCTGTCCTGTAGATGTCTTTCCTGAGGCTAACTGATGGTCAAAAACTGATGCCTTCAAAAGCACAAAAATGTTAGAGCATCCAGTCACACAGCCATGAGGCACTGAAGATGGCTGCAGGAAGTGACATGGACCAAGGCTGCCTAAACCACGCCCATAAGAGAAAAACTTTAACAACAAGAGCAGAGGCGTGTGACATGCAAATTCTGGCCAGCAGATGGCAGCAAATAACAATACATAGAAAACAACATGGTGAAAGAAGAATTAATAATACAGTGCATGAATAAATATGAGGAGAACAGCACATTACCGCCATCCCCAACTATCAGCACCTGACACACTGCTAGGCTCTACAATCCTCCATGCTCCACAGCCTCTCTGCCAGTCTACCTCACTGCTTTTCCTCTCTGCAGCCTCACAGGCCTGGCTTGGACCCGTTTTTCTCTATATGTGTACTCAATCTCTCCAGTCTAAATAGGAATCTCTGACAGGAAGCTCTCTGCTTCTTTCACTTGGCTTTGCATTGGCGTTTCAGGCTGTTCAGTGTCCCAGTCCCATGTGTGAAGGTCAACTACTCTACTGACCTCAAAGAGTTCCTCCTCATAATGACCACAGTTCCCCCTAACAATATGGTGGAATGATATTACAGTATCACCATGCATTACAGTATCACCAGTGACATCAGACTCCATGTGGCTTTGGTGTGGTGTTCTCCGATGGTGTGGACCTTTTTACTTAATGGACACCAGCTTTGAGAGACACCACAAATGTGTCGAGTTTAGAAGAACATATAATCTCCTGGCCAAGTCTAGTTATTGTACAGTACATGGGCACACTAGGTCCAGTCAAGTTTAATCGATGTCTCTGATAGACCACTAGACTTACCAGACAGAATTTTCAAGGTGAGCCTTGAGTTATGAGACTATGTTGACTAGAAAACATCTCCTCAAACATTTGATGGTAACCAGACTACTTAAGAGTCACTTTCCATAGCTTAAACAGTATGGGTAAAATGTTAACCCTGTTTCTGATGACAGACAGGATAGTTTCGACCACAGTAGAATGGCATACTGCTTGTAGAATGATCCTTTTTACCTCTTGGTTCCTCAGGCTATACACAAGTGGGTTCAACATTGGTGTAAGTACTGTGTAGAAAATACAAGCCACTTTGTCCTGGACATCAAAGATGTCGGATGGTGGGCGTAGATAGGTGAAGAACACTGTAATATAAAACAAGGAGGTGCATATGAGGTGAGCTGAGCACGTACTAAATGCCTTCTGCTTCCCCTCAGCTGACTTCATGCGTATAATTGTTGAAAAAATAAACATATAAGAGATGAGGATGGGTAAAAAGGACCCAATGGTACAAGTGGCAACACTGTACACCGTCACCAAATCACAGTACAAAGTATCGGAGCAGGACAGCTTGAGCAATGGAGGAACGTCACAGTAGAAGTGGTCGATCAAGTGTGACCTGCAGAATTGGAGCCTAAATACACAGTTTGCCTGTAAGGCCGACTGTAAGAAGCCAATGAAGAAAGCAAGAAGAACAAGGCAAAAGCATTTACACTTGGTTATTATGGACGCATAATGGAGAGGGTGACAGATGGCTACATAGCGGTCATACGACATGTTCGCCAAAATAAAGATTTCTGTCCCTGCCAAAGCAGCAAAGAAGAAGAACTGTATGGCACAACCATTGAAGGAGATGACCCTCCTTGAGGAGATAAGATCGGAAAGCATTCTGGGGGTTATAACGGTAGAATAGAAAAGGTCCACCAGGGAGAGGTAGCTCAGGAAGAAGTACATCGGGGTGTTGAGTTTGGCATTTTTTTTTACAATCGCTATCATTCCAATGTTTCCTATCAAAGTCACATTATATACCAGCAAGAAGAAGAGAAAGAGGAAAGGGATGAGCCTTCCATCATTGGTCAGGCCAGAAAACAGAAACGGAGAAACTTGGGTCTCATTCTTGACATTATCCATTGGGTTCTTGTTCTGTAGAGGTAAAAAATAGAGATGAGCGAATTTCTAAAAAATTCGATTTGGTCGGTTCACCGAATTTTTTAAGAATATTCAATTCGATCCACATTTATTTGTGGCGAATTGCGTTAAAAAACTGCTATTTCCTGGCTGCAGAGAGACTGTATAGTGGTGTAGAACACTGTGCCTTGCAGAAACACACATAGGGAGTCTGCTGTGGTAGTGAAACAATACTGTGAGTCAGTATGACATGCAGATGACAGGCGTCGCTCGTTTGTGTTGACGTCACTGATTAATTTTCCCCATTCTCTGATCCGTCAGAACAATAACCCCCATAAACGGATCCTGTCTCTTGAGCATCCACCTTCACTCGGTCAGCATTTGGTCAGTAATCCATCAGTATTGCTAAAGCCAAAAAAAACAGGAGTGGATCCAAAACAGAGATGAAAGGAATATTTGCATGTCTTCTGTGTTTTGTACCCACTGCTGCTTTTGGCTACCAAATCATAAGCCAATTCTGATGTAAAATAGGGACCGTGTCATATAGGCCTTACAGCTGTTACATGGACAGGATCAGTTGTGTGTCTCATATTTCCTTCCTTCTGACAGATCAGAACAATGGTCAAATAAATGATGATGTCAACCAGGCCAAAAGGGTAAAATAGTGGCCCAGTCATGGAGTGGAGAGGTTGGGAACAGCATAAGAAGTCCACAGAGTGACCCAGTGACAGAGTGGGGAGGTGGCAGCAGCATGAAGAGACCACAGAGTGGCCCAGTGAAAGAGTGGGGAGGTGTGGGGGGGGGGGGCAATACCAGTACCAGCTGAAGATGGTGGGTGGCAGTAGGAGCACCTAGTGGGTGGCAGCATCAGAATAGTAGCTGAAGAAGCGAGCCAGAAGAAATAAGCTCTTTTGACAAAGTGTAGGTGTGGCACCATGGATGATCTAGTCTGATGCATCAGGCATTGGTGTTTGAAAATCTTGGCTGATCCACACCTGATTCATCTTCACAAAGGTCTGTTTTTTCACATGTTGGGTGGACAGGCAAGTTCTTCTTGGGGTAACTATGGCCCCTGCTGCACTAAACACCCACTCTGATGCCACACTTGTAGACTGGGCCAATTGCAGCCACCAATCGAGTTTGGCTGCCCATTAATCCAGGGGATCTTTGATGTGAGGTGGCAGGGTGCACTCTAAGTATGCCACAACCTGCTGGTTCAGGTTGTGCTCTATGTCTAGCTGCTGCTGCTGGTGAGTAGTTTCTTCAGTAGGCGGGTAAAGAAAACTGCTCATCAGCGACTCTAGACTTAAGTTGCTTCTGATGGGGCTCGTACTGCTCCTGCCCCTCCCTCCACCCCCACCAGCCATGGCAGAGGAACGTGAGCATAGAGGGCCCCCCCCCCCCCGGTCAGACCTGCATGAGGATAGACAATGGCGCACAAAGTCAACGGCCAACTAACTACATAGGTCTCGATAGTTCAGTTTGTCCTCCCTCTCGGCGGGTGTAAAAAAGTCCCCCATTTTGGCCCAGTAGCAAGGGTCTAACATGGTGGAGAGCCAGTAGTCATCCCTCTGCTGACAATTTGGCTGTCTCTACGAAAGCAACTAAGCATGCATCAGGTCATTTACACAAGTGACTCGGAGGGACTTCCTGCCTCCATCTCCACTGCATACTGCCATGGTGTGTCTGGGTCATCTGCGTTGTCTTCCTCATTGCCCTGTAGCTCTTCCAGCTGCTCCTGCTCCTTCTTTCCTGTCACCTGTGTAGAAAAACCACCCACTTCTCTTACGCGCAAGCTGCCACCCTCTTCTCCCGATGATGATGAAGCCCCTTCTTCTCTCAAGTGCGATCAGCTACATTATCATCATCCGCTACTGTCTGCACGCCACTGATGTGCACTTCAAGTGTCTCAGGCCCAGGAGCCTGACCGTTCGCAACACCTGCTCCCACATGACTCTCCTCATCACCGGAGGAAGCGCCGGATGTCTCCTCCAGGTCTTGGCTGGCCAGTAGCTGCTGACTGTCCTCTAGTACCTCGTCCTCACTGAAAAGTGGAGCCGAGCCTTCAGCATATACAGTAATACTTCTCGTACTGAGGGAACTGAAAATGACAGAGGAAGGTGCAGGACAGGTGAGGGCACAGGGCCTGCCCCCGGTTCATGCCAACTAAGCGTCGTGTCAGAGGAACCCACCGACTCTTGGCTGGTGGTGTCTGATGTCACTCGTGACAAAGTCGCAGCCCAAGTCAACCATTCAAGCACCTCTGGGTTGCTGGTGAAGACACGACCGCTAGATGACACATGGAGCTCAGGCTTTTCGCTGCGACTCCTGCTGATCTTCTGCTGCTGCCTGCGACAGAAACATTTTGGCCACTGCTCATTCCCTTTGAAGGGCCTGTCACCTGTCTGTCTCACATACTGTATAATAAAATAATTAAATAAAAATTAAAATAATACCCTCCAAAAAAGGCTGTAGTACAATGTTACTTAACCGCAGAATGGCAATTATGACATATATTTTTTCCGATAAATAACCTACCCCCACCAACAAAAAAAAAATTAACAATCACAATTCACCACAGAACGGATAATAGGAAGTACCGTAGGTTTGTTTCCCTTCAATACACCCGGTAAATGGCTGTAGTACAATGTAACTTCACCGCAGAACGGCAATAAAGACGTATTCTTTATCCTATTAATACACCCAAAAAAAAGAAATATAACAATAGCAATTCACCGCAGAAAGGCTAATAGGACGTATGTATATTCCCTATTAATACACCCTATAAATGGTTATATCACCCAGGACTTGCACCCCGATCACAAGCAAGGTTTGCTGGAATTACTGATGTATCATATAGGGCAAATAACCTAAAAGCAGCAGTATAACTGCAATTTGGATCCCCGATTAGTCCAGCGAGGTGTAATAGAATCGTTCCTGTTACCCAGGCTGTACACTCTCCTATTGCACCCTGTTCTCCTTTGATAGTGTGGATGATGCCTCCCTATCCTTTCCCTACACCTAGACTCAGGCTCGGACTGGCCCACCGGGGAGGCGGGGGATTCCTCGGTGGGCCCTCAGTCTCCTGCGCTGGAGATAAGATGGAGGAGTAATTATTTCTCCTTTCTCAGGAGAGATAATTATTGTAGCCACTAGGTGGCAGTATTGCACAGTGATGCAGCCTCCTACTGGTGTACATTGTACAGGAGGCCGCAGTATCTTCTAAACCTCTCCGGCTGCTGGCTGTGAAGGAGGAGAGAACATGTCTGGCCATACTCCTGCCCTCCCTGCTGTCAGAAAACTGTGGTTTCTGGAGAGAAGGACTCCTCTGCGGTGCTGGGCTGATTTCTCAGGTGTGTGACAGTAGTGAGATATAGGAGACTGTAAGGGGGAAATAGGGGATTTGTTTACAGTAGACTCATATCTGTGCATGTGTGCTGCTCTCTGCAGAGTTCAGAGTGGCATTAGGGGGAAACTGCCCTAGGTCTCCCCCAATGCCTCCGCTTTAGGTGCACCCCCATTAGTGCCCCAGCTCCAGATGCCCCCCCAATGCCCCCACTCTAAATGCACCCCTAATATTGAATCTTCCCCAGTTGTCCCCCTAATAACCCTGCAGCTGCTCCCGGATCCCCACTATTACCCTGACTCAGGTGACCATAATGCCTCTGCTTAAGGCGCACACCTATTAGTACCCCAGCTCCAGATGCTTCCACTCTAAATGCACCGCTAATATTGCCTCTTCTCCAGTTACCCCTATATTTACAGTATATGGTGGTACTATATGTACAGTATATATGTGTGTGTACTGTATGTACAGTATATATGATGTGTGCACTATATTTACAGTATATGGTTGTACTATATGTACAGTATATATGTGTGTGTGTACTGTATGTACAGTATATGGTTGTACTATATGCACAGTATATATGTGTGTGTACTGTATGTACAGTATATATGATGTGTGTACTATATATACAGTATATGGTTGTACTATATGCACAGTATATATGTGTGTACTGTATGTACAGTATATATGAGTGTGATATATGTACAGTATATATGTGTGTGTACTTTGCGCACAGTATATATTATGTATGTACTTTATGTACAGTATATATGTGTGTGTACTGTATGTACAGTATATATGAGTGTGATATATGTACAGTATATATGAGTGTGATATATGTACAGTATATGTGTGTGTACTGTATGTACAGTATATATGAGTGTGATATATGTACAGTATATATGAGTGTGATATATGTACAGTATATATGAGTGTGATATATGTACAGTATATATGAGTGTGATATATGTACGGTATATATGAGTGTGTACTGTATGTACAGTATATATGAGTGTGATATATGTACAGTATATATGAGTGTGATATATGTACAGTATATATGAGTGTGATATATGTACAGTATATATGAGTGTGATATATGTACAGTATATATGAGTGTGATATATGTACAGTATATATGAGTGTGATATATGTACGGTATATATGAGTGTGATATATGTACAGTATATATGAGTGTGATATATGTACAGTATATATGAGTGTGTACTGTATGTACAGTATATATGAGTGTGATATATGTACAGTATATATGAGTGTGATATATGTACAGTATATATGAGTGTGATATATGTACAGTATATATGAGTGTGATATATGTACAGTATATATGAGTGTGATATATGGACAGTATATATGAGTGTGATATATGTACAGTATATATGAGTGTGATATATGTACAGTATATGTGTGTGTACTGTATGTACAGTATATATGAGTGTGATATATGTACAGTATATATGTGGGTGTACTTTATGCACAGTATATATGATGTATGTACTATATGTACAGTATATATGTGTGTGTACTTTATGTACAGTATATATGAGTGTGATATATGTACAGTATATATGAGTGTGATATATGTACAGTATATATGAGTGTGATATATGTACAGTATATATGAGTGTGATATATGTACGGTATATATGAGTGTGATATATGTACAGTATATATGAATGTGTACTGTATGTACAGTATATATGAGTGTGATATATGTACGGTATATATGAGTGTGATATATGTACAGTATATATGAATGTGTACTGTATGTACAGTATATATGAGTGTGATATATGTACAGTATATATGAGTGTGATATATGTACAGTATATATGAGTGTGATATATGTACAGTATATATGAGTGTGATATATGCACAGTATATATGAGTGTGATATATGTACAGTATATATGAGTGTGATATATGTACAGTATATATGAGTGTGATATATGTACAGTATATATGAGTGTGATATATGTACGGTATATATGAGTGTGATATATGTACGGTATATATGAGTGTGATATATGTACAGTATATATGAGTGTGATATATGCACAGTATATATGAGTGTGATATATGTACAGTATATATGAGTGTGATATATGTACGGTATATATGAGTGTGATATATGTACAGTATATATGAGTGTGTACTGTATGTACAGTATATATGAGTGTGATATATGTACAGTATATATGAGTGTGATATATGTACAGTATATATGAGTGTGATATATGTACGGTATATATGAGTGTGATATATGTACAGTATATATGAGTGTGTACTGTATGTACAGTATATATGAGTGTGATATATGTACAGTATATATGAGTGTGATATATGTACAGTATATATGAGTGTGATATATGTACAGTATATATGAGTGTGATATATGTACAGTATATATGAGTGTGATATATGTACAGTATATATGAGTGTGATATATGTACAGTATATATGTGTGTGATATATGTACGGTATATATGAGTGTGATATATGTACAGTATATATGAGTGTGATATATGTACAGTATATATGAGTGTGATATATGTACAGTATATATGAGTGTGATATATGTACAGTATATATGAGTGTGATATATGTACAGTATATATGAGTGTGATATATGTACAGTATATATGAGTGTGATATATGCACAGTATATATGAGTGTGATATATGTACAGTATATATGAGTGTGATATATGTACGGTATATATGAGTGTGATATATGTACAGTATATATGAGTGTGTACTGTATGTACAGTATATATGAGTGTGATATATGTACAGTATATATGAGTGTGATATATGTACAGTATATATGAGTGTGATATATGTACAGTATATATGTGTGTGATATATGTACGGTATATATGAGTGTGATATATGTACAGTATATATGAGTGTGATATATGTACGGTATATATGAGTGTGTACTGTATGTACAGTATATATGAGTGTGATATATGTACAGTATATATGAGTGTGATATATGTACAGTATATATGAGTGTGATATATGCACAGTATATATGAGTGTGATATATGCACAGTATATATGAGTGTGATATATGCACAGTATATATGAGTGTGATATATGTACAGTATATATGAGTGTGATATATGTACAGTATATATGTGTGTACTGTATGTACAGTATATATGAGTGTGATATATGTACAGTATATATCTGTGTGTACTATATTTACAGTATATGGTTGTACTTTATGCACAGTATATATGATGTATGTACTATATGTACAGTATATTTGTGCTGAGTTTTTTTACCCGGTATGTGGATGAGAATACTGAAATTCTCACCTCTTTGCTGGTACTGTACATTGCCGCACAAAAATCTACGACGACAATTCCGCATCTAATCAGTCATGTGTGACCCCGGCCTTGAAGTGACAGCACGTATTGACACTAACCTAAGAGCGGCACCCGCAATAGCAACCTTTACATAGGTGGGTGCGGGTGACACTCCACGACAAGCCTAGCTCTGCTACATCTGTATATCAGATTATCCTCAGTTTTAGGGCTCATGCACATGAACATATCTTTTTCCCGTGTCCATTCTGTTTTTTCCGTGGCCATATGCGGATTCATTCACTTCTACGGGGCTGCAAAAAATGGAAATGACTCCGTGTCCGTATGTCCGCATGTCCACTCCGCAAAAAAAATAGAACATGTCCTATTATTGTCTGCATCACGGACAAGCACAGGACTGTTCTATTAGGGGCTGGCCCTCCCGTTCCGCAAAATGGGGAATTCACACACCCGGTATCCGTGTTTTGTGAATCTGCAATTTCCTAGAGTTTTGTGAGTGACCACCTGTCTGACTGACCGGGTCACCCCGCACCCCCCCGATCAGCTCCAGTGCTGAAATTACACAGCTCCTTCCACAGATTATCTGAAGTAAAGTTTTCAATGTGCAAAAGTATCAAAACATACAAAAAAACTTGCTGTTTTTCAGGATCCCTGCAAAAAAAAATATATATATATAAATACAGGACATTGGAGTTACCCCAAAATGGAGAAATTAAAAATCCAACTTGTCCTGCAAAAAACAAACCCTTAAATTGAAGCATAAAGTGTGTTATTCTTTTTAATGCAGAGATGAAAAAATATTTGTTTTCAGAATCACCGTGTTGTGTTACTAGTGACATGGACCAGCAGGGGATTGTATGTGCTCGGCGTGACGCTTTCTGCCTTGGAGGAGTTCGCACTCCGCTGCTCATGGGGACATTCAGGTTCTGCTCCCAGTGACGACAGTCTCGGTCGTGCCAGCCGGCGTCGTCATGGGGGGCCGCCGGATAAGTAACACAACTCAGGTCAGTGTTCTGACTGATGCTGGAGACTGATGATGATCCCTCTCCCCACAGTGTTCCCTATGACAACTCTGACTGGCAGGAGTATTGTCACCAGGACAAGAGAAGCACAGCAGGGTATGTGTGTGTATGGGAGGATATAGAGTGTAAGCTCTTGGGGCAGCATATTCCATCGAGCTGACAGTGGTCTCTTACCTGCCTGACACACGGTAGCAGCTGCGCGCCGTATGCTGTAGATCTTCTCCTCTTTTATAATAGTCTATCATTTACCTCCGAGTATAAGAAGCCCCATGACACCTGCGAGCAGCAGCTCATTAGTCGGCAGCGTCAGCATTTAACCCCTGCAGGGTAATCCGTCCTATAATCTAATTCTCGTAGATTTTTTAGATCTGAACTTCAATTTTCCCTTTTATCAGAGCGTGGTGGGGGTCGGGTATTTAAGGTGCCTGGGGCAATTGTAGTCCATGGCCTCCTCCATCTCCCTGTTCTTGGTGGGCATGGACACCAGATTGCTCCCCCAATTCCCTGCTCATGTGCTCCGGCAGTCCATGCCTTTTGGCACCTCAATGCTTTGTCCACTCCACTGGTGTGTGGCCCTCAAGTGCAGTGACTGCAGAGCATGCACATGCTTCCCCTGGCTCCTCAAGGGCCAATACGCATGTATCTTAATCTGTCCCTCCCATGGATAGCCCCCCTAGGTTGGGAGGGTGCCTGAGCAATAGGTTCTGTTTCCTACTTTCTACCGAAAGTGCACCATTCCCCTGTTCATTTGCTCATGCACAAAAACCCTGCCTGTTACCAGATGTCACCCTTTACTGCCTGACCTGACCTTTGCCTATTCCTTGTGTTGACCCTGTGCTGCCTGCTGTGACCTTTAGAAAAATTCTGGATTTGCTCGTATGCTGCCGCTGCTGACCTCGGTTTGTTTCTTAACTACAGTTTTGCCTGATACTTTGTGCTCTGCAACAATGTGTCTCTTGACCCTCGTAGGTCAACTTTCACCAAACAGAGACTATTTCAGGAGGTGGCAGCCTAGTGGATCCCCAGCAGTGGAGTTCAGATACCCTCTAAAGGGTGAAGCCCAGGAGATCACTTAGATGACACCACCTTTAGGAGTAGCCCCAAGCCAAATGTGTTCAGTGGCACAGGGTATCCACATTGTCTTCAGTAACAATTAGTAAGGTCTTAAAGGGGTTGCCCTCTTTCAGAGCTGAACCCGGGCATAATCCCTTCCTCACCTATTCAGCTTCTATGAGTGGAGCATCAGAGCATTTCATGCTCCAATGCTCCCCAGTGCAGGGCAAGGGCTGTTTTGTTTACATTGACTCACCTCTAGATAGTGATTTCCGCCTAGCAGTGTTCCTGGTGACATCACGCCACTAATGGGCGGTCTTTAGCGCTGCCCTAGGGCAGCACTAATGACCGCCCATTAGAGACAGTGACGTCACCGGGCTCACTGCTAGATGGAAACCTCTGCCTAGCATGCCCATCAGAAGCCTGTTACTTCACCTGATCTGAAGACAAAGCCCCTTACCCTGCACTATACAATGCAGGGGAAGGCGGAGCATCGGAGCATGAAATGCTCTGATGATCCACTCATAGGGGCTGAATGGGTGAAGAAGAGACAACCCGGACAACCCCTTTAATTCTTATGGCCTCCTGTACGATGTGGGTAGGATTTGGGCACATCTTCTCCTGTATTACCTGCCAGGCTACAGTGCCTACCCTTCTGTTCAGGTCCATGACTAGTAATGGCCCATGGTCTGATACCATCTAAGAACTATTTTTCATCTGGTGGTTGTGGTTGAGCAGCTGGTGAGCTCAGTGGTGGTTTGCAGACCCAGAAAGAAGCGGTTCCTCCAACCTGGTCCTTCGATAGAGACCTTCTGGATGCTGAAAGGAAAGGACCCATTTATTTTTTTGTTATTTTTCAGTTCTTCTGATGTATCAGAAGAGCGGAAAAATTATTGGTGATGTCAACACGGCCAAACGGTGATACTAGATTGGTGAGGGTGGCAACAGCACGAAGAGTCACAATAGTGGCCATCGTAACAGAGTGGAGGTGGGGGGCAACAGCAGTGGCAGTAACAGTACGATATGGTGGCACATGACAGTAGGGGCAAATGGCGGCAGCAGGCGTTTGGCATCAGGTGGGTGACAGTAGGACGTGGGCAGGAGTAACAGGCCATACAGTATTTCACAATGGCAGCACACTGTAGTCAAATGAGTATTGCCAGAATGATCTAGTCTGTTGTACCAGACACCTGTGTCTAGAAATCCTGGCTGATCCATGCCTGATTCATCTTTATAAAGGTCAGTCTCTCCACATTTTATGTTGAAAAGTGAGTTCTCTTGGGGGTAACTATTTCCCCCGCCGCACTAAACACCCGCTCTGATGCCACACTACTGGCCGGGCATGAAAGCTTGCCCAGGGCAAACTTGGCCAGCTGCGGCCACTATTCAAGTTTGTTTGCAGTAGTCCAGGGCATCTGGGGTGATAGGGGCAATCCAAGTATGTCACCACCTGCTGGTTCAGGTTCTGCTCCATGTCCTGCTGCTTCTGGATGGTTTCTTCAGTAGGCGGGTGAAGAAAAGTGCCCCCCACCTCATTCCAGCAGTCATGACAGTGGAGCGTGAGCTCAGAGTGTCCCCCTGGACTTTCGTGAGAATGGGTGATGGCACGCCTAGCCAGCGACCAACCGACTACAAATGATGTCTCGATAGTAGTTGAGTTTTAAATCCCTCTCAAAAGGTGTAAAAAAAGGTCCCGATTTTGGACTGGTAGTGAGGCTCTAGCATTGTCGAGAGCCAGTAGTCATCCCTCTGCAGAATGATGATAAATAATGCGGCTGTCACTACGCAAGCAACTCAGCATGCCTCGGGCCATTTACATAAGGTACTCGGAGGGACTCCCTGCCTCCATCTCCACTGCATACTGCCACGGTGTGTTGGAGTCATCTGCGTTGTCTTCATTGTCGCCCTCTAGCTCCTCTCCTATCGCTTGGGCGGATAAAACACCTCGTTCTGTATAGAATTCCAGGGCGTTTACGTCCTCCTCCTCCAGTGGGCTCAGGTAACCATGAGATGTAGGCGCCACATCTTCTGTCCCCTCGCCAGTCAGATTTTTTAGCAATAACTCCAGGACGTGAATGAGTGGAATTACATCATTCGTCCTGTAGTCCTGGCGACTGACAAATAAAGTGTCCTCCTCAAAGGGCCTGAGCAAACGGCACGTGTCACGTCACGCATGAGCTTCCACTGACTAACGTCAAAGTCAGTAACATAGTAACATGGTTTATAAGGTTGAAAAAAGACATTTGTCCACCCAGTTTGGCCTGTTTCCTGTAAGTTGATCCAGAGGAAGGCAAAAACCCCTGTGAGGCAGAAGCCAATTTTCCCCACTTTAGAGGAAAAAATTCCTCCCCGACTCCAATCAGGCAATCAGAATAACTCCCTGGATCAACGACCCCTCTCTAGTAGCTATAGCCTGAAATATTATTACACTCCAGAAATACATCCAGGCCCCTCCTGAATTCCTTTATTGTACTCACCATCACCACCTCCTCAGGCAGAGAGTTCCATAGTCTCACTGCTCTTACCGTAAAGAGTCCATAGTCTCACTGCTCTTACTGTAAAGAGTCCATAGTCTCACTGCTCTTACAGTATAGAGTCCATAGTCTCACTGCTCTTACAGTAAAGAGTACACAGTCTCACTGCTATTACCATAAATAGTCCATAGTCTCACTGCTCTTACAGTAAAGAGTCCATAGTCTCACTGCTCTTACAGTATAGAGTCCATAGTCTCACTGCTCTTACAGTAAAGAGACCATAGTCTCACTGCTCTTACAGTAAAGAGTCCATAGTCTCACTGCTCTTACAGTATAGAGTCCACAGTCTCACTGTTCTTACAGTAAAGAGTCCATAGTCTCACTGCTCTTACAGTAAAGAGTCCATAGTCTCACTGCTCTTACAGTAAAGAGTCCATAGTCTCACTGCTCTTACAGTAAAGAGTCCATAGTCTCACTGCTCTTACAGTATAGAGTCCATAGTCTCACTGCTCTTACAGTATAGAGTCCATAGTCTAACTGCTCTTACAGTGAAGAATCCTTTTCTATGTTTGTGTACAAACCTTCTTTCCTCCAGAGGCAGAGGATGTCCCCTCGTCACAGTCACAGTCCTGGGGATAAATAGATGATGGGAGAGATCTCTGTACCGACCCCTGATATATTTATACATAGTTATTAGATCTCCCCTCAGCCGTCTTTTCTCTAAACTGAATAACCCTAATTTTGATAACCTTTCAGGGTACTGTAGTTGCCCCATTCCAGTTATTACTTTAGTTGCCCTCCTCTGAACGCTCTCCAGCTCTGCTATGTCTGCCTTGTTCACAGGAGCCCAGAACTGTACACAGTCCTCCATGTGTGGTCTGACCAGTGATTTATAAAGTGGCAGGACTATGTTCTCATCACCGCCATCTATGCCCCTTTTAATGCAACCCATTATCTTATTGGCCTTGGCAGCAGCTGCCTGAAACTGTTCCATTTCAGTGTTACCGAGTGTTTTACCATTTAGTATGTACGGGTGACTTGCATTATTCCTTCCCATGTGCATAACCTTACATTTGTCAGTGTTAAACCTCATCTGCCACTTCTCTGCCCAAGCCTCCAATCTATCCAGATCCCTCTGTAGCAGTATACTGTCCTCTGTAGTATATATAAATATATGTACAGTATACTGTTCTATGTAGTGTATATACAGTATACTGTCCTCTGTAGTACAGTATATATACAGTATACTGTCCTCTGTAGTTTATATATACAATATACTGTCCTCAGTAGTGTATATATACAGTATAGTGTCCTCTGTAGTGTATATACAGTATACTATCCTCTGTAGTATATATCTATATATATATATATATATATATATATATATACAGTATACTGTCCTCTGTAGTATATATACACAGTATAGTGTCCTCTGTAGTATATATATATATATATATATATATATATATAGTGTCCTCTATAGTATATATATACAGTATACTGTCCTCTGTAGTATATATACAGTATACTGTCCTCTGTAGTATATATATACAGTATAGTGTCCTCTGTAGTATATATACAGGATAGTGTCCTCGGTATTATATATATATATATATATATATATATATATATATATACAGTATACTGTTCTTTGTAGTGTATATACAGTATACTATCCTCTGTAGTATATATATATATACAGTATACTGTCCTCTGTAGTATATATACAGTATACTGTCCTCTGTAGTATATATATATAGTATAGTGTCCTCTGTAGTATATATATACAGTAGACTGTCCTCTGTAGTATATACAGTATACTATCCTCTGTAGTATATATACAGCATACTGTCCTCTGTAGTATATATACAGTATACTGTCCTCTGTAGTATATATATAGTATAGTGTCCTCTGTAGTATATATACAGTATACTGTCCTCTGTAGTATATATACAGTATACTGTCCTCTGTAGTATATATATACCGTACATTGTCCTCTGTAGTATATATATAGTATAGTGTCCTCTGTAGTATATATACAGTATACTGTCCTCTGTAGTATATATACAGTAGACTGTCCTCTGTAGTATATACAGTATACTGTCCTCTGTAGTATATATACAGTATAGTGTCCTTTGTAGTATATATATAATATAGTGTCCTCTGTAGTATATATATACAGTAGACTGTCCTCTGTAGTGTATATACACAGTATACTGTCCTCTGTAGTATACATACAGTATAGTGTCCTTTGTAGTATATATATAATATAGTGTCCTCTGTAGTATATATATACAGTATACTGTCCTCTGTAGTATATATACAGTATACTGTCCTCTGTAGTATATATACAGTATGTTGTCCTCTGTAGTATATATATATACAGTATACTGTCCTCTGTAGTATATATACAGTATACTGTCCTCTGTAGTGTATATACAGTATACTGTCCTCTGTAGTATATATATACAGTATACTGTCCTCTGTAGTATATATACAGTATACTGTCCTCTGTAGTGTATATACAGTATACTGTCCTCTGTAGTATATATACAGTATACTGTCCTCTGTAGTGTATATACAGTATACTGTCCTCTGTAGTATATATATACAGTATACTGTCCTCTGTAGTGTATATACAGTATACTGTCCTCTGTAGTATATATATATACAGTATGTTGTCCTCTGTAGTATATATATACAGTATACTGTCCTCTGTAGTATAAATATATATATATATATATATATATATATATATATATATATATTGTGGGGATTTGCTCCGGTAGACAGGCTTGCGGACGCAGTATAGAGGCAAGGTACACAGTTCTTGAATGAAGCAATAGTGTTTTATTCACACTCACTCTATTAACAGCCTGTAAGGACGTATTAAAATCCAAAAATAATAGATATTTATTTCTGTACTCGTTAAAAAAAAATTTGAGGTCAAGTATTAAGCCACAATACACAGACTATTAGACCAGGTTACCACAGAGAGGGCTCGTATAAAAACACCATCTAATGGTATCAAGGTCTACTAATGAAACCCTAGGTAGCGGATAATGTAAGCAGCACTAGTGGTACACACATCACCAGTGATTTAACATCATGCTGATACGCTGAATAGAGGCTGAACTATGCACTGATCTGGCGTGTCTGCCTGTACAGTTCACTGTTATTATACCTCTGTTCAGCAAATACGGTTCTGCCTACTTCACGCTACCACAGAGTACAACATAGTACAATTAGCTCAACGCGTTTCCACGTGGCATTATGTTCACCACGCTTCATCAGGAGCTCGATATACTCGGTAATTTGTGCCTACAATCAGGGCGCTCTGCACTGTAGCGTGCTAGAGCTCCGGCGCTATGATGGCCGTGTCTGGCCCTACATACGCCGGATATTTAAAACTTCAACCCCGCCCACCGGGAGGAGTGTGCTCTGACGTTGCTCCAATCGAGTTGGAGGTGCGGCTGCTGCCGCCACCCCCGGTTCGGTGCTCAATCTATTCCTCTGTAGTATATATACAGTATACTGTCCTCTGTAGTATATATACAGTATACTGTTCTCTGTATATATATATATATATATATACAGTATACTGCCCTCTGTAGTTTATATACAGTATACTGTCCTCTGTAGTATATATACAGTATACTGTCCTCTGTAGTATATATACAGTATACTGTTCTCTGTATATATATATATATATATATATATATACAGTATACTGCCCTCTGTAGTTTATATACAGTATACTGTCCTCTGTAGTATATATACAGTATAGTGTCCTCTGTATATATATATATATATACAGTATACTGCCCTCTGTAGTGTATATACAGTATACTGTCCTCTGTAGTATATATACAGTATAGTGTCCTCTGTATATATATATATACAGTATAGTGTCCTCTGTAGTATATATATAGTATACTGTCCTCTTCTGTGTCACACTGGGTAGCAGTCCTGTCAAATCCAGTGCTGAGCCACGCCCCTGCACTGATCACATGACGGTGACGTCACCCCAGGTCCTTCGGCTGTTCATCAGTTCGGGTTGGTGAAAGCCGCCCCTTATGGATTCCATATGCCGCGATAGTCTGCGGTAGTGGAATCCATAACGGGATGCGGCGATTACCACAACCCGAACGCCGAACTTTTTTTTAAAGTTCGCTCATCTCTACTCCTGAGTCGCAGACCGTCTACCCGGGCATGTATGGCTCAAGATCTCCCACTGCTTCCACCCTGCTGGCTCATTGGCACCCTGCTGCTGTCTCACAGACCTTCTGCCACCCTCACGCCCTGATGATGATGATAATGCCCCCTCTTCACCCGGCTCCCAGGTGCGATAAGCTACATCATCATCCACTAATGTCTGTTCGTCACTTATGTCACCCTCACCAGTTTTATGATCATGTCCCTGACCGCTTACATCCCGTCCTCCCACCCGGCTATCATCATCGCTAGTTGCACGCCTAAGGGAAGACGCAGCAGACCTCTCCTCCAAGTCTGGACTGGTGTGTGGCTGCTGACTGTCCTCACTAAGCTCCTCCTCAGTAAAAAGTGGAGCAAAGAAGGCAGCATGCATTATTTCCCAAGCAGAAGGAGCAGCAAAAGAAAGAGGCAGGTTCAGGACAGGTAAGGGCGGAGAGGCAGCTCCTGGGCCAGGCCAACTAAGTGTGGTGTCAGAGGAACCCACCGATTCCTGACTGTGTGTATCTGTTGTCACCTGAGATATTGAAGACTGAGTCAACCATTTCAGTACAGCTGAAGGCTGACAGTGGCCTGATGCTGCGCCTGCTGCTACCGCCATCCCTTGTTATGCTGCTACTTGTGCCGACTACAGCAACATTTTTGCCACAGCTTGTTCCTTGTAAAGGCCCAGGCAACTGTGTGTTGGATAGTGTACAGTAACTGTATATAACAGATGAAGTACGAATGGCACAGCAGATAGACTCCATCTCATCTCTAAACTCCTGGAGTGTCTGGTCTACTCTTGCCTCATCCGCTATCTCTCTCTCACTCTCCTTAATCCATTACAATTTGCTTTCTGCACCCTACAATCTAAAGTAACTGCCCTCACCAAAGTGACAACTGGCCTCCTGACAGCAAAATGCAATGGCGATGACTCTCTGCTCATTCTCCTTGACCTCTCTGCAGCTTTTGACACTATAGACCACAGCCTCCCACTTACCATGCTCCAATCTATCAGCCTAAAGGACACTGCCCTCTCCTGGTTTTAGTCATATCTCTCTGACCGCTCTTTCAACGTATTGTTCGATGGCCCCACTCCTTATCCTCTCCCTTTTGCTGTTGAGGTTTCTCAGGGGTCAGTCCTAGGCCCTCTCCTCTTCTCTCTATATAGCCACAATTGGACAAACCATCAGGAGATTTGGTTTCCAGGAATATTTCTATGCTGATGGCACACAACCATATGCTTCATTCTCCGACATCACCCCTGCTGTATTACAGAACACAAGTGACTGTCTGTCCACTGTCTCTAACGTCATGTCCTCTTTCTATCTAAAATGGAAATTTTCAAAAACTGAACTTCTTGTGTTCGCTCCATCTACTAACCTAACTAAACCTGATATCTCCCTTTCGGTGTATGGCACTACGATCACTCCTAGTCAGCACAGTTGTTGCCCTGATCCATTCCTGCCTCAATTACTGTAACTCACTATTAATTGCCCCCTCCCCCCCTTTCCCCTCTCCAGTCTATCTATGCAGCAGCCAGGGTCACCTATCTGTCTAACCGCTACTTCCATGCCTCCACTCTATGCCAGTCATTGCACTGATTGCCCAAACAGTATAGAATCCAATTTAAACTGCTCATTTTCACTCACAAAGCTCTCCCCAGTGCTGCACCCATCTACATCTCCTCCTCATCTCTGTCTACCATCCTACCTGTGCTCTCCACAGTGCTTCACCCCCTAGATCTCCTCCTCATCTCTGTCTACCATCCTAACCGTGCTCTCCACAATGCTTCACCCCCTACATCTCCTCCTCATCTCTGTCTACCATCCTTCCCGTCCTCTCCACAGTGCTGCAACCTTACATCTCCTTCTCATCTCTGTCTGCCATCCTACTCCTACTCTCCACAGTGCTTTACCTCCTACATCTCCTCCCCATCTCTGTCTACCATCCTTCCCGTCCTCTCCCCAGTGCTGGACCCTCTACATCCCCTCCTCATCTCTGTCTACCATCCTTCCTGTGCTCTCCACAGTGCTGCACCCTCTACATCTCCTCCTCATCTCCATCTACCATCCTACCTGTGCTCTCCCCAGTGCCGCACCCATCTACATCTCCTCCTCATCTCTGTCTACTATCCTTCCTGTGCTCTCCACAGTGCTGCACCTCTACATCTCCTTCTCATCTCTGTCTACCATCCTTCCCGTCCTCTCCCCAGTGCTGCACCTCCTACATCTACTCCCCATCTCTATCTACCATCCTTCCTGTGCTCTCCACAGTGCTGCACCCTCTACATCACCTCTTCATCTCCATCTACCATCCTACCTGTGCTCTCCCCAGTGCTGCACAGATCTACATCTCCTCCTCATCTCTGTCTTCCATCTTTCCTGTGCTCTCCCCAGTGCTGCACCGATCTACATCTCCTCCTCATCTCAATCTACCATCCTACCTGAGCTCTCCCCAGTGCTGCACAGATCTACATCTCCTCCTCATCTCTGTCTTCCATCCTTCCTGTGCTTTCGACAGTGCTGCACCCTCTACATCTCCTCCTCATCTCTGTATATTATCCTACCTGTACTCTCCACAGTGCTGCACCCATCTACATCTCCTCCTCATCTCTGTCTACCATCTTACCTGTGCTTTCCACAGTGCTGCAACCCCTACATCTCCTCCTCATCTATGTCTACCATCCTACCTGTGCTCTCCACAGTGCTGCACCCATCTACATCTCCTCCTCATCTCTGTCTACCATCTTACCTGTGCTTTCCACAGTGCTGCAACCCCTACATCTCCTCCTCAACTCTGTCCACCATCCTACCAGTACTCTCCACAGTGCTGCACCCATCTACATCTCCTCCTCATCTCTGTCCACCATCCTACCTGTACTCTCCACAGTGCTGCACCCCTACATCTTCTCCTCAACTCTGTCCACCATCCTACCAGTACTCTCCACAGTGCTGCACCCCTACATCTCCTCCTCATCTCTGTCTACCATCCTCCCTGTACTCTCCAGTGCTGCACCTCCTACATCTCCTCCTTATCTCTGTCTACCATCCTACCCCATACTCTCCACAGTGCTGCACCCATCTACATCTCCTTCTCATTTCTGTCTACCATCCTACCTGTGCTCTCCACAGTGCTGCACCCCCTACATCTCCTCCTTTCTCTGTCTACAATCCTTCCTGTGCTCTCCACAGTGCTGCACCATCATACATCTCCTCCTCATCTCTGTCTACCATCCTACCTGTACTCTCCACAGTGCTGCACCCTCATACATCTCCTCCTCATCTCTTTCTACCATCCTACCTGTGCTCTCCACAGTGCTGCACCCCCTACATCTCTTCCCTCATCTCTGTCTACCATCCTACCTGTACTCTCCACAGTGCTGCACCCCCTACATCTCCTCCTCATCTCTGTCTACCACCCTACTTGTGCTCTCTACAGTGCTGCACCCCCCTACATCTCTTCCCTCATCTCTGTCTACCATCCTACCTGTGCTCTCCCCAGTGCTGCACCTATCTACATCTCCTCTTCATCTCTGTCTACCATCCTACCTGTGCTCTCCACAGTGCTGCACCCCTACATCTCCTCCTCATCTCTGTCTACCATCCTACCTGTGCTCTCCACAGTGCTGCACCCCCTACATCTCCTCCTCATCTCTGTCCACCATCCTACCTGTACTCTCCACAGTGCTGCACCCCTACATCTCCTCCTCAACTCTGTCCACCATCCTACCAGTACTCTCCACAGTGCTGCACCCCTACATCTCCTCCTCATCTCTGTCTACCATCCTCCCTGTACTCTCCAGTGCTGCACCTCCTACATCTCCTCCTTATCTCTGTCTACCATCCTACCCCGTGCTCTCCACAGTGCTGCACCCCCTACATCTCCTCCTTTCTCTGTCTACAATCCTTCCTGTGCTCTCCACAGTGCTGCACCCTCATACATCTCCTCCTCATCTCTGTCTACCATCCTACCTGTACTCTCCACAGTGCTGCACCCTCATACATCTCCTCCTCATCTCTTTCTACCATCCTACCCGTGCTCTCCACAGTGCTGCACCCCCTACATCTCTTCCCTCATCTCTGTCTACTATCCTACCTGTACTCTCCACAGTGCTGCACCCCCTACATCTCCTCCTCATCTCTGTCTACCAAATTACTTGTGCTCTCTACAGTGCTGCACCCCCCTACATCTCTTCCCTCATCTCTGTCTACCATCCTACCTGTGCTCTCCCCAGTGCTGCACCTATCTACATCTCCTCTTCATCTCTGTCTACCATCCTACCTGTGCTCTCCACAGTGCTGCATCCCCTACATCTCCTCCTCATCTCTGTCTACCATCCTACCTGTGCTCTCCACAGTGCTGCACCTCCATACATCTCCTCCTCATCTCTGTCTACCATCCTACTAGTGCTCTCTACAGTGCTGCACCCCCTACATCTCCTCATCTCTGTCTACCATCCTACCCATACTCTCCACAGTGCTGCACTACCCTACATCTCTTCCCTCATCTCTGTCTACCATCCTACCTGTGCTCTCCCCAGTGCTGCACCCATCTACATCTCCTCTTCATCTCTGTCTACCATCCTACCTGTGCTCTCCACAGTGCTGCACCCCCTACATCTCCTCCTCATCTCTGTCTACCATCCTACCTGTGCTCTCCTCAGTGCTGCACCCATCTACATCTCCTCCCTCATCTTTGTCTACCACTCCACCTGTCCTCTCCACAGTGCTGCACCCCTACATCTCCTCCTTATCTCTGTCTACCATCCTATCCGTCCTCTCCACAGTGCTGCACCCCCTACATCTCCTCCTCATCTCTGTCTACCATCCTTCCTGTGCTCTCCCCAGTGCTGCACCCCTACATCTCCTCCTTTCTCTGTCTACAATCCTTCCTGTGCTCTCCACAGTGCTGCACCATCATACATCTCCTCCTCATCTCTGTCTACCATCCTACCTGTACTCTCCACAGTGCTGCACCCTCATACATCTCCTCCTCATCTCTTTCTACCATCCTACCTGTGCTCTCCACAGTGCTGCGCCCCCTACATCTCTTCCCTCATCTCTGTCTACCATCCTACCTGTACTCTCCACAGTGCTGCACCCCCTACATCTCCTCCTCATCTCTGTCTACCACCCTACTTGTGCTCTCTACAGTGCTGCACCCCCCTACATCTCTTCCCTCATCTCTGTCTACCATCCTACCTGTGCTCTCCCCAGTGCTGCACCTATCTACATCTCCTCTTCATCTCTGTCTACCATCCTACCTGTGCTCTCCACAGTGCTGCACCCCCTACATCTCCTCCTCATCTCTGTCTACCATCCTACCTGTGCTCTCCACAGTGCTGCACCCCCTACATCTCCTCCTCATCTCTGTCCACCATCCTACCTGTACTCTCCACAGTGCTGCACCCCTACATCTCCTCCTCAACTCTGTCCACCATCCTACCAGTACTCTCCACAGTGCTGCACCCTACATCTCCTCCTCATCTCTGTCTACCATCCTCCCTGTACTCTCCAGTGCTGCACCTCCTACATCTCCTCCTTATCTCTGTCTACCATCCTACCCGTGCTCTCCACAGTGCTGCACCCCTACATCTCCTCCTTTCTCTGTCTACAATCCTTCCTGTGCTCTCCACAGTGCTGCACCCTCATACATCTCCTCCTCATCTCTGTCTACCTTCCTACCTGTACTCTCCACAGTGCTGCACCCTCATACATCTCCTCCTCATCTCTTTCTACCATCCTACCCGTGCTCTCCACAGTGCTGCACCCCCTACATCTCTTCCCTCATCTCTGTCTACTATCCTACCTGTACTCTCCACAGTGCTGTACCCCTACATCTCCTCCTCATCTCTGTCTACCAAATTACTTGTGCTCTCTACAGTGCTGCACCCCTACATCTCTTCCCTCATCTCTGTCTACCATCCTACCTGTGCTCTCCCAGTGCTGCACCTATCTACATCTCCTCTTCATCTCTGTCTACCATCCTACCTGTGCTCTCCACAGTGCTGCATCCCCTACATCTTCTCCTCATCTCTGTCTACCATCCTACCTGTGCTCTCCACAGTGCTGCACCTCCATACATCTCCTCCTCATCTCTGTCTACCATCCTACTAGTGCTCTCTACAGTGCTGCACCCCCTACATCTCCTCATCTCTGTCTACCATCCTACCCATACTCTCCACAGTGCTGCACTACCCTACATCTCTTCCCTCATCTCTGTCTACCATCCTACCTGTGCTCACCCCAGTGCTGCACCCATCTACATCTCCTCTTCATCTCTGTCTACCATCCTACCTGTGCTCTCCACAGTGCTGCACCCCTACATCTCCTCCTCATCTCTGTCTACCATCCTACCTGTGCTCTCCTCAGTGCTGCACCCATCTACATCTCCTCCCTCATCTTTGTCTACCACTCCACCTGTCCTCTCCACAGTGCTGCACCCCTACATCTCCTCCTTATCTCTGTCTACCATCCTATCCGTCCTCTCCACAGTGCTGCACCCCCTACATCTCCTCCTCATCTCTGTCTACCATCCTACCTGTGCTCTCCCCAGTGCTGCACCCCTACATCTCCTCCTCATCTCTGTCTACTATCCTACCCGTGCTCTCCACAGTGCTGCAGCCCTACATCTCCTCCTCATCTCTGTCTTCCATCCTACCCGTGCTCTCCACAGTGCTGTACCCCCTACATATCCTCCTAATATCTGTCTACCATCCTACCTGTGCTCTCCCCAGTGCTGCACCCCTACATCTCCTCCTCATCTCTGTCTACCATCCTACCTGTGCTCTCCCCAGTGCTGCACCCCTACATCTCCTCCTCATCTCTGTCTACTATCCTACCCGTGCTCTCCACAGTGCTGCAGCCCTACATCTCCTCCTCATCTCTGTCTTCCATCCTACCCGTGCGCTCCACAGTGCTGTACCCCCTACATCTCCTCCTCATCTCTGTCTACTATCCTACCCGTGCTCTCCACAGTGCTGCAGCCCTACATCTCCTCCTCATCTCTGTCTTCCATCCCACCCGTCCTCTCCACAGTGCTGCACCCCCTACATCTCCTTCTCATCTCTGTCTACCATCCTACCTGTCCTCTCCCCAGTGCTGCACCCCTACATCTCCTCCTCATCTCTGTCTACTATCCTAACCTTGCTCTCCACAGTGCTGCAGCCCTACATCTCCTCCTCATCTCTGTCTTCCATCCTACCCGTGCTCTCCACAGTGCTGTACCCCCTCCATATCCTCCTAATCTCTGTCTACCATCCTACCCATGCTCTCCACAGTGCTGCACCCCCTACATCTCATCCTTATCTCTGTCTACCACCCTATCCGTACTCTCCACAGTGCTTTACCTCCTACATCTCCTCCTCATCTCCGTCTACCACCCTATCCGTGCTCCCCACAGTGCTGCACCCTCTACATCTTCTCCTCATTTCTGTCTACCACCCTACCCGTGCTCCCCTCAGTGCTGCACCTCCTACATCTCCTCCTCATCTCTGTCTACCACCCTACCTGTGCTCCCCTCAGTGCTGCACCCCCTACATGTCATCCTCATCTCCGTCTACCACCCTACCCTTGCTCTCTACAGTGCTAAACCCCCTACATATCATCCCTCATCTCTGTCTTCCACCCTACCCGTGCTCTATGCTCTGCAAACTATTTACGACTGACCTCCACCATAATCCGAACCTCTCACTCCTGGCTTCAAGACTTCTTCCGAGCTGCACCAGTTCTCTGGAATGCCCTACCCCAAGAAATTAGGTTAAATCAAAATATACACAGTTTTAGGCCCTCTCTAAAAACACATCTTTTTAGGGTGGCCTATCACATCCCCTGATCTAACTTCTCTCCATATATAGCCCATTTATCATCATTTCTTGAACCTGATCTTCCACCAAACTCTCCATCACACCCAGGCACCCAGAAGCACTACAGATATCAGCTGGTCACTGGCTCATGCAGCTTTATATCTGCTACCCTATTTTTGTATTTTAGTCAGAGTCATCTAATGCTGAGACATCTGGGAGGACTTTGCATTAAGTATAAAATACTGCTCTATGTACTACAACTTAAATTCTTCATACAGTAATGAGAGACTCTGGTTTCATCTGGGCTGATCTCTGATTCACTTAGTGCTACATGCTGTCCATTGCATTTCCAACATGTAGCACCCTTGAACCACCGTCAGGCAGGGAGTTCACAGGTACAGAGAGTGCCCCAAAGAACACAGGGTGTGCTTCCTTCACTGCACTAACACCAGGGAGCAACAGCCTCTGGGAGTACACTGTGACATACCACCATCAGGGCAACTACCCCTCCCATCCTCTGCTTTGGCTCTCCCAGAGGCTGGCTGCATAAAATTTGCATCACAAACAGCATGGGCCTCAATGCCTTAAGTGACTAGTGAGTCGCCAGTTGTTGTGAACCCCTTGAATGACTTTATTGTCATCCCTGAAGACTTATTTGTCACTACAAATGTGAAATTTGTGGTTAATCAGTCATCTTGGATTTTGTGCATTACATATTGTGGACACACCTTCGGAACTGGAAAAGAACTGCTAAAGAGGCCAAAGAGGCCTTACCATTCTGTTCTTAAGGACTCCCCACCTGCCTCTGGGAGGATTTGCAAGCATGGCCGGGAGGTGAGTTAGCAAACTTAAATACTCAACAAACTAAAATACTTTGGATATTGGGAACCTATCGTTAAAAAATATGAATCCCACGTCTGGGTGATCTTTACTGGTCTGATTTGTGCCAGTCACAAATCAGCGTGTTTGACCACTTTGTGCCACGAGTCCCATCTCCTCTAAGGGTGTTGTCTAAGTGAACCCCTCGATTCTTTGCAGTACCCCTGATGGTGGGGATATACTTTCCCGAGTGGAACACCAGGTCGCTACCTCTTGAGGAGTATTGGCACACAAGGCAGCTGGTCCAGGCGGATCAGGAGGTACCTGAGAAAGGTTCTAGAACTACAGGCGATGTCAGCAGCAGGGGTCATTACCTGGTCAGCGAGGTCACATGACTTAAGCCACAAAGCACAGGAAGTGACACGCGCCGGCCCTTAAGGAAGTGTAGCAGGAACAAACAGCAAGCGTGCTGTGGCCAGGGCTGAGAGCAAACTGTGGAGCGAATCCAGAACAACAGCACCTACACAGACAGAGCCCAGGACTGCAGCTGTGAAATGGGAAGCACCGGCCGCAGATCACTGCTGAAAACGACGCGGCGGTAAGCAGGGGAACAGCGGCGCACAGCAGCTGCTGTTACAGTGCCTATCACCATGGCATATCAGACATGAGGAGTAAATGAGCATTATACGAATCAACAACTAAGGAGGATATAATTCTCAATGAAAAACATTGGCTCTCAATGTCAGTCTGCAGCACCTACAGCGTGCGGAATAAGAGCTGGTGTCACTAGTAGGTTGGGTCTCACCAGTAGGTAAGGTGGGCATATACCTTTGGAAGTTTTAATGGTCCCATGTAGTCAGCAGGACTAGCTACTTAAGGAGAAGCTGTAGTAAAAGAGGCTTCCCAGTTCCAGCGAATCACTGACTACTGTGACAATTGTGCAAGTGACTGGTCTAGAAGAAGTCTGACAGAAACTGTTTGTGGCTGAAGACAAAGCCGGCGGCAGGGTGTCGCTATAGGGGGTGCAGAGGTAGCAGTCTCTACTGGGCCGAGGAGCCTAAAGTATTATAGAAAGTGCATGCTGGTCAAGTTACACCTCTGGCTGTGGGAAGGGGTTAGGTCAACAATTTGACATGGAGGGGGTAGTTTCAATTTTTGCCTCAGGCAGCATAAAGGCTATGTGCTTCCTTGTCCTTGGCCACAATGCACTGAGGGAAGGGTGGGCCCAAGCTGAACTCTTGCAACAGGGCCCATGAGCCTTTATCTACACCCCTGGCCGGCGGCCTCCATCATCAGGACCAGCCATTAAGTTTGGTGCAAAACAGAGAGTGAGCCTGTGTAATAACCACCAAGATTGTGCCTGTACTGCAACTATCAGGTATCTGAGCCTCTCCGTGAGTAAATGTGTGCTTCTGCCTTCTACTAGTCAGTAGTTGGCCACTTTCTTTCTGCCCCATCATTCTTTCTACCATCAGACTCCTCACTTCAACATAATCCCCCATCTTCTCATCTTTAATTGAATTCCAATAAAACCAATAAAGCAGTAGCAATAGGACAGACAAAAAGTTTTGGCTGAAGCATTATAGGCCTGTATGGTCCTTAGTCATAGCAAACTAGCTGTGCTGAAAACAAAATTCAATGTGAGGTTAGAGTTAGTTCCAGTTTACATACCCCACCCCCGAAGTCTTATCATCTTATTTTCCAAAGGTCCCCAACCTGTGTCTAACGACTGAAAAAACTCCATCTGATGAAGTGGGATTACACATTGTTTTTCCGATGCTCCTCTTTATCTCTTGGTTCCTCAGGGTGTATACAAGTGGATTTAGCATCGGGGTCACCACCGCATAGAAGACTGAAGCCACCTTGTCTTGACTTGTGAAGACACTAGAAGGAGGACGTAAGTAGTTGAAGAAAACTGTCACGTAAAAGACAGAAGCACACATAAGATGTGAGGAGCACGTGCTGAAGGCTTTCTTCCTGCCCTCAGAAGATGTCATGCGTAAAATTGAAGAAAGGATAAACATGTATGAAAATATGATGGTCAGGAATGGGATTATAGTGCCTATACCCACAATATATATGGTCACCATGGTACAGTAGAAGGTTTCGGAGCAGGACAGTTTGAGCAGGGGTGGGATGTCACAATAGAAGTGGTCAATGAGGTTGGATCCACAAAACTGGAGACTAAATGTACAGCTGGTCTGTACTGAAGACTGGAAAAAGCCAACTGAGAAAGCAACAGACGCAAGACATAGACATTTCTTCTTAGTCATTATAGACATATAACGGAGTGGGTGACAAATGGCGATATAGCGGTCATAGGACATGGTGGAGAGAAGGAAATTTTCACTTCCTCCCAGAGCTGCATAGAAAAAGAACTGAAGGGCACAAGCATTAAATGAGATGGCCTTCTTCACGGAAAGAAGATCGAAAATCATTTTTGGAGTAATGATGGAGGCATAGAAGACGTCTATTAGAGAGAGGAAACTTAAGAAGTAATACAAGGGTGAGTGGAGCCTGGAGGTGTTGTACACCAGAGCTATAATGCCAATGTTACCTATAATAGCCATAACATACACAAGTGAGAAGAAAATGAAGAGAAATGGGAGGATCTTCTCATTATCCGTCAGTCCAGAGAACACAAACATGGTCACTTGTGTCCCATTCATCAGGTTCCTGGATTCTGTCCATGGTAATGAAGAATACGGATAAACATAAGCAAGTTACAAGTAGAACATGAAGGAGCAATGGATCAAGTACGGCCTCACCACATGCATACATACATTATATCAAAATTTGTTAGAAACATCTAGAAAACTCCAACCTTTTTGTTGAGAAATTTTAGAAATAGAATACTTAGAATACAGTGTCTAATAAAGCTGATATTTTACTATGTCTGAGTTGCCTATCTTTATATTGTAAAACTGTTTGGACCCTGTAAGAGGGTGCAAGGTGTCATATTTGATGGCAGGTACGTGTCACCGAGGTTGCTGGCCTCGGTGAGGTAAGAGCCGGGTTTTTTTGTCTGCAGCAGCTAGTGCTGTTTGACTCTGTTAAATAGCATGGCTGCAAAGCCGATCCGGGCCAGCTCTTACCGGGAGCAGCTAAAGTGTAGGGTGGGTGGCTGCTCCCCACGATCCAGTCCTGGTTTTGGGCTGGGTATAAAACACAGCCAGCAGCTGTGTCTGGTGTGGTGATTATCCTGGAGCCTGCTAACAGGGCTCTGGAGTTCTCTGTGCTGGAGGACGGAGCTCAGCAAGGAGGTGGCTTTTGTTCCTGGCTACCTGAAGGTGGATTCTCCTGCGGCTGGGCCGACAGCCTGGTGCGAACCTGCACCTACACCTCCCAGGTGACTGAACCTATGTTGGCCTGTTTTGTTTTGCCTCCTTGTTTCTGACATGTGTGAATTACCACCGAAAGACTGTTTGCTGTGTATTTTTGTGTCAGTGTGAATAAAACACTGTTAATTGCACATCCTGGACTCTTTGTTTTGCCTCGGTACTGCACCCGCACCGCTGTCTACCAGAGCGACTCCCCACAACCCCCATGTGAAATTTTGGGAGAAAAACACTACATTATGTGCAATCACAACTGGTTCTGGTGGCCACAATTGACCTCCTCTACGTATCAGCTTTTTGGACCTGGTTATGCTGTGATATTATCGGAGTAGGACATTCCAGTCATCCACATTCACCTAAACCTGAACTTCCATGTTTTGAGTGGATTTAATCTTCAGTACCGCACATATTACACATTAGATTTTGTTCTATGATGATTATTACTTACATAGCACTTATTGTGGCTCTTGGATCACCCTTTTTGGCCTCCACCCCAGCTTATAACAGAACCAACATTAGGTACTAATCTCCACGTCTGCCAATCTAATCACTAGAGATGAGCGAATCAAAGTTGACAAAGTGGAATTCGATCCGAACTTCAGGAAAAATTGGATTTGACCCGAAGTCTTATGAAAGACGTTATTCACCAAAAATTACTATTGAGCAGTTCAGGGACAGATTATTGATAGTGTAGGGATATAATAGGAAGGCATTATCCACACTATAGAGAGAGAGTAGGGACAGCTTATAGATAGTGTAGGGATATAATAGGGAGGCATTATACACACTATAGGGAGAGAGTAGGGACAGCTTATAGATAGTGTAGGGATATAATAGGGAGGCATTATACACATTATAGGGAGAGAGTAGGGACATCTTATAAATAGTGTAGGGATATAATAGGGAGGCATTATACACACTATAGGGAGAGAGTAGGGACAGCTTAAAGAAAGTGTAGGGATATAATAGGGAGGCATTATACACACTATAGGGAGAGAGTAGGGACAGCTTATAGATAGTGTAGGGATATAATAGGGAGGCATTATACACACTATAGGGAGAGAGTAGGGACAGCTTATAGAAAGTGTAGGGATATAATAGGAAGGCTTTATCCACACTATAGGGAGATAGTAGGGGCAACTTAGAGATAGTGTAGGGATATAATAGGGAGGCTTTATCCACACTATAGGGAGAGAGTAGGGACAGCTTAGAAATAGTGTAGGGATACAATAGGGAGGTATTATCCACACTATAGGGAGAGCGTAGGCACAGCTTAGAGATAGTGTAGGGATATAATATGGAGGCATTATCCACACTATAGGGAGAGAGTAGGGGCAGCTTATAGATAGTGTAGAGATATAATAGGGAGGCATTATCCACACTATAGGGAGAGAGTAGGGGAAGCTTATAGATAGTGTAGGGATATAATAGGGAGGCTTTATCCACACTATAGGGAGAGAGTAAGGACAACTTAGAGATAGTGTAGGGATATAATAGGGAGGCTTTATCCACAGTATAGGGAGAGAGTAGGGATAGCTTAGAGATAGTGTAAGGATATAATAGGGAGGCTTTATCCACACTATAGGGAGAGAGTAGGGATAGCTTAGAGATAGTGTAGGGATATAATCGGGAGGCATTATCAACACTATAGGAAGAGTAGGGACAGCTTATAGATAGTGTAGAGATATAATAGGGAGGCTTTGTCCACACTATAGGGAGAGAGTAAGGACAACTTAGAGATAGTGTAGGGATATAATAGGGAGGCTTTATCCACAGTATAGGGAGAGAGTAGGGACAGTTCAGAGATAGTGTAGGTATATAATAGGGAGGCTTTATCCACAGTATAGGGAGAGAGTAGGGATAGCTTAGAGATAGTGTAGGGATATAATATGAAGGCTTTATCCACACTATAGGGAGAGAGTAGGGACAGCTTAGAGATAGTGTAGGGATAAAATAGGGAGGCTTTATCCACACTATAGGGAGAGAGCAGGGATAAAACAGTGTAAAGCCTGGGTAAATTGAGCTATTCTATTACACCTTGCTGCACTAATTGGGGTTAAAAAGTGCTCTAATACTACAGATTTTAGGTTATTTGCATTCTTTTATACATCAGTAATTCCATTAATCCTTGATTCTGCGATTGGGGTGAAACTGCGGTCTGATACTAGAGAATTTAGGGTGCTCACATTCTCTTATATATAAGTACATCCATTCATCCTTGTTTCGGGGTTGAAATTGGGGCCTGATACTACAGATTTTATGCTGCTCATTTTCTATTATACATAAATATATCCGTTAATCCCTAATTGTGTAATTGGGGTGAAATTGTGGCCCAATAATACAGATCTTAGGGTTCTTACATTTTCTTATATATAAGTATATCCATTCATCCTTGTTTCAGGGGTCAAATTGCGCCCTGACATTACTACTATTTTACACTTACATTTAATGTTACAGTACAGTATGTCTGACAGACAGGTGACAGAGCCTTCTAAGGGAACGATCAGTGGCCAAAATGTTTCTGGAACTGGCAATAGTAGCAGAAGAAGAAGGGGTGGTAGCAGCAGTCGCCAGAGCTGCCAGTGTCGTCCAAAGGTCATGTTTTGACCAGCAACCCAGCTGTTCTTGAATGGTTGACTCGGTCTTCAACACCATCTCAACATCAGACAACCCCATGGTTAGTTGGCATGGCCTGGGAACAAGCTCTATGCACCCACCTGTCCTGAACCTGCCTCTTTAATTTTCTGTTCCTTCTGCTCGAGAAGTATTGTATGCCATCAGTTTGGCTACACTTTCAGCAAGGAAGAGCTTCTAAAGCACAGTCAGCAGCTACTGCCCAGCCAAGATCTGGGGGAGAGATCTGCTGCTGTTTCTTCTGGTAGGCGGGCAAGTAGCAGTCGTGTGGGAACTGGTATTATGAGCAGTCAGGCACACGGCCTTGAGAATGGTGAGGGTGACATCAGTGACATGCAGACAGTAATGAATGATGATGTAGTCGAGCACGCGTGGGAGCTAGGTGAAGAGGGGGTCTTTATCATCATCATCAGGGTATGAGGGTGGCAGCTTGCACATGAGGAAGTGACTGAGTCAGCAGGGTGGTAGCATGCCCGTGAGTGAGCAGGGTGGCAGCACTGGATAAATGGGAAATGTGGTTTCTGTCCAGCCACACCAGCAACTTGGCCAGGTGACGGCACTGCCGCCTCCGCATTCTCAAGCTGTAAGTCCTGCGCCAATGTCCTCCTCTGCCTCCTCATCCTCCAGCTTGTCCTCAGCCACCACTGCAAGCACGATTCGGAGTGCTCCTCCAGCATACCACCTATGCTGAGCACGGCTGTTTTACGCTTTTCTGCACCTGGTTTGCCTGGGCGAATGGAGTCACACTGGGTAGGAACTGCTCTGCGTCCTTCAAGAGGAAATCGAATTCTGGCTGTTTCCTCCCCAACTTAAAATTGGAACCATGGTCACTAAAATGGGAAGAACATTGAGTCGGTGCTGCATCAAGGATGGCTGACCCATGCGCCCTGCATGGCTCAAGTCTTCAATCTGGTTGTCACCCGGTTCCGGAAGTGTTCTACCCAACTTCAAGACATGGCCAGGAAACTGCACATGCACTACAGCCACTCTTACACTGCAAAACACACCCTCCTTCAGCTGCAAAAGCAGAATAGTGTTCCCCAACATTGCCTGACATGCAACGCTTCCACCGGTTGGAACCCCACTCTCCACATGTTGGATCGACTATATGAGCAGAGAAAGGCCATAAATTATTTCATGATGATGCAGGCGGACAGGAGCGCTCACCTGTGTAACTTTGACGTTAGCCAGTGGCAGCTCATGTCATTTGCTTATGTCCTTTGAGGAGGCCACTGCTGCCATGTTCTTCTACTGCCACCCACCATTTAGTGGTGTTACTGCCACTGCTGTTTTCCTCCACCTCTCTACTTTGTAACTGGGCCACTGTGTTGACTCCTCGTGTCACCTTCGCCAGTCTGTGACTGACCACTATGTTGACTCTTCATGCGGTAGCCACCATCACCACTCTGTAACTGGGCCACTGTGTTGACTCCTTGTGTCACCTTTGCCACTCTGTGACTGACCAATAGACTCCTCATGCAGTTGCCACCTCACCACTCTGTAACTAGGCCACTATGCTTACTCGTCATTCGGTAGCCACCCTCACCACTCTGTGAATGGGCCATTGTGTTAAATTATTTACAAATGGTCCTTGAGACCAATAAAGCCTTTTTATTCCATGTGCTATTTGCTACATGTTAAAACGTAACGCTTATTAATTCCATATTGTAAACATCTACTGACTAAATAAAAATGTTTAAAAATATCAGCTGTCACATAGTTGTTACTTTTCTTTCTCTGTCTATTTGTAACACTGTTAACACCACAGTGTGATTTAGCAAGCTAGGGGATAAGTGAGCGGTTCCATCTCACTGCTGCTCGCGCTTCTTCCATCCCGACGTAGATAATAATTCAAACACTGCCCCCCGACATGTTTCGCCATCTGGCGTCCTCAGAGGATTTGGGCAGAGTGTCTTTTAAATCCTCCGATACTGACATCACTCACATTGTCAGCATATCGCTGGCCTCAATGATATTATGTATGCTCTTGGGGTTAGTTACGGGAGCGCTGATTGCAGCGGTCCCGTCCTTCTCTCCTTACAGCTGACGTATTACCTTGCGCTTAGCCTCTTTCCTCCCACAGGCTCCTGCGCATGATCCCGGACTTCTCCATAGATCGTATCATTAGTGCTCACTGCGCATGTCACTCGACTTAGATTTTTCCTGTAGAGTTGCCAACTATTCTGCGCCTGTCTAGGGATTTCTTCATTTTTACTTTTTATCTATGCGAATCATTGTGGATAGTATGGAAGGTTGCCCACTGTTGCTTTCATCTGTCCACTTATAGTTTTTATTTTATTTTTTGTTTTTAACTCAGTTTTACTATTTTATCATAATATATTTATATTAGGGAATATAAGTGCACTATTAGTGACCGATGAATTGGTCAAGAATTTATTTGCCTTTATTTAATTATTCTATAAACTCGATCATATCTATAAATTCTCGATTTTCCTTATTAAATACAGTTTGCAAATCATGTTGTTAATTATTGAATCATGCATATTTTTTTAATTATATTATTTTCCTCATTATTCTTTATCAATTATTAGTCACCATATATTCCTTTTATTCACAGGCTAGTTTTTATTGTATGCTACATTTTTTTGACCATGTATATATTCCCCCTGACCTAGTAATTTGCATATAACAGGGGCACAGAAATGGTAACATTATAGTGCTCATTGCTATTTAAGCACTAAGTGGGAGGAAAGAGAGAAGACCCTTTAATGATATACCATAACATATCCCGTAGACGCCCTTAATTCTCATTATTATATATGCAGGACGACATTACCACCCTTGTCCGAGGGATTGATTTCCAGTTATTTATTATTCATGAGTTCCTGCATGGCTATCTTTTCATTTTTATTTTAAAAACAATTTGCAGCCCCCAATGCGGCGGCCAGGACGGATCGAGACCCAGTCAACTTGAATGGGTCTGTGGAGCGTCCACACTGCAAAAAAATAGAACATGTTCAATTTTTTTGCGGTGCGGAGGCATTGACAGAACATGGGTTCGCATCCGTGATGCCGGGTGCACATGGCCGTTGCCTGCATATTGTGGATCCGCTGTTTGCGGGCCGCAATACGACCACGGCCGTGTGCATGAGGCCTTAACGCGATTTGTCACGAATAAACGGTAATTACACTTACCAGTGATTGTATTTCCTGGAAGTCTCCACGACAGCACCCTTCAGCTTAGCCCCGCCCTACCAGGACAGGAAAAACACATAGAGAGATTAAACTGCTCCTCCCTACCTCCTCAGTGGATCACAAAGAATATTAGAATATTAACCTCATATTTAAATTGATAAATCTATATATCTCCCACTTTACTACCTTCTATATATTTATTATATATAAAAAAAATTGGGGGGGGAGGGCACGGGGTACCGTCGTGGAGACTTCAAGGAAATACAATTACCGGTAAATCTATTTACCATTTCCACTAGTCGTCTCCACGATGGCACCCTTGAGATATAACAGAGATGAACAAATTAGGAAGGGACCACTGCCTGGAGGACTTTACATCCAAATGGCAGATCTTCTGCCGGGAAAAAGATCTACCCTATAACAACGAGTAAAGGTGTGAACAGATTTCCGGGTAGCAGACTTACAAATGCTTTCTCGGGAAGCTGAGGCCGTTTGAGCCCAGGAGGCGGACATGCCTCGGGTTGAATAGGCTTTAATACTTATAGGCTTATCCGAAACTCTGTGCGCCTCCGCTATAGTTTTTCTAATCCATAGATATGGAACTTGCTGTTGCTTTTCTACCCTTGTAAGGACCTGAAAATTGAAGAAAAAGATTCCTATCCTTCCTCCAGGATTCTGTTCTTTGGAGATAAAGGAGAACAGACCTTCTAGCGTCTAACTTATGAATCTTACAATATTACAAAAAGAGGGAATAACTTTGTCCTGGGACCTATTAAAGGTGACACTACCGTTGGGAGAAAGGTGGGTTCTAACTTAAAAACAAGCCTGTCTTCAAAAGATTGAAAATATGGAAAAACAGTAGAAAGTGCTTGTAACTCACATACCCCTCTAGCAGAAGTAATGGCCACCAAAAATATAGTTTTCAAAGATGAAAATCTTAATGAAAGTTCATCAATGGGCTCAAAGGGGGCCCCCATTAAAGCATTAAGGACCAGATTTAGGCTCTATGGAAGGACCAGGTTATGGATGATGGGACGTAAATGTTCTGCCGCTAAAAGAAATCTAGAAATGAATCTGTCCTCTGATAATTTACAATCATAAAAAACACTGAAGGCTGCAGCCTGAAATCTTAGAGTAATAGGTTTAAGCCCAAGATCCAGTCCTTCCTGAAAAAATTCGAGAATTGTAGAACAATAAGAAAAGAAAAATCTATATTTTTGTTTGTGCACCAAGAATAAAATGTTTCCTAATCTTTTCTATAACTGTCTTTAGTGGTAACTTTCCTACTCTGCAGTAAGGAGTCTACCACTCTGGCTGACCCGTTCAACATCCAGACTCTTAGATGTAGATTTTTCAGTCTTGGGTGTGGAACTGGACCCTGCATGACCATACTGGGAATATGTGAAAGCTGGAGAGGAGGAAAAGAGTAGTGATGAGCGGCAGGTGCCATATTCGTTTCATATTCGTCGAAATCGAATAGTCGTCATTATTCTAGTTACCGCGATTAATATGCGATTTAAATAATAGCGTATTGCGATTTTAACTTAAGGCTACTTTCCTATTGGTTTCATATCTAGAATTATAGCGAAGATGACGGATATGACGAATGTATATTCGTCATATTCGTCATATTCCTCAAAACGAAGATAACGAAGTATTCTACATCTTCGTTTTAGCAACCTATTCGTCAACCTCGCTAATTCTAGCAATCAAATAGGAAGGTTGACTTACCAGACAGCTGTGTTTAATTCGCTATGCGATTATTTATATATATTTTTTTTTAATAAATAGAATAATTATAATAATTATATCAAGTAATATAATTATTCTATTAAAAAAAAAAAAAAAAAATCGCTAGAATGAACGAAGTTAACGATTCAATGAACGAAGTTAACGAATATGGAATATAGCAGCAGTGCTAAGTTGAATTCGCAATGCGATTAATTTAACTTGAAGTAATCGCATTGCGATTTCAACTTAGCACTGCTATCTTACATAGGCCAGAATTAACGAATATGGATGGAATATAGCAGTGGCACTAGCAGTGCTAAGTTGAAATCGCAATGCGATTACTTTAAGTTAAATTAATCGCATTGCGAATTCAACTTAGCAGTGCTGCTATATTCCATATTCGTTAACTTCGTTCATTCTAGCAAGCTGACCCATTATAAACCCAGCTCTAAGTTGAAATCGCAATGCGATTAATATAACTTGAATTAATCGCATTGCGATTTCAACGTAATTCCTCAAATCCGACAGTACATTTTAGTATATGGAGACGTTCCCATGGATGGGGACGCTCCATGAGCACGGAAGTCGGCAGAAGCGGCAATGGGCACTGACTAGAGCAGCCAGGAAGCCAGGAATCCTCAGGACAGGTAAGAACTACTGTTGGGAAGAGGGAAAGAAAAAAATATAACTAAAAAAAAAACAAAAAAAAAACGAATATTCGAAATAGCGAATTTATAGCGCGATATTCGAAATATTCGCGAATTAGCGAAGTGCCGATATTCGCTAAAAAAATTCGCTATTCAAATATTCGCGCTCAACACTAGAAAAGAGCTCATTTCCGCTATGAGCGAGAACCATGCTCATCTGGGCCAGAATAGAGCAACCAGTATAACCTTGGCGTTCTCTCTCTTTATTTTTTGAAGTACCCTGGGCAGTATGTTTATCGAGGGATTATGTTGAAATATATCTTTTATATGAAGAAGAAATTCGCCATATAAGAGATAATATCAATAAATTATGTAATTACTAGACGGACATAAAACGCCTTTTCTTTTATTTTGAGACTCTAAATTTAATTTGTGCAATTAATGAAACAAAGGGGCAATCAATTATGCAAAAATATATGAAAATTTATTTACAAAAGTTAGATATCACATCAATAATAATGCAATGACACAGTAATAATGTAATGAAAAATGACAAAATAATACCAGGATACACCACTAGATGTGCTGTAATACCAAACTCCACCACTACTTCATCAGCACTTCCAAATCAACGTGAAATAACACCATAATATTATGAGGGAATGTCCCCTCTGTTTGTGAATTTAACAAACAGGTTATTAATTGCCAATGTACAAATTTACACAGGAAAGGAGAGATGTGAACACTTTGCCCAGCCTCCTATGATCAGTTTTGGATATATGGTAGTATGATATAACTCGGTATTGGCTATGGACTATAAAATTCCAGTCAGAGATTCTTTCTCTGATAGCAATATCATACGCCTCATTTAGTGATATGCACTTTTACTAAACAGTAATAATATTGCTGTGGCCGTTAACGCTACGTATCCACACAAATTGGGGATCTGAACTATATACCAAGAGGAATAATAATAAACTCTACACAAACAAAAATATATATGTTACCAGATCAAAGGATAGGCATAGTTGCAAAGGATAACCAGCTCTCAGGGATTCTCTGGTAGTCAGGAACTAGTCCAGGGTTTTCTTTCCTTGTAATGTAGTGGTTCCTATGTGTTCTCCTTGGGGTCTAGTATAATTATACCCCTCTTATCTTAAAGGGAACCTGTCACCAGGATTTAGTGTATAGAGCTGGGGACATGGGCTGCTAGATGGTCGCTAGCACATCCGCAGTACCCAGTCCCCTTAGCTCTATGTGCCTTCATTGCGTCAAAAAAAGGATTTTTGTGATATGTAAATTAGCCTGATATGAGTCCTGTGTCCGGAGATGAGTCAAACTTCCTGAGCGCAGCACCGCCCCGCGTCCTCGGAATCTCCTCCTTACTGGCCGACGTCACATAGCTGGAGCGCCGAAATCTTGCGATGCGCGAGCTAGTGCATGCGTAGTTTGTTCCCTGTGCTGATGCCAGCACAGGATAGGAACATGATGCCGACACTGCGCATGCGCTAGCTCGCGCATCGCGAGATTTCGTCAGTCCAGCTATGGTGACGTCGGCCAGTAAGGAGGAGATTCCGAGGACGCGGGGCGGTGCTGCGCTCAGGAAGTTTGACTCATCTCCGGACACAGGACTCATATCAGGCTAATTTACATATCACAAAAATCCTTTTTTTGACGCAATGAAGGCACATAGAGCTAAGGTTCCCTTTAAGTTACATCCTCCTGGATTATGATCTTCCAATCAACTGATGAGGGTGTAATGTATGTTATGAGATCATATTTACCCATAATGCAATTGTGGAGAATGGTGTCATGATATCCATCTGTCTCCAGATGGCACTGTTGTATAGCATACTAACATCACCCTCTTAAGTGATACTACATATAATGTGACTTCATTTTTCACATGTACCTTTGACCTTTGTAGCCTTAAATCAGAGATAAGGGATTAGTTCAGACACTTTGAAATAACTTTTTCCCGCCACATTAGAGTCAGTGTCATCTTCCTAGATTGTTGAGTTTATGGTAGTGATAACGGAATCCAATGATCCTTTACTCAGCAGCTGGATTTGCATCACTTAGCTGTCCAAACGACTGAGTAATAACATTTGGAATAATATTATCTCCTCTGAGAGAATCCTATTAGCAGAAAACCAACATTTTCTATACCTTTTAAGATTATATTTTCTCAGTGAGATACACACAGCATAGAATATATATCAATACCTTAATATATGTATATAAAACATTATATATATGAATTATCAATATCTTCATACTAAAAAGTTAAATAAAATACACACATGTAAATATATAATATACTTGTGATTATATATAAAGACACTACACACCAGATGTGTCTTAAGGATATAAATTCCAATCTTGTCATAGCTTCGCCATGAAATAACCATCGTTCCTTTCAGACAGACATGTCTGAAGAAGAGTCATTACACCCCCTACAGAAAAGCCCACATCTGTGGCAATAAATTTTAAAATACAATGTTCTCTATATTCAATGACTCTTATGCAAACTGAACTTGGTGTGAACTCATCTTGGCTTGTTCCAGTCCTATTGCAAAACTTTGGTTCGGTCTCTCTCTTAAAGACAACGAGCGTCCATTTTAACCATAATATCATCAGGTATCATATACACTTATGAAAATGCCTGACAATCGATATAACAGAGATCTGGAGTCCATTTGATGGAAAACGCATCCACATTAGTCGGGATGTCTTCTGGATGAAGGCAGCATAATCTCTTTATCTTTCGGTTGTTTCTTCTTGCGAAGAGATCTATGGATGGGTATCCCCAGGTTTTTACGATGAAATTGAATGCTTGATTCGCAATAGTCCATTCCCTGCGTATGATCTGGTTCCTGCTTACAAAATCTGCCCAAACATTTTCTTGACCCCTGAGGTGAACCACTGTCAGAGATAATTGATTTTCTTCCGCCCACTGAAGAATCTCTGCTGATAATTTTTTCAGTTGTTGCCCCTCGTACGTCCCTGGCGTCTGAGAAACACAACTGTAGTCATGATGTCCGAATAGATCTTCAAGTGGGATCCAGATATTATTTTCCCTGATTCTTTCATTGCTTCCCATACAGCTGCCAGCTCTCTCTGGTTTGATGATGCCTCCTTCATCCGTCTGCTCCAAACTCCCTGAAAAGATATCTGGCCCACGTGTGCTCCCCCTCTCTGCTGCTTGCTTCCGCTGTCATTAATAGAGATTGATCCTGTATCCACTCTATGCCTGCTAAGAGGTTGCTTTTCATCTGCCACCAATTGAGGGATCTCTTCACTTTAATAGAAAGATTCAACATGTAATCCAGATGTAACGGGTTTCCACTCCATACTTTTAAGATCTGATCCTGAAGCATTCTGGAATGATGTTGTGCCCATGGGATTGCCGGGATACAGGATGTCATGTGTCCCAGTTCTTCATGGCCTGTCCTATACTGTAGATATCTTTTTACGGCCTCTGAAGAATTTGAGCATCTGGATTAAGTTTTCTCCTTTTTCCTGGGGAAGAAACGTTTTTTGTTTTCCTGAATCTAGAATTATTCCCATGAACTTTTTCTTTTTGGAGATAGAGAGATTTTATTTTTTCCAATTTACAATCCAATCTAGATTTTGTAAGGTTGCAAGAACAAAATCTAGTTGACATTGAAAGTCGTAGTTCTGGGATTCTATTATTAACAGATTGTCTAAATAGGCCAAAACCAGAACCCCCTTCAATCTGAGAAAAGCCACTACTTCCACCATGATTATCGTAAACAGTCTGGGGCCGGAAGATATTCCGAAGGGAAGACAAGTAAACTGGTAGTGTGTTATACCTCCCTTTTCTGGGATAGCAAATCTGAGAAATTTTTGAGGAGGAAGATCCGAAAACTCTATTTTGTATCTGTTTAGTAGAACTTGGATAACCCAACTGTTGTTGGTGACTGATCGCCATTGATGTAAAAAATCGGTTAGCCTCTCTCCTACTCTTCTGGCGTAATTTAACGTCATTTAGCATTAATATTTTCTAATATTGAGATCTGTCATGTCCTTCTTGTACATCCAAGATTGTGCAGGATGAATCCCCTTTTTTAATGAATGATATAAGATCTATGGTTAAGGAGGAAATCCAATCCGCTATGTCTGAATTATCTGCATCCTTATCTAAGAAGAAATCTAAGAAAAGGATTTGAGAGCCTCCATCTTCTGATTCAGAGGATTCATCTGATGCATTTTTTTCAGACAGAGAGGAAGGCGAACACCTAGATTCATCTTCTGAAGAGGAAGACAAAAAGGTTTTATTTTCCGCTGAGGATCAGAGCCATATGTAATACCATGGAAATTGAGCAAGCAAAGAAAGCAAAATCGATTCAGGATACTATGTTCGGAGGTCTCGGTGAAAAAACAAAAGAGAGTTTTCCCAATCCATGAAAATATTAATAGCACAATAAATAAGGAATGGAATACTCCGGATAAAAGATCTATATTTCCTAAGGGTCTCAGAAGAAGATACTCGTTCAAAAAACCAGAGATTTGGGACTCTGTACCCAGGATAGATGCCTCGGTTGCAAAACTTATAAAAAATACTTCAATACCTTTTGAGGATGCAGCACAACTTAAAGACCCTATGAAAAAAAAAGAAGAGGGGTTGATCGAGAAAACATGGGAAATGGCTACTTCCTTGTTCCGTCCAAATGTGTCCGCAACCTGTGTCGCTAGAGCGCTCTGTATCTGGTTAGATCAATTTGAATTTCACATAAAGGAGAAAACCCCTAGAGATCAGATCCTAACTCCGTTAGGTGAGTTTTATGGCTGAGATCCTGGAAAGGGGATGTAACATGTAAAAATAAATTATGTTCCAAACCTTTCTATGGAAAATATGTGTTCGGGCCCGATCTGGATAAAATATTAAAAAAAGCATCCCATATGAAAAAAGGTTTCCCTGAATATTATAAATTTCCCAATGATAGACCCCAATAAAAGACGTAATTTTCAGAGCCACAACAGGTCAGATAAAGGGAAATCTGGGAGGTGGAGTTACAGAAAGGGGGGGAAATAGATCTTATGTTTTTGACTCCAAACAGCTCCCCTCAGCCTCTAAGGCTAGTTTTACACTAGCGTATTGCTGGATCCGGCAGGGCTTGAGGAAAAGGCCCGAGGAAGCATGATACACGCAAAACGGCCGTCGCCTCATGGTGCCTGTGTGGCGTCCTGCGCCCCTACCGCTTTCAAATCTGTTTTTATGCCGATATGGAGCAATAAAGTAAAATTGGACCAAGTTGGTGAGTGCCGTCTCTTATCTTTATATTCGCATATTCTTTGGATTGAATCGACACTGAGCACCGCTGAGGTCTGTTCGAAGCCGCTGGGTCACCACCATATGGAATGTCCCCTTACGTCTGTGGAATAGTGCCATCCTATTTCTCGATCTACTCATAGTTGTTTCAATAAGCCATGGTAAGAACCTGCATATAAGCAAAGAGATAAATGGGCCCTAGATCCTGATTACTCACGGTTTGAAGAGATGTTGGACCTGTATTAGTTGGACTGCAATCCGTGATAGACAAAGAGAGGGGATATGCAACCTCCCTGGCCACTGTCCATAACAGCCTCTACCATCTTATAAAGGCAGGTCATGTGGGACGCCGGAACGCTGAAACCAGAAGTGACTCTATCCTCATCACTTCTGACGGAACCCAGGACGAGAAAAGGCAAAGTGAGGGCAAATACTATTTGTTTCTGGCCTCCTCGCTAGCCACTTGAAGAAATCCTCGCCCCCCCTAAGTCCAGACTTACTTACCTGCGGCCCACCAGAAGACCGCGCCGGAAGTTCCCACATCCAAAATGGTGCCGGACGCCATGTGCCCTCTTCCAGCGTCACTGGATGCTATCAGTAGGGAGCAACTATTGGGCTTTACACATCTTGTATTGGCCCCAACAGCAGTTATTCTCCGTCCAGAAACGTAGGGAGATACGGGCTTTGCTTTCCTGAACTGCCGCCCCCACAGTAGATTAGTGTTGAGCGCGAATATTCGAATAGTGAATATTAATTGTGAATATCGCAAGTTCGAAAATTTGCGAATATTTAGAATATAGTGCTATATATTCGTCATTTCGAATATTCGTCATTTTTTTCCAGCTGAACACATGATTCCTCCCTGCTTCTTCCTTGTGGGCCAACGAGAAGGAGGCAATGTCAAGTTCACAAAGATACTTAGTGCACCAATCAGTAATGTAGTCAGACCTGCTAAAATGTGAAGTTGCACGAAAAAAATATTCTAATTTGCGCAATCGCGAATATATTTTATCACTCTATATGCATATAAAGCTTTTGTAATGTTCTGCCATGCCAACCATTTTCTCCAGTCTCAGGATAAACTGAGGAAACTTCTAGCAGCTTGAAAAATGTAGCCAAAGTGACCCACGCCTGTATTTCGTATTTACGAATTCGCATTATGCGATTTTTACATTGCCGATTTTTCACAATCAAGAGAATAATCTCGAATACGAGCATTCGCAAACATATGATGAATATTCTACCACATATTTGCAAAATATCGCGAATTCGAATATTGCCCCTGCCACTCATCAGTACAATAGATAGGCTTCACAAACAGACGATTACCGCCTGTCTCTCCACATGTTTTCTCCCGAACAGGGACAGGAAAAACACTGAGGAGTTAGGTAAGGAGGGGCAATTTAATCTCTCCACGTGTTTTTCCTGTTCCTGATAGGGCAGGGCTAAGCTCAAGGGTGCCATCGTGGAGACTTCTAGGGGAAATTTGGATTGAATGAAATTTTTAGGGTAGATTCGGCAAACCGTCCAAATCAAATTTTTGAAAAATTCGTTCATCTCTACTAATCACATCTGGATTTCTACTCAGTGGAGCTGCAGGGGAGTCAATCATCTCAGTCAAACCTGCATTTTTACCATTTATTCCTGAAATATACAATATTTACTACATTTACTAAATCTCTGTTGTTGACAAGATTATATTCTGCCAGGAAGCGGCATGTAATGAAACCATTAGTATAGTCATTATAGTTAGACCTCACTTACCTCTCATTTGTTATATTGATGGTTGTCATTTGGTTCTTCAACATTTGGAATCCAACATTCAACTTCTTTGAGTTTCACAACATTAATCCTTTGGTTTTTCCCTTGAGGGTCTCAGGTGATGTTGAAGACTTTCAACAGAACCCGACGAATTCCTACAAGAAGATGGTGGACAGGTAGATCATTTGGTTTTACTTTACAGTTGGTTTTAAACGAGTTTATGAGCATATAAAAAATACATGAGAACCTCTTGCGTGTGTATAATTATATGTATCAGATGATGCCACCATAGCTCTGAAGCAATTATTTGTCATTTTGATTATGTTGCCCATTTGTGTGCAGCACAGTTGTTTTCACACTGCCAGGGCTTGCTGTAGACAGGATTATCAATGTAAACTACCCCAGCTCCCATGATCCCTCTCTCCAAAAGATTTTGCCTGTATTAACAGCTGCCTCAGTGCCCCTTTTTTACAAGGTGTAAGGTAGTGCTGCAATTATTCACTGTCTTCACACATAACACAGATCTGCTGCTCTGTGGACACTACACTATCTGCTGCCCAGCATGTGAAACAGGTAGAGCCAGGAAGGGATAGCCAGGTTGCAGTGGAGATAAGAGGCACCTGATGTGATGCTCCATACTTCATGGAGGAAAGATAACTGTTACTACTGTCCTGGGTCCTGCTCCGTCCTGCTTCTCCAGCCGGCTGTGTCTCCTTACCCATATGCTGTGATGACGTCACACTGCTGGACACTGCCTGAATATTCAGAAAGTGTTCTCAGCATTCCTGCCTGTCTATCAGTTCCCCAGTTCAGCTCCACTACTGCTGCATCGAGTTCAGTACCACTACATCAGCTTTGCTATACCAAGTCTGGCCTACTACTGTACATTACTCTGCTACATCAACTCTGCTGAATTACGTTCAGCTTCACTACATCATCTTTGCTGCATCAAATCGATGCCTTTACATCACTCTACTGCAGCTAGTTCAGCTCCAGATCTACTATACCAAGCCAAGCCCCATTACATTAACTCTACTGCCTCAAGTTCAGTTCCACCATATCAGCTCTGCTATATCACGTTCAATCCACAACATCAACCCTGCTGCTCTGCAACTCCAGCAAGGCTCCACTTCTTCAGCACCGCTGCATCAGTACAGCTCCTCTACTCTGGCTCTGCTATATCGCTTCTCCTATACAACTCCCCTGCATTAGGCCTACATTCTGCCACTCTAGTTCTCCAGCTCTGCTACATCTGTCATCATTCCGCTACAAAAGCAATGCCTTCCCAGACAAGAGGATCCACTTAACCAGATGAGAAGTGACCATGGAGGGGTGGGAAGAAGCTAAACATGAGAAGTGCGGTCCTATGAGGATGGTTCAGACTGTTTTAAGGGTCTTTTCCATGGGGAAACTGTCAGGCGACACATTTACAACTCCTGTGATCAGCAAACCGTCGCTCATCAGCTGATCGTCGAGGGTTTGTCTGCTGCATATACCCAGGGTGTGCTGCTGACGACAAGAAGTATAAGCTGTGAATGATCCTACGGCTCCCCCTCCCCTACCTCAGCAATCATAACAAGATTCCAACAAGACTGACCCTGGAGCTTCAGAAAATCCTGCTGCCAAGCTACTCTCATCATCCATTTCTAGGGTGACTGTTCTTTTAAGAGTTACTTTAATAGGACGAGCAGTGATTTCAGTGCTGGCCTTAGGGTTTTATAAAGGGGGAGCCACAAGCACCAACAGTCCCACACTTGATGACCAAACCTATGGAAAGGCAACTGAAGGCATTATTTCAGTTCTATGTGGTAACCACAGGAGGCCTCAGTGGAAGCTGTTGGTGATTCCACCTCATTTCTTTAGAGGTAGGAACCAGGATAAAAAGTATAACTACAAGGGGTGGTCTTTGTATATGGTCCTGCTTGCAGTCCACCCCTGTGTCACCAGAGGACCTGAAGGCACAGGAAATAGGTCGGAACCTCTTACCATTGGGTGTGATTAACCCTTCTCCTGATCTCACAGCATAGTCCTGGGGCAGTGGCCATTCATATGAATGAGTTCTCAATGCAATATTTTCTGGGTTATACCAGACAACTTTCACATGTGATTAGATAGACCTCAGTTACCTACCTGACATCCTGACACACAGCTGCTCCCCTTAGGCTGTAGATCTCCATCTGTTTTATAATAAAGCTCTGTTACCTGTGAGGATGAGTTATGTGTCCCCGGGGCCCCTGTGGGTACAATAACATTAATAAGCCATGTCAGTTAATTTATATCTATATAAACAAATTCCTCTATGGAGATTGTCTCAATACCCATGATGGATGTGACCATGTGGTCTCCAAGATGTCAAAGTCAAAAGAAAGGGGTAGTTTGATAACAGTCATTAAGACCAGTCATTGTTGCCGGCCTTTACAAGGTGTGACGTCCCTTATTCTTGTATCTTCTCCAACTTTCCTGAGCCACGATCCTGTATACCAGCCAGGCTTGAATGTGAGACATATAGTCATATATCTTCTCTTTTGGTCTTCTGACCTGACCTGAGTTGAGTATCTATAGGTTATAGACACCTTTGTTTTTCTACCATGAGGGTGCTAAGTTTCAGGATGCAACAGTGGCGTTTCTAGCATCAGGCACGAGGATCCCTTGCCAAAAGTTTTGATCTGGTGCCGCAGATCTCTAGGCAACCACCACATCTAACTGTATGAACATCCTTAGGATGCGGATCTAGTTGAATACTATAGAGGACCATAGAGCCATCAGCTTCCTGACTTCCTGATACTCATTTTAGTACACCACATGAACTTTAAAGCCTTTGAGATGCCAGCCTTTGTACTGAGAAAAAGCCTGAGCTAGCTGTGCTTCTCTCTCTTAGAAGGTTGGTACTTTGGTCAAAGGGCCAGTGACCCAGGGTCTGAGGATCTCAGCATCTTCTTCTGGTCACTTGTGTAGTGTGATAGAGTCTCTTCTACTAAGCATTGGTCCCTACCTGCAGACAACTAGGGGCTCTACAGTTTCTAACTAAACTAAAACCTTCTATTGGGAGAGGTGGAGTGGAGAAGCACAGCCTAAACAGAAATAATGTTGCAATTTTAGTCTGTCATAGATGTTAGGAGAATTTTATTCAGGCACGTAGTCATCTGAATCAGAAGGTAGGTCCAGTTTATCTCCTGCCGGCAGTGAGACAACCAAATGACACAAGATATAATGTCTAGCCATGCTAAGCTGTTATCTGAATATGTCAGAAAGACAAGCTGTATTATAAGGATTCTGACGTAAGCATTTAATGGAGCTAGATAATTTGAAAGAAAAAAACATTATGCCTATGTGGTTTACTTGTGGTTATACATAGGGCTTATAACAAATGTTTTTATAGAATAAGACAGGAAGCTAAGACAAGATGTTCTAAAGATCGCTAACCCAGATATCTTTGCGGTTTATGCTTTATTCCTGTAAGTCAACAATCTTTTACAAAGAAGCAAGAGACAAGAAACAATATACTTAATTAACCCTTAGTTGATATGATATATATTTAGAAACTTTTCCAACAATAGACTTGTATAGAGTTTCAATACAAGTCTATGGGAATTACTAAGCAGTTTTCAGACATAAACAAGTCTTCAGACAAAAAGACAGAGCTTAACCAGACAGTCAAAAGGTCAGTGTGTCTGTTTTTTGTCTCCAAAACATTGCATCATCCTTTATATTAACTGTGGAAGATTTCTAACTTTTTTCTGTGTAGTTGAAAAGTCTCAAAGTCGCTCAGTATTAGCTAGCTGTGCTCTAACCCTTTCCACAGTTTACTTCCTAAAATCTTCTTTTAGTCTCAACACTTTCCACTCCCTCATCGCCTCCACTCCACTTTTTCTTCTTCTCCATTGCCACCTATATGATCTTGGCCAGCTCTTTAATCTAAAACAATCTGTTTATTATCAGGAACATGTAAACTGAAAGAACTGGAATGATGGATGAACCAGGTTGAGGATGTCAACCCCACAGTGGTTTTGCCTGAGTTCTGTGATGCTCTGATACCCCATGGCTGACTTGAACCTGTGGAGACCAAGATGGGCATGCCCACTACCTTGTGAAATCTCAAAGGGTAATGGTTACACCTTTGACTCTTTAATGCACTATGGCCTCAGAAATGCATTTAGTCCAAAGACAGACGGGGGATACAATCCAACTACCAGAGACAAAAGGAAAATTATGTTACCCCCTTACATGTTGAGAAAAAATAGCTTCTAAGCTTACTTGCATAGTTCTCGCATATAAAAATATACAGTCCAGCCACATCCTATAACGAAGCAAATGTGGATCTACTCATAATTGCCCCACTTGGTCTTTACCCTTTAACTGCTGTACAGGGATCTAGACTCCACTGCAGGTCAACCTCCAGGCCGCTGCCTCGTGGAGCAGATGCAGGTTACTTGCAAACTGTTCTTCAATCAGGGACACTGCCGGCAGATGTATGCTATATCACAGTAATCATCCTCGTTCAGCAACTGAGCAGATGCCATGTTTAAAACCCCGACATCTGCTGTACGTCTATGGTGGATGTCATAAAGGGTTAAAAATCTCTCTTATGGATTGTAGCTATCGGCCTGTGGCGATAGATACAACATATGTGAATGGGAAAATATGACCCTGCATGCCATTTGCTGGAAGTTGAGGAGGCTGAATACCAAGGAACCCTGTAGTAAAGTAAGGACACATGAGGCGCTGTGCGTGAACCAAAATATTACATGAGTGGAGATAGTAGCCCAATATCTAGGGTTGGGTCTCACCAGTAGGTAAGATGGGCACATACCTTTGGAAGTTTTAATAGTCCTATATAGTCAGCAGGACTAGCGACTTAAGGAGGAGCTGCAGTAAAGGAGGCGTCGGAGTTCCAGTGAATCACTGACTAATGGGACAATTGTGCAAGTCTAGAAAAAGTCTGACAGAAACTCTTTGCAGCTGGAGGACTAAACACAAACCCGGCCGCCTCCACCATCAGGACCGGCTATTAAGTTTGGTGCAAAAAAAGAGAGTTAGCCTGTGTAATAACCACCAAGATTGTGCCTGTACTGCAACTATCAAGTATCTGAGCCTCTCTGTGAGTAAATGTGTGCTTCCGCCTTCGACCAGTGGGTAGTTGACCCCTTTCTTTCTGCCCCATTGCTCTGGGGGGCAGTTACCATCAGACTCCTCACCTCAATGTAATCCCCCGTCTCTTCAGCTTACACTCTGAAAGCCTGCCGAGAGCCACAGGTAGTAGACCACTGGTCTAGCCCACCTATGTATAGAGTGAGTGATATTTTCTATATTTGTTCAAGGGACAAATTTTACATGTAAAAGGGACTGTATAAGGCTAGAGCATAGTACTAATCACCAAACTATTCCGAAAAACAGGGGCAGAACAACACATTTAACTTCTAAAACTTTATTCGAATTCCATTAAAAATAATAAAGCAGCACATTGGTAGGACAGCAAAAACACTTGGCTAACGCGTTTCTGGGATGTATGGTCCTTAGTCATAGCAAACTAGCTGTAAAGTATAGCTGTACTGAAAACAAATTCAATGTGATGTTGAGGTTAGTTCTAATCTACACACCTCCCACCCCCCAAGTCTTATCATCTCATTGTCCATAGCTTCCCCAACCTTTGTCTAACGACTGAAGAAACTCCATCTGATGAAGTGGGATTACACATTGTTTTTCCGATGCTCCTCTTTATCTCTTGGTTCCTCAGGGTGTATACAAGTGGATTTAGCATCGGGGTCACCACCGCATAGAAGACTGAAGCCACCTTGTCTTGGCTTGTGAAGACACTAGAAGGAGGACGTAAGTAGTTGAAGAAAACAGTCACGTAAAAGACAGAAGCACACATGAGATGTGAGGAGCACGTGCTGAAGGCTTTCTTCCTGCCCTCAGAAGATGTCATGCGTAAAATTGAAGAAAGATAAACATGTATGAAAATATGATGGTCAGGAATCGGAATATAGTGCCTATACCCACGATATACATGGTCACCATGGTACAGATAAATACCTTTCCTTGCTGGGTACCTCGTACGGATGCTGCCACCCTGCCTTTTTCTTTCAAACATCGCCCCTACGCCCCGCCGCGCCCTCCTGCAGTTTTCCTGCTTAATATGGTAATACTGAGCATTGGTATAGGGAGGAGGAGACGGCAGGATTTCTCAATGGGCGTCTCCTTCTCCCTGGCTGTGCTGCGATCCAATCATAGCGGAGAGCGTCACAGCCAGTGAGAAGGAGACGCCCACTGAGAAGAGATATCACTGTTAGAAATCAGGTCTGGAATAATCGCAGGTAAAACCTGCTTTTACTTTCACTTTCAGCTTTATTCACAGCATACCGATTTCTATCAGTGATCTCTTCCCCTGTCATAAGAAAACTTTCTCCTCCTGGCTTCTGAGGCTCCAAGCTGTGGCCTCCATGTCCAGCAGAGCTTAGGGTGCTCTAGCTGGTCTAGACAGGGCTCATCCAACAGGGATGTTCCTGCTTTCTTTCCCCAAGTAGCGGATACTTTCCACTCACCTCTAACTAGAACTCCACCCTCCCTGCAGCAAGTGGGACACACCCACTACACCACAGGAGAGAGCGGGGGGTTAGAATGGAATGAATAGCTCCATTCTATGAACCTGTAGCTCTGTCATTTATACTGCCACCTGCTGATGAACCAGGCATAGTAGATATGAACATAAACAGTTACAAAATAGGAAATGCACATTATATAGGACCTGGAGATAAATACACAGAATGACATTAGGTTAACCATAGGAGACAGTAGCGGGGTGGAGAAGTGGTAATGCCACTCTGATGCGTTACACAAAGCCCACATCTCTAGCTGTTACTAATCCAGAGATATGAGCAGCTAAAGCAACTGCCCCACCTCCCTGTCAGTGTGGAGGAGGAGGGGGAGCAGTTGCAGAACTGACAGGCTGCAGGAGGAGAGAAAAAAACTGTAAAAATATATAGAAATGTGACATTATCAGCGCTGTAGCGACCCACATAATAAAATGATATTATTTTTACCACACAGTGAACGCCGTAAAAAAATTCCACAAAATAATTTAAAAAAATACGCACTGCTCTGGGGCAGTGGGGGAGGTTATCTGCATTCTGATTGGTGTTGTCTGTCTGTGGTTAGCTGTATGTGGGAGGATACACACCCTTCTGGGTTAGTGGTGGAAGTTATCTGCATTCTGATTGGTCTTGTCTGTCTCTGATTAGCTATATGTGGAGGATACACACTGCTCTGGGGCAGTGGGGGAGGTTATCTGTTATCTGCATTCTGATTGGTCTTGTCTGTCTCTGGTTAGCTGTATGTGAGAGGATAAACACCGCTCTGGGTTAGTGGGGGAGGTTATCTGCATTCTGATTGGTCTTGTCTGTCTCTGATTAGCTATATGTGGAGGATACACACCGCTCTGGGGTATTGGGGGAAGTTATCAGCATTCTGATTGGTCTTGTCTGTCTGTACTTAGGTGTATGTGGAGGATACACACTGCTCTGGGGTAGTGGGGGAGGTTATCAGCATTCTGATTGGTCTTGTCTGTGTCTGGTTAGCTGTATGTGGGAGGATACACACCCCTCTGGGGTAGTGGGGGAGGTTATATGCATTCTGATTGGTCTTGTCTGTCTGTAGTTAGGTGTATGTGGAGGATACACACCCCTCTGGGGTAGTGGGGGAGGTTATCTGCATTCTGATTGGTCTTGTCTGTCTGTAGTTAGGTGTATGTGGAGGATACACACTGCTCTGGGGCAGTGGGGGAGGTTATCTGCATTCTGATTGGTCTTGCCTGTCTCTGGTTAGCTGTATGTGGAGGATACACACTGCTCTGGGGTAGTGGGGAGGTTATCTGCATTCTGATTGGTCTTGCCTGTCTCTGGTTAGCTGTATGTGGAGGATACACACTGCTCTGGGGCAGTGGGGGAAGTTATCAGCATTCTGATTGGTCTTGTCTGTCTGTACTTAGGTGTATGTGGAGGATACACACTGCTCTGGGGTAGTGGGGGAGGTTATTAGCATTCTGATTGATCTTGTCTGTGTCTGGTTAGCTGCATGTGAGAGGATACACACCCCTCTGGGGTAGTGGGGGAGGTTATCTGCATTCTGATTGGTCTTGTCTGTCTGTGGTTAGCTGTATGTGGGAGGATACACACCGCCCTGGGGTAGTGGTGGAAGTTATCTGCATTCTGATTGGTCTTGTCTGTCTGTAGTTAGGTGTATGAGGAGGATACACACTGCTCTGGGGCAGTGGGGGAGGTTATCTGCATTCTTATTGGTCTTGTCTGTCTCTGGTTAGCTGTATGTGGTAGGATACACACCCTCTGGGGTAGTGGGGGAGGTTATCAGCATTCTGATTGGTCTTGTCTGTGTCTGGTTAGCTGTATGTGGTAGGATACACACCCCTCTGGGGTAGTGGGGGAGGTTATCTGCATTCTGATTGGTCTTGTCTGTGTCTGGTTAGCTGTATGTGGTAGGATACACACCCCTCTGGGGTAGTGGGGGAGGTTATTTGCATTCTGATTGGTCTTGTCTGTGTCTGGTTAGCTGTATGTGGGAGGATACACACCCCTCTGGGGTAGTGGGGGAGGTTATCTGCATTCTGATTGGTCTTGTCTGTCTGTAGTTAGGTGTATGTGGAGGATACACACCGCTCTGGGGCAGTGGGGGAGGTTATATGCATTCTGATTGGTCTTGTCTGTCTCTGGTTAGCTGTATGTGGGAGGATACACACCGCTCTGGGGCAGTGGGGGAGGTTATTAGCATTCTGATTGATCTTGTCTGTGTCTGGTTAGCTGCATGTGAGAGGATACACACCCCTCTGGGGTAGTGGGGGAGGTTATCTGCATTCTGATTGGTCTTGTCTGTCTGTGGTTAGCTGTATGTGGGAGGATACACACCGCCCTGGGGTAGTGGTGGAAGTTATCTGCATTCTGATTGGTCTTGTCTGTCTGTAGTTAGGTGTATGTGGAGGATACACACTGCTCTGGGGCAGTGGGGGAGGTTATCTGCAGTCTGATTTATCTTGTCTGTCTCTGGTTAGCAGTATGTGAGAGGATACACACCGCTCTGGGTTAGTTGTGGAAGTTATCTGCATTCTGATTGGTCTTGTCTGTCTCTGGTTAGCTGTATGTGGAGGATACACACTGCTCTGGGGTAGTGGGGAGGTTTTCTGCATTCTGATTGGTCTTGTCTGTCTCTGGTTAGCTGCATGTGAGAGGATACACACCCCTCTGGGGTAGTGGGGGAGGTTTTCTGCATTCTGATTGGTCTTGTCTGTCTCTGGTTAGCTGCATGTGAGAGGATACACACCCCTCTGGGGTAGTGGGGGAGGTTATCTGCATTCTGATTGGTCTTGTCTGTCTCTGGTTAGCTGTATGTGAGAGGATACACACTGCTCTGGGGTAGTGGGGGAGGTTTTCTGCATTCTGATTGGTCTTGTCTGTCTCTGGTTAGCTGTATGTGAGAGGATACACACCTCTCTGGGGTAGTGGGGGAGGTTATCTGCATTCTGATTGGTCTTGTCTGTCTCTGGTTAGCTGCATGTGAGAGGATACACACCTCTCTGGGGTAGTGGGGGAGGTTATCTGCATTCTGATTGGTCTTGTCTGTCTGTAGTTAGGTGTATGTGGAGGATACACACTGCTCTGGGGCAGTGGGGGAGGTTATCTGCATTCTGATTGGTCTTGCCTGTCTCTGGTTAGCTGTATGTGGAGGATACACACTGCTCTGGGGTAGTGGGGAGGTTATCTGCATTCTGATTGGTCTTGCCTGTCTCTGGTTAGCTGTATGTGGAGGATACACACTGCTCTGGGGCAGTGGGGGAAGTTATCAGCATTCTGATTGGTCTTGTCTGTCTGTACTTAGGTGTATGTGGAGGATACACACTGCTCTGGGGTAGTGGGGGAGGTTATTAGCATTCTGATTGATCTTGTCTGTGTCTGGTTAGCTGCATGTGAGAGGATACACACCCCTCTGGGGTAGTGGGGGAGGTTATCTGCATTCTGATTGGTCTTGTCTGTCTGTGGTTAGCTGTATGTGGGAGGATACACACCGCCCTGGGGTAGTGGTGGAAGTTATCTGCATTCTGATTGGTCTTGTCTGTCTGTAGTTAGGTGTATGAGGAGGATACACACTGCTCTGGGGCAGTGGGGGAGGTTATCTGCATTCTGATTGGTCTTGTCTGTCTCTGGTTAGCTGTATGTGGTAGGATACACACCCCTCTGGGGTAGTGGGGGAGGTTATCAGCATTCTGATTGGTCTTGTCTGTGTCTGGTTAGCTGTATGTGGTAGGATACACACCCCTCTGGGGTAGTGGGGGAGGTTATCTGCATTCTGATTGGTCTTGTCTGTGTCTGGTTAGCTGTATGTGGTAGGATACACACCCCTCTGGGGTAGTGGGGGAGGTTATTTGCATTCTGATTGGTCTTGTCTGTGTCTGGTTAGCTGTATGTGGGAGGATACACACCCCTCTGGGGTAGTGGGGGAGGTTATCTGCATTCTGATTGGTCTTGTCTGTCTGTAGTTAGGTGTATGTGGAGGATACACACCGCTCTGGGGCAGTGGGGAGGTTATATGCATTCTGATTGGTCTTGTCTGTCTCTGGTTAGCTGTATGTGGGAGGATACACACCGCTCTGGGGCAGTGGGGAGGTTATTAGCATTCTGATTGATCTTGTCTGTGTCTGGTTAGCTGCATGTGAGAGGATACACACCCCTCTGGGGTAGTGGGGAGGTTATCTGCATTCTGATTGGTCTTGTCTGTCTGTGGTTAGCTGTATGTGGGAGGATACACACCGCCCTGGGGTAGTGGTGGAAGTTATCTGCATTCTGATTGGTCTTGTCTGTCTGTAGTTAGGTGTATGTGGAGGATACACACTGCTCTGGGGCAGTGGGGGAGGTTATCTGCAGTCTGATTTATCTTGTCTGTCTCTGGTTAGCAGTATGTGAGAGGATACACACCGCTCTGGGTTAGTTGTGGAAGTTATCTGCATTCTGATTGGTCTTGTCTGTCTCTGGTTAGCTGTATGTGGAGGATACACACTGCTCTGGGGTAGTGGGGGAGGTTTTCTGCATTCTGATTGGTCTTGTCTGTCTCTGGTTAGCTGCATGTGAGAGGATACACACCCCTCTGGGGTAGTGGGGGAGGTTTTCTGCATTCTGATTGGTCTTGTCTGTCTCTGGTTAGCTGCATGTGAGAGGATACACACCCCTCTGGGGTAGTGGGGGAGGTTATCTGCATTCTGATTGGTCTTGTCTGTCTCTGGTTAGCTGTATGTGAGAGGATACACACTGCTCTGGGGTAGTGGGGGAGGTTTTCTGCATTCTGATTGGTCTTGTCTGTCTCTGGTTAGCTGTATGTGAGAGGATACACACCTCTCTGGGGTAGTGGGGGAGGTTATCTGCATTCTGATTGGTCTTGTCTGTCTCTGGTTAGCTGCATGTGAGAGGATACACACCTCTCTGGGGTAGTGGGGGAGGTTATCTGCATTCTGATTGGTCTTGTCTGTCTCTGGTTAGCTATATGTGGAGGATACACACTGCTCTGGGGTAGTGGGGGAGGTTATCTGCAGTCTGATTGGTCTTGCCTGTCCCTGGTTAGCTGTACGTGAGAAAGAAAAAAATGTTTTACATTACTGCTTCCCAAGACCCATAACTTTTTTATTTTTCTGTCTATGGAGTTGTGTGAGGGCTTTTTCCAGGATGACTTGTATTTTTCATTAGTATCATTTTGGAGTAAATGGCACATTTTAATAGCTTGTTATTGCGTTTTTTCTGTGGCAACTATGTATAAATTAGTAACTCTGTCTTTTTTTTTAACTTTTTTTTTGACGCCGTTCATCGTAGGGGATAATTTATGTGATATTTTTCTAGTCCGGGTCATTATGGATGCGGCAATGCCAAATATACGGGACAGATTTTTTTTTTTGTTAGTATTTTCATTGAAAAGCGTACTTTTTATTTCATTTTTTTAATTTTATAAATGTGTCCACTTTTTTCTTTTTTTTACCACTTAATATTCCACTTAATATAAGGGATTATAACAGACAGTATTTTGATTGCTTTCATAGACCCCTTCATAGACCCCAGCCAGACTTCCCACACATCGGCACCACGCAATCGCATTTGTGGGGAGCCGATGGGAGACAGGGGGGTCTGCTCCCGCTGTCACCGCTTTACATGCGGCGAGCGCCATGGCATGTAAAGTGTTAAGTAGCCTGGATCGGCACTCCTGCCAGTCCGGGCTGTTAGAGCAGGGTCGCTGCCCTAAAAAAACGGTGGCCCAGCCTAAGGCCCCTTAGTGACCGCCGTAAAAACACGTATCGGTGGTCAATAAGGGGTTAAACCTCATCTGCTACTTCTCTGCCCAAGCCTCCAATCTAGCCAGATCCCTCTGTAGCAACATACTGTGCTCTGTAGTATATATATATCTATACTAATAAAATCCCTATATGTGTGGTGTCCGTGCATGTGTGCGATTTGTCAAGTGCGCATGCGCGGCGCACAGACCAATCGGCACACGACTCCACGGACACTACATGTGCGGAATCCTTTTGTAATGGCAGCGGGGCCCGGTGCAGTCACTGTATTGCACCGGCCCCGCTCAGAGTAGTAATACTATGAATAACTGTAATAGTAATAACGATCTTCACTTCTTCACTTACTACATGGTGAGGCAGGAGCCCGGGCAGGCAGGCGGCCAGGCACTGGTAGCGTAACTCACTAAGTGACTCCCCTGTTCCACCCACTTCATGAATGAGGCAGGCGGCGCAGGCGCATGACGTAGTGAGTTACGCCCGGCCGGCCTCCTGCCTCACCATGTAGTATATATATACAGTATACTGTCCTCTGTAGTATTTATACAGTATACTGTCCTCTGTAGTATATATATACCGTACATTGTCCTCTGTAGTATATATACAGTATACTGTCCTTTGTAGTATATATACAGTATACTGTCCTCTGTAGTATATATATACAGTATACTGTCCTCTGTAGTATATATATACCGGACATTGTCCTCTGTAGTATATATATACAGTATACTGTCCTCTGTAGTGTATATACAGTATACTGTCCTCTGTAGTATATCAATACAGTATACTGTTCTCTGTAGTATATATATACAGTATACTGTCCTCTATAGTATATATACAGTATACTGTCCTCTGTAGTATATATACAGTATACTGTCCTCTGTAGTATATATACACAGTATACTGTCCTCTGTAGTATATATACAGTATACTGTCCTCTGTAGTATATATATACAGTATACTGTCCTCTGTAGTATATATATACCGTACATTGTCCTCTGTAGTATATATATACAGTATCCTGTCCTCTGTAGTACATATATACAGTATACTGTCCTCTGTAGTATATATATACAGTATACTGTCCTCTGTAGTATATTTATACAGTATACTGTTCTCTGTAGTGTATATACAGTATACTGTCCTCTGTAGTATATATACAGTATACTGTCCTCTGTAGTATATATACACAGTATACTGTCCTCTGTAGTATATATACAGTATACTGTCCTCTGTAGTATATATATATATATACAGTATACTGTCCTCTGTAGTATATATATACCGTACATTGTCCTCTGTAGTATATATATACAGTATACTGTCCTCTGTAGTACATATATACAGTATACTGTCCTCTGTAGTATATATATACAGTATACTGTCCTCTGTAGTATATATATACCGTACATTGTCCTCTGTAGTACATATATACAGTATACTGTCCTCTGTAGTATATATATACAGTATACTGTCCTCTGTAGTATATATATACCGTACATTGTCCTCTGTAGTATATATATACAGTATACTGTCCTCTGTAGTATATATATACAGTATGATGTCCTCTGTAGTATATATATACAGTATACTGTCCTCTGTAGTATATATACAGTATAAAAAATGGGCGGCACACCAGAAGATAAAATAAGAAAAATGTATATTCACCCATGTGGAATCGCGACGTTTCGGCTCCAAACTGAGCCTTTCTCAAGCAATGAACAGGACACAGTGCAACATATTTATCCAGTGATCAATCAAGTAAGTGGGTGGGAATAATAATACAGCATGCAAAGTGCACAAAAGGAAGTGCAAATATGTAACGCTTCAATCATTGGTTCATTTACAGATCATCTTTTTTAGATCATCTGCTGGATTTGATGAGGAAGAATAGAGAGACTGCCAGAATATCGCGCAACATTATCATACTATAGGAATGTCTGAGTTTTTGCAAAAGGTTCAACTAGACATTGAGGAGGGAAAGCGAGTTAAGTGGACCTGTGATACAGATGATTACAAAAAAGGTTCTATTTTTACCTGGCAAGCTGTGGATACTGGCAAACAAGGAACAAAAGACGCAAAGAGAAAGAAAAGTAATCCCCAAACAACAAGGAATCTCCCAACAACCGCTGTAAGTGACGTCTCTTTTTTAGGGGAGGGAGCTCTTTTACCGATAAAAGAAAACGAATCCGACGCGGCGGCCGGAGGTATGGAAGATGGCGGAAAACTACGGAACCAAAAGGTCCGGGCACCCATATCCAAGGCCCCCACAATGAGGAAAAAATGACTGTCAATAACCTTTCATCAAAAGTACTAACGTACACACAAGTGCGTTTATTAACCCCTTAAGGACTCAGCCCTATTTCACCCTAAGGTCCTGGCCATTTTTTGCAAATCTGACCAGTGTCACTTTATGTGGTGATAACATTAAAACGCCTTTTCTTATCCAGGCCATTCTGAGATTGTTTTTTCATCACATATTGTACTTCATAACAGTGGTAAAATAAAGTCGAAAAATTTCATTTTTATTTATAAAAAAATACAAAATTTACCAAAAATTTTGAAAAATTAGCAATTTTCCAAGTTTCAATTTCTCTACTTCTATAATACATAATAATACCACCAAAAGAAGTTATTGATTTACATTCCCCATATGTCTACTTCATGTATCGATCATTTTGGGAATACCATTTAATTTTTTGGGGACGTTACAAGGCTTAGAAGTTTAGAAGAAAATCTTGAAATTTTTCAGAAATTTTCAAAAACCCACTTTTTAGGGACCAGTTCAGGTCTGAAGTCACTTTGTGAGGCTTACATAATAGAAACCACCCAAAAATTACCCCATTCTAGAAACTACACCCCTCAAGGTATTCAAAACTGATTTTACAAACTGATTAACCCTTTAGGTTTTCCACAAAAGTTAATGGCAAATGGAGATAAAATTTCTGAATTTTGATTTTTTGAAAAATTTTCCATTTCAATCCATTTTTTCCAGTAACAAAGTGAGGGTTAACAGCCAAACAAATCTTAATATTTATTCCCCCGATTCTGTAGTTTGCACGAACACCCAATATGTGGTCGTAAACTGCTGTATGGCCAAACTGCAGGGCGCAGAAGGAAGGGAACGCCATATGGTTTTTGGAAGGCGGATTTTGTTGGACTGGATTTTTGACACCATGTCCCATTTGAAGCCCCCCGATGCACCCCTAGAGTAGAAACTCCATAAAAGTGACTCCATCTAAGAAACTACACCCCTCAAGGTATTCAAAACCAGTTTTACCCTTTAGGTGTTCCACAAGAGTTATTGGCAAATGGAGATGAAATTTCCGAATTTCTATTTTTTGTTACCTTGTCTCAAAAAAAGTGTAATATAGAGCAACCAAAAATCATGTTTACCTAGAATAGTACCAACAAAACTGACACCTTATCCCGTAGTTTCCAAAATGGGGTCACTTTTTTGGAGTTTCTACTCTAGGGGTGCATCAGGGGGGCTTCAAATGGGACATAGTGTCAAATAACCAGTCCAGCAAAATCTGCCTTCCAAAAACCATATGGCGTTCCCTTCCTTCTGTGCCCTGACGTTTGGCCATACAGCAGTTTACGACCACATATGGGGTGTTTGTGCAAACAAGAGAATCAGGGCAATAAATATTGAGTTTTGTTTGGCTGTTAACCCTTGCTTTGTTACTGGAAAAATGGATTAAAATGGAAAATTTGCAAAAAAATTGCTGTTTTGGGACAGTTTTTATTTTTTGCTATTTACATTGTTGAAGTGACAGGTTAGATCATGTGCTATTTCTATAGAGCAGGTTGTAACGGACGCGACAATACCAAATATGACTACTTTTTAGGGGTTTTTGTTTCAATTTTACATAATAAAGCATTTTTGAACAAAATTATTTTTTAGTGTCTCCACATTCTGAAAGCCATAGTTTATTTTTTATTTTTTGGGCGACTGTGTTATGTAGGGGCTCATTTTTTGCGGGATGAGATGGCGGTTTGATTTGCACTATCTTGGGCTGCATATGACATTTTGGTCGCTTGCTATTACACTTTTTGTGATGTAAGGTGACAAAAATGGCTTTTGACACCGCATTGATTATTATTTTTTTGATGTGTTCAGCTGAGGGGTTAGGTAATGTGTTATTTTTATAGAGCAGGTTGTGACGGACGCGGCAATACCTAATATGTATACTTTTTATTTATTTATATAAGTTTTACACAATAATATCATTTTTTAAAACAAAAATAAATCATGTTTTAGTGTTTCCATAGTTTGAGAGCCATATTTTTTTTTTTTTTTGGGCGATTGTCCTATGTAGGGGCTCATTTTTTGCGGGATGAGGTGGCGGTTAGATTGACACTATTTGGGGGGTCATATGAATTTTTGATCGCTTGCTATTACACTTTTTGTGATGTAAGGTGACAAAAAAATGGCTTTTTGACAAAGTTTTTATTTTATTTTTTTTACAGTTTTTACTTGAGGGGTTAGGTCAGGTGATATTTTTATAGAGCAGATTCTTACGGACGTGGAGATACCCAATATGTCTACTTTTTAGTTTTTTATACATTCAACACTAAAAAGCATTTTTGAAGCAAAAAAAATCATGTTTTAGTCTGAGAAGCATATTTTTTTTATTTTTTGGCCAATTGTTTTAGGTAGGGGCTCATTTTTTGCGGGATGAGATGGCGGTTTGATTGGTACTATTTTGGGAGGCATACGCTTTTTTGATCGCTTTGTATTACACTTTTAGTGATGTAAGTTGCCCAAAAATGGCTTATTTACACTATTTTTGGGGTTTTTTTTTATGGAGTTCACCTGACGAGTTCAGTCATGTGATATTTTTATAGAGCAGATTTTTAGGGACGCGGCGATACCTAATATGTGTAGTGTATTTTATTTTTTTTTAATTTTTATTCAGTGATATGTGTTTTCTTTCATTTTAACTTTTTTTTCACTTTTTTACATTTTTTTTTTGACCCAGACCCACTTGGTTCTGAAAGATCCAGTGGATCTGGTGTCTGTATAATACAGTACAGTACACTATATAGTGCACTGTGCTGTATTTTGTACTTTAGAAAGTCTGAATAGACCTTTAGCAGGTTTATTCAGACTTTCAGCACCATGGAGACAGGACGCTTCTGAAAGCGTCCTGTCTCCATAACAACCATCACCCGCTGCCATAAGAGGGCAGCGGGTGATTGAAGCAGAAGGAGTGGAGCCCCCTCCCTCTGCGATCCCATCCTGTTGGGGGCTGCAAAGGCACAGCAGCCCCCGATGGGAGAGGGAGGGAGCTCCTCCCTGTTAACCCTTCCATACCGCGGTCCGTACGGACCGCGGTACGGAAGGGGTTAAACGGCTGGCATCTGATCAAGCACAGATGCCAGCCGTTTCTATCAGAGTGTCAGCAATGTGCTGACACTCTGATAGACCCACTAGACACCAGGGATACATAACAGAGGAGGCGGGTGGGGGATCGCAATCGCGATCCCGCCCGCCGCACCGCCCGCCTCCAGCACCGCCTCCCGCTGCCCGCAACCACCCCCCCTGCACCCAAGCAGCCACAATATGATTGGGGGCTGCAGGGGGGGTTAAAAATAAACACATTGGGGGCATTAACCCTCTGATCCCCGCGGTCATAGACCGCGGGGATCAGAGATCGCACAAAAAGCTGCAAACCGCAGGTCTGAATTGACCTGCGGTTTGCAGCGATCGCCCATATGGGGGGGTCACAAGACCCCCCTGGGCATTGTAACAAGGTACCTGCTGAATGATTTCAGCAGGTACCTTGTTCCGATCACTGCCGGCTGAGCAGCAGTGATCGGAACAACTCATGACGTACCTGTACGTCATGCGTCCTTAAGGGGTTAGGTAAGGGTTTATCCTTTTGTCCGAGTACGCCTGATAATTGGTTTGAGCTGGAGTCTGATTTATTCTCTTTCTTTAGGAGTATAAGATTGAAAGTTTGGTTTAATAATAGGGCGCGACCTACTGAAACCTGACAGACTGAAGTTACTATGAGTATGTTTAATTTGTATTCAAAAAGTTGAGTTTAATCCAGTAATTACTGTTCCAGCAATTGAGGCTTTTATTGCGGCTGTGAAAATGGATGTAAATCAATCCAATCACAACACGTCCCCCTTAAGTATCCTAACCTCACTTCAGCTGAAGTAGAGAATGATCGTAGTCTTACTATTAAGCCGGCAGATAAGGGTGGGGCGCTGGTTGTGATGGATACTCAAAAATATGTACTTAAAATAGAGAGGCAACTTTCGGATCGTGATGTATATACACCAATTTCAAGTGATCCTAAATTTGAGATAGGTAAAGTTATTGCAAATATTCTATCTGAAGCTGTAACAGGGGGCATTACTGATACAGATCTTGTGAACTATTTGACGATCGGGCATCCAGTTACACCTGTTATATACATTTTACCAAAAATTCATAAATCTATTGTCGACCCGCCCGGTCGTCCAATAGTCGCAGGTTCGGATTCCATCGTTAGTCATATTGCCTTTGCTATAGGTGCAGCCTTTTACGTAAGGGACACATCAGATTTTTTAAATAAACTGAAACTTGTTGACTTAAAAGATTTTGACACTGTTTTGGTGGCGTCATTTGACGTCATGTCATTGTATACTTCGATTGATCACAATTTAGGAATTGAGTCAGTAATACGCATGTTGGATACCTCCTCCATTTCACTGGAGGCTGCACAATTTGTGGTATCTCTTTTGAGGCTGATTCTAAGATACAATTATAGCTATTAGCTATTTTGCTGATATGGCAAATACCGCCATATCAGCATGGCTTCATGAGGGATCGGTCATGCCAAACAAATTTAATCAGCTTCTATGAGGAGGTAAGTTCTAGACTTGACAGCAGCGAATCAATGGATGTCGTATATCTGGACTTCTCCAAAGCATTTGACACCGTACCTCATAAAAGGTTAGTATATAAAATGAGGATGCTCGGACTGGGAGAAAATGTCTGTATGTGGGTAAGGAACTGGCTGAGTGACAGAAAACAGAGGGTGGTTATTAACGGTACACACTCAGATTGGGTCACTGTCACTAGTGGGGTACCTCAGGGGTCAGTACTGGAGGGGTCCCTGTCACTAGTGGGGTACCTCAGGGGTCAGTACTGGAGGGGTCACTGTCACTAGTGGGGTACCTCAGGGGTCAGTGCTGGAGGGGTCACTGTCACTAGTGGGGTACCTCAGGGGTCAGTACTGGAGGGGTTACTGTCACTAGTGGGGTACCTCAGGGGTCAGTACTGGAGGGGTCACTGCCACTAGTGGGGTACCTCAGGGGTCAGTACTGGAGGGGTCACTGTCACTAGTGGGGTACCTCAGGGGTCAGTACTGGAGGGGTCACTGTCACTAGTGGGGTACCTCAGGGGTCAGTACTGGAGGGGTCACTGTCACTAGTGAGGTACCTCAGGGGTCAGTACTGGAGGGATCACTGTCACTAGTGGGGTACCTCAGGGGTCAGTATTGGGCCCTATTCTCTAATATATTGAATAATGATCTTGTAGAAGGCTTGCACAGTAAAATATCAATTTTTGCAGATGACACTAAACTGTGTAAAGTAATTAACACTGAAGAGGACAGTTTTCTGCTACAGAGGGATCTGGATAGATTGGAGGCTTGGGCAGAGAAGAGGCAGATGAGGTTTAACACTGACAAATGTAAGGTTATGCACATGGGAAGGAATAATGCAAGTCACCCGTACATACTAAATGGTAAAACACTCGATAACACTGACATGTGTGGGGAGTTGCTCTGGTAGATAACGGTGCGGGTGCAGTACAGAGGCAAAACAAGGAGTCCAGTACGTGCAATAAACATTGTTTTATTCACACTTGCACAAACGAAATGGTAAACAGTCTCTTGGTGTTCATTCACACGCAGCAAACAGAAAAAAAGCAAAACCAAAGAGTCCAAAACCAGGTTCAATCACCTGTGAGATGTTAGGTGCGCGTTCGCACCTGGCGGTCGGCCCAGCCGTGGGATAATCCTCCTTCAGGCTTCCAGGTCGACTGCACGTCTCCTTGCTGGGGTTTTGCTTCCAGCCCAGAGAGCTCCACAGGACTAGCAGCAGCTCCAGGACAATCACAGGCCCAGACACAGCTGCTGGCTGTGTTTTATACCCAGCCCAAAACCAGGACTGGATCGTGGGGAGCAGCCACCCACCCTACACTTTAGCTGCTCCCGGTAAGAGCCGGCCCGGATCGGCTTTGCAGCCATGCTATTTACAACTATGTCAGTAGCACTAGCTGCTGCTGACATCAACAAAATACGGCTCTTACCTCACCGAGGCTATGAACCTCGGTGACACATACCTGCCATCCACAACGGCACCCTGCACCTTACCACATACCCCCCCCCCTTTGTTCAACCCTGAGGGGGTGGACACATGTGAGGCAGTGGACGCGGGAAAGGGCATCTGCATTACCCTGCAAGCGGCCTGCCCTTGTTCCACGGAGAACTTGAAGTTCTGCAGGGATAGGAACCAACTGGTGACCCGAGCATTCCTCTCCTTGGCCTGGCTCATCCACTTGAGAGGGGAATGGTCGGTCACCAGACGGAACCTCCTCCCTAACAGGTAGTAGCGGAGAGATTCGAGTGCCCACTTGATAGCCAGGCACTCCCTCTCCACTATACTATACCTGGACTCGGCGGGACTGAGCTTACGGCTCAGGAAGACAACGGGATGTTCTTCCCCGTTGACCTCCTGAGACAGTACAGCACCGAGGCCTACCTCCGAGGCGTCGGTCTGTACGACAAACTCCCTGTTGAAGTCGGGTGTCACCAAAACCGGGGACCCACACAGGGCCGACTTCAACGCGGAGAAAGCCTCCTCCGCCTTCTCACTCCAGCTAACCTTCCCAGACTTTCGCCCCTTCAACAGGTCTGTCAACGGCGCTGCTATTGTGGCAAAGTGGGGCACAAACCGCATGTAGTACCCTACAATTCCCAGGAAGGACTTTACCTGCCTGGTAGTGACCGGTCGGGGCCAGTTACGTATGGCCTCTACCTTAGTTACCTGCGGCTTGATGACTCCCCGCCCAATAACATTTCCCAGATATTTGGTCTCTTCCAACCCAATCGCACACTTCTTTGGATTGGCGGTTAGACCAGCTTTCCTCAGGGCATCCACTACCGCCTGCACTTTGGGCAAATGGCTTTCCCAGTCGGTGCTGTGGATGATTACATCATCTAAGTAGGCTGAAGCGTACCGACGGTGCGGTCGCAGCACAACGTCCATTAACCTTTGGAAGGTGGCGGGGGCGCCATGCAGGCCAAAGGGTAACACCTTGTAATGATACAGGCCCTGCGGGGTAACAAAAGCGTTTTTTTCCTTGGCCGCCTCCGTTAAGGGTACTTGCCAGTATCCTTTAGTGAGGTCTAGCACAGAAAAATAACGGGCTTGCCCTAAATTTTCAACAAGCTCGTCTACCCGGGGCATGGGATACGCATCAAACTTGGACACTTCATTTAACTTGCGAAAATCGTTGCAGAACCGCAACGTTCCATCCGGCTTGGGTATTAGGACTATGGGACTGGCCCACTCACTTTTCTACTCCTCAATGACATCAAGCTTCAACATTAATTGCACTTCCTCCGCGATGGCCCGCCGCCGAGCCTCGGGTACCCGGTATGGTTTTAACCGGATCTTGGCCTGAGGCTCAGTGACGATGTCATGTTGGATAAGAGACGTGCGGCCAGGGAGGTCCGAGAATACATCCGTGTTCCGACTGATGAACTTCCTGACTTCCTGAACTTGTTTGGAAGACAGGCTGTCTGCAATTTTTACCGTGGCTACCGCTTCGCAGGCCTCGAACTGTGGGGCTGGACCCTTTTCCCCTAGAAGCCCTGGCCGGGGGCTGTGGTCGTCGGCCGTGTCCCTATCTTTCCACGGCTTTAGTAAATTCACGTGGTACACCTGCTCCGGCTTGCGCCGCCCTGGCTGGTGTACTTTGTAATTTACTTCCCCTATCTTCTCGATCACCTCATAGGGGCCCTGCCACCTAGCTAGGAACTTGCTGTCAAGGGTTTTTATTATTTTATTTTTTTATATTTTTTTTCCCTTTTCTTTTTTTTTTTTTATTTTTTTTTTATTTTTATATAACTGATGTCTGTTAGAACTGTCAAAATTGTCTCTTGGAATGTTAGAGGCCTTGGGGAAAGGGTTAAGAGGCAGGCCATTATGGATGCAATAAAGAGACATCTCCCCGCTATTATCTGTATAGTGGAAACTCATCTTACTGATGAGTCCGTGACTCGTCTGACGACGGGATGGCATTCTCAATCCTACCATTCAACTTTTAGTAGCGCCTCTAGGGGCGTATCGGTCCTGATTCATAACTCTATAGATTTCTCTTTATTTGAATCTTACATAGATGATCAGGGTAGATTTATTTTTTTGTATGGTAGGCTTTATGGTCATAGTTATACTCTCGCCTTCTTCTATATACCTCCGCCATTTTCCATGTATCCACTTATCCAATTACTCTGTTTTTTGGAAAAGAGACCAGAATGTCGGCTTGTGCTGATGGGAGACTTTAATGCTGTTATGGATCCTGAAAAGGACAGATTGTCTTTGGATGCAGAACTGGGAAGTAATATTCGTGGTTCTCCACTACCTCAGTTCTGCTCAGAGGTTGGATTGGTGGATTTATGGGAACATCTTGGCGGAGGTAAGAGAGTATATTCCTGTGTTAGTAGAGGGGTAGAGCAATGTCTAGGATTGATTTAGCGTTCACTAACGAGAGAAATTTGAATAATATTAGAAAGATAAGATATGGAGTAAGAACAGTTTCAGACCATTCACCCGTTTTTATTGAGGTTAGCACTGGGGAGGATAAAGATAATAGAGGGACTGGTTTTAGGCTGAACCCATATTGGCTTACCATTATGGATAATTGTCAGTCTATTAAAAGACTTGTATCCTCCTTCTGGGAAGTGAATCTCCCCTCTGCTAAAATCAATTCAGTTTGGGATGCCTTGAAAGCCTACTTGAGGGGGGTTCTTATAAGTGATATTGCGGGTGTGAGGAGAACATTTAGAAATAGAGAGGACGAATTGGCTAAAATCTTGGCATCCACAACTGAGCGTTTTGTTGTTCAACCTAGCGAAAATAACAAAGAAAAGATGCAGAAGGCCAGCTGCTCTTTGGAGGATTTTGTCATGGAAAAAGCAAATCACAGATTGTTTTTTAAGGGACAAAAGCACTTTTCAGAGTCTGGACGTCCTGGTAAGCGCCTAGCCAGAATAATTACACAATAGGACAAGAAAAAGAAAGTTATAATTTCGATTCGTAAGTTAGATGACGTAATTACATCAGATCCAGAGGAAATTAGAGAGACCTTTTTCCAATATTTCTCTCAGGTGTATAGAGCTCCCCCTGGAGTACCATCCGATCTGGTGAGACAGTTCCTGGAGAGAATCCATCTTCCAATGATAACGGAAGCCCAAAAAAAACATTTGGAAAAAGAACTGTCTCTTTTAGAGATTCAGGAGGCTTTAGACTCCATCTCCGGGAATTCGTCTCCAGGGTTAGATGGTCTTCCGTATGAATTCTATCGTAAGTATAAAGATGTTATTCTTCCTCATCTAATGGAGGTGTTCTCTGAAGCCCTACAGGGAGGAAGCCTACCACAGTCCATGATGGAAGCTTTGATAGTCTTGATTCCTAAAAAAGATAAAGATCCGCTGGATTTGGGTTCATATAGACCCATCTCCCTATTGAATTCGGATATTAAGATACTATCAAAAATTCTGGCTAGGAGGCTTTCCGGGGTTATGTCCTCTGTTATTCACCCAGACCAAAATGGCTTTATGCCAAATAGGGGCACCCACCATAATTTACATAGGTTTTATACCAACATTCAATCTCCCGGGAGTGGCGCCCGCTCTATTCTGTCATTGGATGCCACTAAGGCGTTTGACAGAGTTGAGTGGGGGTTCCTCTGGGAGGTGATGAAGAGGATGGGCTTCGGCCCCAAGTTTATGGCGATGGTGCAGTTGCTATACAAATGCCCAGTAGCTAGGATCAGGGTCAATGACACACTTACAGAGAGCTTTGCACTGGGAAGAGGTACTCGCCAAGGATGTCCCCTTTCTCCTCTTCTATTCAATATCTACATTGAACCTCTCGCAGCTAGTATTAGACAGGACCCGAAAGTAACTGGTTTTGGTGTAATGGGGGAGCTGGATCGTATATCTCTTTACGCAGATGATATTTTGTTTTTATTCAGCAATCAGAATCCTCACTCCCTCGAATTATGGAATTGGTCAACCTGTTTTCTGCTCCTTCTGGACTTGAGGTTAATTGGGAAAAACTGCTCTTCTCCCTGTAGATGAATTGCGAGAACCGAGGAAAACTCTATTATTAATCGGTTAATGGTCTCCGACTCAATAAAATACCTGGGGATAACAGTAACTGCCAAAATTCAAGATTATCTACAACTTAATTTGTGTCCCTTATTGACAAAAGTGAGATCTAAAATTAAGGTATGGCAAAAAATTTTGCCCGCAAGAGCAGATAGAATCTCATTAATAAAAATGGTGGTGCTTCCCCAGATATTGTATGTTCTTCGCAATTCGCCTGTATGGATTGAAGAGAAGTACTTTAGGTTGATAGAGCGATTGCTTAATGATCTGCTTTGGGGAGAAAGCGCGTGAGATTAAAGGTGCTATATTTTTCTATGCCCTACAGTCGGGAGGTCTTAACCTCCCCTACTTTAGGGGATACTATATGGCCTCCCAACTTAGCTCTTTTTGTGATTGGGAAAATAGCCATCTTTGTAGAAAATTGGTAAAGGACTCGGGTTTTTCTGATTTTTTCACAGTACTAGAGTCCGATTATCTAGTTAACATACAAACCGGATATAAATTTTTCTGCAAGATGGCTATTAAAGCTTGGTTGGTTATAAAGCGCTGGTGTAAAGTGGAGGCCCTACTAATTTGTACTCCACTATGGCACAATCAAAAACTTCTGAACTTAGAGGACCCTAATTGCAGGCAATACTGGAGGATGAAAAATATACAATATGTACACCAGGTGGTTAGAAATGGTCAGATTCCATCGTATATGGAGCTAAAACAAAAGTTAAATGTAGGTGAGGTGGCTTGGTTTGCCTACTTCCAATTGAGGTCGGCACTTCTTAGCACGGTTGTTAATCATTCACTTAATGTAGATACTCCTGAATTTTTGCACAATCTGATTAGTAAGAAAGGATGTATGAAAGTTAAACTTTCACATTGTTACAGGCACTTGATGAAATTTTTTTATGGATTGTCTTTCTCCAGGACAGAGATCCTGGTCCGTTTTACTGTCTGAGGTGGGTTCCCGGATTGGGAGAACATAGGTGAAGGTTTGAGTTTGGTTTCTCACAACTTTAATCACGTCGTTGTTCAGTTTAATATTCTACACAAAATATATTTTACACCCTTATGGCTCCATAGGAGAGGATTTAGAACTTCTTCGGATTGTCTCCGCTGTGGGGACCCTGGGGCAGATCACCTTCATTTGCTCTGGGGCTGCCCGATAGTGAACAAGTATTGGAGAATGGTTCAAATAGTTTTGGTCCAGAGACTTGGTGTGAATATCCCTTTATCTCCAAAGATATGGGTCCTTGGTGATCTATCGGAAGTCAACTGTCGGCCCCCCGAGCGCCAATTGCTGACCAAAGTGATGTTTTTGGCCAGGCTTCTCATTGCCAGAGAATGGTGCTCCTCCTCTGCTTTAGAATGCAATCACTGGCTAAACCTAGTTAAGAAGGTGAAAAGCTATGAGAAAGTGTTATACAGACAAAGAGGCTCACTTATTAAATGGAGTATTATTTGGAAGAATTGGGATAACTAAGAGATTCAGTTATTTATTTAGTGGGGTTTTTTTTGTTTTTTGTTTTTTTTGTTTTTTTTTCCTCTTTCCTCTTTTTCTTTTTTCTCCCTGCGGGGTTGGGAGGGGGGAGGGGGTGGGGTAAGATGGGATAGATAGGTTTAATTTTGTATTGCTGGAATTCTTTTTCTGGATTATATGTTTTATGAATGTTAAAATAAATAAAAGATATATAAAAAAAAAAAAAAGGGTGGGTACCAGAACCAAAACCCGATCTCCCGGATTGAAGCCCCGTACCCGAGCCTGACGATTGTACACCCTACTTTGGGCTTGTTGCGCTGCCTCCATATGCTCCCGGACCAGCGGCAACACCCTTTCCATCCGTTCCTGCATCTGGGTGACATACTCAATGACACTTTTGTGGGGGACAGGCTGTTGTTCCCACACTTCCTTGGCGATATCCAACAGGCCCCGAGGGTGTCTGCCATAAAGCAGTTCGAAGGGCGAGAACCCAGTAGAGGCCTGGGGCACCTCTCGCACTGCGAACATGAGATAGGGCAGAAGCAGGTCCTAGTCCTTCCCATCTCTAGATACCACCCTTTTTAACATATTTTTTAAAGTTTGGTTAAACCTCTCGACAAGACCGTCCGTTTGCGGATGGTAAACGGACGTCCGTAACTGCTTTATACGCAACAATTTACACAGTTCCCTCATTACTTTGGACATAAAAGGGGTCCCTTGGTCTGTCAGAACCTCTTTTGGCAGGCCCACACGGGAAAACATTTCCATTAACTCTTTGGCAATGAGCTTAGCTGAGGTATGTCGCAGAGGCACCGCCTCCGGATATCGAGTGGCATAGTCGAGAACTACCAGAATGTGTTGGTGGCCCCTGGCAGACTTTGGTACAGGCCCAATTAGATCCATAGCGATTCGCTCAAACGGGACCTCAATAATTGGAAGAGGTACCAGAGGACTACGGAAATGTGGCTGGGGGCTATTTATCTGACAGGTGGGACAGGACTTGCAATAATTTTTTACCTCCTTGAACACACTGGGCCAATAAAACCGCTGCAGTATGCGGTCCTGGGTTTTCTGCCACCCCAGGTGTCCCCCAAGAACATGTTGGTGCGCAAGCTCCATGACAAGCTTGCGGTACGCTGTGGGCACCACCAATTGTTCAACAGGTTCACCCCGGATTTAGTTCACCCGATATAACATTTCTTGGTGAACAACAAAGCGGGGAAATATTATCTCAGCCCCTGGTTTCTGGGGTTTACCATCAATTTCCAGCACATTCTCCTAGGCCCTGGTTAGGGTTTGGTCCCGGTGTTGGGCGGTCCCAAAATTATCTCCGGAGACGTGGAGGTCTGCCAACTCAGGACCTGGTGGCAAGTCCTCCATGTCTCCCACCATTACACTCAGTGCGGGTGTTTCCCCCACTATTACAGAAGTGGTGGTCACCCCTACCGCAGGCCCTTCGGACTCGGGCTCCCAGGGCTCTGGCCTCCCACAGGAACCAGGCCACTCTGCTAGGGTTACCCCTGTCTCAGGGCTATTAGTCACTTTCACCTCAGGCCATAGTGACGGAAAACCAGGGAAGTCTCTCCCAATTATCAGTTCATAGGGTAGCTTGGCGGAGATCGCCACTTCACAAGTCCATGTGCCGGCCGCCGTGGACAGAGACATTACAGCCGTGGGATAGTCCTTTAAGTCTCCATGTATGCACACCACCCCAACTTTCCGGCCCGTATACTGGGAGGGCTGTACCAGGGCAGCACTTACCAGGGTTACTAGGCTCCCTGAGTCCAGCAGCGCCACTGCAAGATTATCACCGACTTGCACCTGGCACAGATGACGATTGTCTATTGTCTCGGGGTGCCGGTCGCACACAGTCTCCGGGCATACATGGAAGCCCGGTACCCATAATTGGTCTCCATGGGTTCTCCCCACTGTGGACAGTCGGCCCTCACATGGCCAGGCTCGTGACACCGCCAGCAGACTATCGGGGCCGGGTCTGCAGGGTACACCCGAGCAGGTTTCTCGGGTACCAGTCGTCGGGACTGGATGGGAGACCTCCGGGGTTTGACCGGCCCTCCCAACAACACCCCCTTTCAAGGTTTTTGTGGCCTCATAGCGCTCGACCAGGTTGACCATGTCCAAGGCATTAGTGGGTGACACCTGGCCGATCCAGTGCTGCAGGGGGTACGGCAAGGCCCTCCAGAAGATGTCAGCCAGCAGACGGTCCAGCATAGCAGCCGGACTTAGAACCTCAGGCTGCAGCCACTTTTGCAACCTGTGCAGCAACTCATAATACTGCGGCCTGGCGGGTTCAGCCGTATTAAAGTTCCACTGGTGGACCCGCTGAGCCCGTACCAACACGTTTACCCCCAGTCTTGCCAGGATCTCACCTTTCACGGTCGGGTAGTCAGCTGCTTGGTGCAGTACAGAGGCAAAACAAGGAGTCCAGTACGTGCAATAAACAGTGTTTTATTCACACTTGCACAAACGAAATGGTAAACAGTCTCTTGGTGTTCATTCACACGCAGCAAACAGAAAAAAAGCAAAACCAAAGAGTCCAAAACCAGGTTCAATCACCTGTGAGATGTTAGGTGCGCGTTCGCACCTGGCGGTCGGCCCAGCCGTGGGATAATCCTCCTTCAGGCTTCCAGGTCGACTGCACGTCTCCTTGCTGGGGTTTTGCTTCCAGCCCAGAGAGCTCCACAGGACTAGCAGCAGCTCCAGGACAATCACAGCCCCAGACACAGCTGCTGGCTGTGTTTTATACCCAGCCCAAAACCAGGACTGGATCGTGGGGAGCAGCCACCCACCCTACACTTTAGCTGCTCCCGGTAAGAGCCGGCCCGGATCGGCTTTGCAGCCATGCTATTTACAACTATGTCAGTAGCACTAGCTGCTGCTGACATCAACAAAATACGGCTCTTACCTCACCGAGGCTATGAACCTCGGTGACACATACCTGCCATCCACAACGGCACCCTGCACCTTACCACACATGGAAAAGGATCTAGGAATTTTAATAAACAGCAAATTAAGCTGCAAAAACCAGTTTAGACGCCCGTGATGAGAACATAGTCCTACCACTTTACACATCACTGGTCAGACCACACATGGAGGACTGTGTACAGTTCTGGGCTCCTGTGAACAAGGCAGACATAGCAGAGCTGGAGAGGGTTCAGAGGAGGGCAACTAAAGTAATAACTGGAATGGGGCAACTACAGTACCCTGAAAGGTTATCAAAATCAGGGTTATTCACTTAAGAAAAATGACGACTGAGGGGAGATCTATTAACTATGTATAAATATATCAGGGGTCAGTACAGAGATCACTCCCATCATCTATTTATCCCCAGGACTGTGACGAGGGGACATCCTCTGCGTCTGGAGGAAAGAAGGTTTGTACACAAACATAGAAGAGGATTCTTTACGGTAAGAGCAGTAAGACTATGGACTCTTTACTGTAAGAGCAGTGAGACTATAGACTCTTTACTGTAAGAGCAGTGAGACTATGGACTTTATACTGTAAGAGCAGTGAGACTATGGACTCTTTACTGTAAGAGCAGTGAGACTATGGACTCTTTACTGTAAGAGCAGTGAGACTATGGACTCTATACTGTAAGAGCAGTGAGACTATGGACTCTTTACTGTAAGAGCAGTGAGACTATGGACTCTATACTGTAAGAGCAGTGAGACTATGGACTCTATACTGTAAGAGCAGTGAGACTATGGACTCTTTACTGTAAGTACAGTGAGACTATGGACTCTTTACTGTAAGAGCAGTGAGACTATGGACTCTTTACTGTAAGAGCAGTGAGACTATGGACTCTTTACTGTAAGAGCAGTGAGACTATGGACTCTGTACTGTAAGAGCAGTGAGACTATGGACTCTATACTGTAAGAGCAGTGAGACTATGGACTCTTTACTGTAAGAGCAGTGAGACTATGGACTCTTTACTGTAAGAGCAGTGAGACTATGGACTCTATACTGTAAGAGCAGTGAGACTATGGACTCTTTACGGTAAGAGCAGTGAGACTATGGACTCTTTACTGTAAGAGCAGTGAGACTATGGACTCTATACGGTAAGAGCAGTGAGACTATGGACTCTTTACTGTAAGAGCAGTGAGACTATGGACTCTATACTGTAAGAACAGTGAGACTATGGACTCTATACTATAAGAGCAGTGAGACTATGGACTCTTTACTGTAAGAGCAGTGAGACTATGGACTCTATACTGTAAGAGCAGTGAGACTATGGACTCTTTACAGTAAGAGCAGTGAGACTATGGACTCTATACTGTAAGAGCAGTGAGACTATGGACTCTATACTGTAAGAGCAGTGAGACTATGGACTCTTTACTGTAAGAGCAGTGACACTATGGACTCTATACTGTAAGAGCAGTGAGACTATGGACTCTTTACGGTAAGAGCAGCGAGGCTATGGACTCTATACGGTAAGAGCAGTGAGACTATGGACTCTATACTGTAAGAGCAGTGAGACTATGGACTCTATACTGTAAGAGCAGTGAGACTATGGACTCTATACTGTAAGAGCAGTGAGACTATGGACTCTATACTGTAAGAGCAGTGAGACTATGGACTCTGTACTGTAAGAGCAGTGAGACTATGGACTCTTTACTGTAAGAGCAGTAAGACTATGGACTCTTTACTGTAAGAGCGGTGAGAGTATGGACTCTGTACTGTAAGAGCAGTGAGGCTATGGACTCTATACTGTAAGAGCAGTGAGACTATGGACTCTATACTGTAAGAGCAGTGAGACTATGGACTCTGTACTGTAAGAGCAGTGAGACTATGGACTCTTTACTGTAAGAGCAGTGAGACTATGGACTCTTTACTGTAAGAGCAGTGAGACTATGGACTCTGTACTGTAAGAGCAGTGAGACTATGGACTCTTTACTGTAAGAGCAGTGAGACTATGGACTCTTTACTGTAAGAGCAGTGAGACTATGGACTCTGTACTGTAAGAGCAGTGAGACTATGGACTCTATACTGTAAGAGCAGTGAGACTATGGACTCTTTACTGTAAGAGCAGTGAGACTATGGACTCTATACTGTAAGAGCAGGGAGACTATGGACTCTATACTGTAAGAGCAGTGAGACTATGGACTCTATACTGTAAGAGCAGTGAGACTATGGACTCTTTACTGTAAGAGCAGTGAGACTATGGACTCTATACTGTAAGAGCAGTGAGACTATGGACTCTATACTGTAAGAGCAGGGAGACTATGGACTCTTTACTGTAAGAGCAGTGAGACTATGGAACTCTTTACTGTAAGAGCAGTGAGACTATGGAACTCTCTGCCTGAGGAGGTGGTGATGGTGAGTACAATAAAGGAATTCAAGAGGGGACTGGATGTATTTCTGGAGTGTAATAATATTACAGGCTATAGCTACTAGAGAGGCGTCGTTAATCCAGGGAGTTAATCTGATTGCCTGATTGGTGTCGGGAAGGAATTTTTTTCCCTTAAGTGGGGAAAATTGGCTTCTGCCTCACAGGGGTTTTTTGCCTTCCTCTGGGTCAACTTGTAGAAAACAGGCCAAACTGGATGGACAAATGTCTTTTTTCGGTCCTAAATACTATGTTACTATGTTACTATGTTACAATTATTTCCTTTTCCAGGATATGTTTTATTATCAGAGGCTTGGTGTGGCCATGGGGTCGAATGTGGCCCCCACGCTCGCGAATATCTACATGCGTGTATTTGAGGAGGACTTCGTCTATGTGTCCCACCACTTCTCACATGTGTTGAGGTGGTGGAGATACATAGACGACTTGTTCCTCATTTGGACAGGTACAGAATCTGAACTGCTGGGATTTCGGTCCTATCTAATCAGCAGACACGAGGCATTGCAATTTACCTTGGTCTATTCGACTAATGAAGTACAGTGTCTTGACACTAGAGTAATGGTGTCGCATAAGGAAATTCGTACTGAATTATATGTAAAACCTATGGAAATAGAACACCATATTACGGTATAATAGCTCCCATCCGAGGAATATGCTTAGGAGTCTTCCTTACTCCCAATTTCTGCGTCCACTATGGTGAATAAATTTATTCAGCGTGGTTACCCACCTAAAGTATTGGAACAAAATAAGAATAAGGTCTTGACCCTAAATAGGGAACAATTGTTTGAGGGCCGTAAATCTAACAATAAAACTAATAGGCTGCCCTTTGTTTCCACGTATAATCAACTTAGTCCAGAAATCTGTGCCATCATTAGACGGCACTGGGGCACCTTAAGAGGTGGTATTAGGGATATACCTGAATTTGGCCATCCACCACTTTTCTCGTATAGGAAATCGAGAAGCCTAGGGCAGCAATTGGTCAGAGCTGACGTTGGATCTGCGAGAAGTTCTAGACAGACGGCGCTTACACAGTTGGGACAGTTGGGTAGTTTTCCTGTCTTAACTGTGTGAATTGTCGTTATGTTAGGAGAACCAGAAATAATTTTACACATCCACTTACGGGGATAACCTACCCATTACGGTTTCATCTTACATGCAATTCTTCTTTTGTCATATATGTTTTATCATGCCCCTGTCCATTACTTTACGTAGGGGAAACGTCCACGGAATTGAAAGTTCGACTTCATAATCATAGAAATTCAATCCATAAAAAAAGACCGGATCTGCCAGTGTCTAAACATGTTACAGATATGAACCATACTGAAGGAGACCTTAGATGTTTTCTTCTTGACCATGTCCCACCACCTAGGCGTGGGGATAACAGGGTCAATATGCTGAAATTGAAAGAAATGGAGTGGATTTACAAGTTAAATACACTTAAGCCTTTTGGACTTATTGTAGAATATAGCTTTGGGAGTTTGGGATAGTAGCTGATCTCCTGATATGCTCTTGCTTTATGGATTGCCCCTTCATCCTGTGTATTAGGTAGTTCATTTTTTGGAGATGTACCTGATCTTTATTTTTAACCTTTATTGGTGTTTGATGGAATATAAAATTCCTTGTACGTACATTATTATTTCTTTTTTAGATCATCTGCTGGATTTGATGAGGAAGAATGGATAGACTGCCAGAATATGCGCAACATTATCATGCGTTTTTTTTCGGTATCCGTGTGCTCTTGGATGTATTGGGTGACGCATGTCCGATGTTTATCTCCCTATTTCTTGCATTTACTGGCAAGGCTCAAGTGAAAACACATATATATAATAAAGCGATGAGGGGTAGATAAGTTTGGAGGAGAACCCTTCTTGGGAGACATATACTGTATGTAGGAGCCCGAATAGCGATGCTAACCGGGGGATCCCTGTGAAAGTAGGGATCGCCTGGGGTGTTTTCGCTTAGGTGGTGGTTGAGGCACTCTGGAAAGGGTGTTTCTGGTTACCCCACGGACTCTAGTACGGTTTTATCCCACTGTATGCTCTGCTTATAGTAGTAGGGCAGGTGACACTATTTCTCCTTTTAAAAGATTATGTCCGGTATTCTTTATCCTTATTTGAGCGAGCGCCATAATTTAGGGAACTTTGCCCATAAGAAGTATGGTGGATTGTATCGGCTCTGCGACCAGCGCATGCCCTGACACGCCTGCCGCAGTGACGTACTCCTATCTGGACATGCGCTATCCCAATCTAGAGACCCGGACTTTAGCTTTACTTTGAATCAATGTCCCGCCATATCTGGTCGGTATGTGTGTACCATGATTCCTCCCACATTCAGCACATACTTGTATTGTATCACATGACACTATAATTCATTCACTTAATATGCCTTAAGGGACATGTTGAGTCCTACACGTGATTATAGAAAGTGTTCAGCGCATATATATTGTGTTCTATCCTTGTGAACCAATGATTGAAGCGTTACATATTTGCACTTCCTTTTGTGCACTTTGCATGCTGTATTATTATTCCCACCCACTTACTTGATTGATCACTGGATAAATATGTTGCACTGTGTCCTGTTCATTGCTTGAGAAAGGCTCAGTTTGGAGCCGAAACGTCGCGATTCCACATGGGTGAATACATTTTTCTTATTTTATCTTTTGGTGTGCCGCCCATTTTTTCATTATTATATATATATATATATATATATATATATATATATATTTTATTTATCTTTATTTATTCTTATTAATAAAAATTACACAAATACAATACGTTAATTCATTAAGTTGATCATATAAAGAACATACTGTATATCACTAGACATCATAATGAAATTAAGCCCCCCTTACCACTACCCCCCCCCCCCAATCAACACGGGGAAAAAACATAAAAACATTTTTTTTTTAAATAGATAAATGAATAAAAAATAAATAAATATATAAATAATTAAATGAATAAATAAATATACATGTTCGCAATATAAATTGCCCCTCTCATCCCTCTAAAGTTCAGGGCCACCCATCCCAAACCTTTTCCCACTTTTCACGTTGATTCACCCCTCTGCATTTTATATATTGAAAATCCTTAATTTTGGTCATATAATTACACCATTCTCCCATCGTATCCCCCCATTTTTTAATAATCCAAATTTTGGCTATCATAAGTCCTATAGACTATAAATTTTGAGATGCAGAAGAAACTTTTGTCCCTATAGAGAAAAAACCAAATAACACTTGTATCACAGTTGGTTCAAAATTAGTTTCCATTGTTTCCTGAAGTACCCCAATCACCTCCTCCCGATATTTTTTAATAGGCGGGCAATTCCATAAAAGATGCAGAAACCCAGCCTCCAGTGACTCACATTTGTGGCAACAAATTTTAGGATCATTATAAATTTTGGACAACATAAGAGGAGTATAATAGAGTCTGTGTACAATTATAAATTGAATTAAACGATGTCTGGGGGAAACCGAGAGTCTTTTAAAATTGCAGTAAATTTCTCGCCAAGGAAGGCAAGCATTAACCCCTAACTCCCTTTCCCATTTAATAACCTTTCCTAGTGAACACAACATTTTTAATATAGTTGTGAAATTTTAACCTTAGTTCCAACTAAAGTGTAACAATAGTCCAGAAAAATGTGTTCCTGAACGTTTAATAAACATTTTTCCCGTGATAAATCAAGTGCATGTTTAATTTGTGAGTATCTAAAAAAATCTATCATTACCATCGATGAACCAGACAAACTCCCCGATAAAGTGCAAGATTCAATATATGCAAATAAGTGAGATACCAAGGTAATACCTCTAAGTTTCCAATATTTATTATCTTCTAACTTACAAAATTATTTTAAATTATAATTATCCCATGGAGGGGTGAAATGAAGAGACTGTGTCACTAAAAGAATGTTCCTAAGTTTGCTCCAAACCTTGTGCACCATAATAGTGAGCGGACAATCAACTCTACTTAGTCCAAAAAAATCAACTCGTCTCAAGAGTCGAAAAAATATTCAAAATCTGGAGATGGTGAACTCTAGACAAGTACTGAACCAATCCAGTGTTACCCCCAATCAAACACCACTGTAACTGAGAACATAGATAATAGCCCTGAAAGCATGGCAGAGACGACCCTCCATCCGAGGCCGAGAGCCACAGCAGTTTTTGCTTAATGCGCACCCTTTTTCGTGCCCAGATCAAATCATTTATCAGTTTTTCTATTAAATAGAAAGAGGTGTCATCTATCCATAGAGGGCAAGCGGAGATAACATACATCATAGAAGGGAGTAAGATCATCTTAACCAACGCTAAGTTATCAGCCTGAGAAAGAGGGAGCCTCTGCCATGTTCTTATCTTCTCCTTAATCTTATTAATTGCAGGGACAGCGTTTAATTCTGTAGAAGCAGACAATTTTGGGACAATTTTAAGACCCAGATAGTCAAGGTGTTCAATAGGGGAGAGAACTTGGACTTTAATATTTTGGAAATCAACCCGATTATCTAAGGAGAGCCACTTGGATTTAGACCAGTTGATTGAGAAACCTGAGAAAGAACCAAATTCATCAATAATTTGAATAACGCGGTCAATCTTTTTATACCCTTCATTTAGATAAATTAAGATATTATCCGCGTAGAGGCTGCCTTTATCGTTAACTCCGAATCCGATTATTTCTTCATCGGTCCTAATCCGACTAGCAAGGGGCTCCATAAAAACGGCAAATAATAGAGGAGACAGAGGGCAGCCCTGTCTTGTACCGCAAGATAAATTAATGCTGGGTGTATAATGACCATAGATGTTGATCTTGGCAGTGGATTGAGTGTATAATAGCCTAGTTAAGGCAATAAACGTGTCCCCCAGTTGCAGACGCTTCATCGCCTGCCATAGGAAGGGCCACTACACCCTGTCAAAAGCCTTTGCAGCATCAAGTGACAGGATGGAGCGGTCCCGTCCCCCACCAATCTGGATATTCAAAAATTCTCTACGGATATTTCATTGAATCTGACGACCTGGAATGAAGCCGGTTTGATCAGGGTTAATAAGGGTCTGAATGACTGTCTTTAAGCACCGGGTTAGGATTTTAGCAAGTAGTTTATAGTCCGTATTAAGAAGCGAGATTGGTCGATATGACTCAATCTCGCTTTCATCCTTACCCCTTTTCAAAATTAAGGTAATCAAAGCCTCTCTCATAGAAGGAGGGAGGCTTCCAGTCAATAATGAGGAATGTATAACCTGTAATAATAGGGGAAGTGATACTGAACCATGCTGTATATATACTTCAAAAGGAAGCCCATCCAGACCGGGAGCAGAATTTCGCTTCACTTCCTTCAAGACCTCCTGCAGCTACTCCAATTTTATGGGGGAATTTAGTGCTTGTGCTTCCTGCTCAGTAAGACTGGGCAACAAGGTCTGGTACAAGTACGTTTCAATTCGAGTCTCATTCTGCTTTAGTTTGGATCGATAAAGCTCCGTAAAAAATTATCCAAATTCCTTCATTATTGTATCAAGTTGTTCCGAGTATTGTCCTGTACGGGTTTTAATTCGTTTTATTTTACTATGCTCTCTTTGATTAGCGATCACAGCAGAGAGTAACTTCCCTTCCCAGGGGTGCCGCCCTCATAGTATTGCCTAAACCCCTGAAAAAAGGCTTTATTTTGAGCTTTGTTTTGGAAGGAAGCGAATCAAATCGTCTTTGGCGCATTTTAACTGAGATTTTATCGACGCATCATTCTGAGATTCTGAGTTATAATCTTAGCTTCAAACATCTTGATCTTATCCTCCAGTACTTTCTGCTTTTTATAAAACTGTGATTTCTTCCTAACTTTAGAGTAGTATATCCCCCTTATATATGCCTTCATGGCATCCCATACAGAATGAACATGTGCAGAATTTACGTTGAGACGCCAAAATTCAAGAATCTCCTCATTTATTGAATCCTGTTCATTTATAATGTTTAACCAATGGGGATTTAACCAAAAGGGCTTGAGAACAATGTTATCATCAGAATCTTTATCAATAAAAAGATCGGTGAATGATCAGAGATTCCATGTGGTTCATACCACATTTTTTTACTAGTCCAATCATATCGCTGTTAGCCAGCGCAAGATCGATCCGTGACATAGTCCAGTAAGATTTACTAAAGCAGGAATACGCCCTCCGTTCTCCATACAGGTATCTCCATATATCCAAGAGAGCTAATTCCCGACAAAACCCATACAAGGTAGTTTGCAGAGGTAAGGAAGCCTCTGATACTCTATCTAAATGTGGATCCATCGTACAGTTGAAATCACCCTGTAAGATTAAGGGGCAATTATTTATATATATATATTATAATGCCCTCTGTAGAATATATACAGTATACTGTCCTCTGTAGTATATATACAGTATACTGTCCTCTGTAGTATATATACAGTATACTGTCCTCTGTAGTATATATACAGTTTACTGTCCTCTGTAGTATATATATACAGTATACTGTCCTCTGTAGTATATATATACAGTATACTGTCCTCTGTAGAATATATACAGTATACTGTCCTCTGTAGTATATATACAGTATACTGTCCTCTGTAGTATATATACAGTATACTGTCCTCTGTAGAATATATACAGTATACTGTCCTCTGTAGTAGATATATACAGTATACTGTCCTCTGTAGTATATATATACAGTATAGTGTCCTCTGTAGTGTATATACAGTATACTGTCCTCTGTAGTATATATACAGTATACTGTCCTCTGTAGTATATATACAGTATACTGTACTCTGTAGTATATATATACAGTATACTGTCCTCTGTAGTATATATACAGTATACTGTCCTCTGTAGAATATATACAGTATACTGTCCTCTGTAGTATATATACAGTATACTGTCCTCTGTAGTATATATACAGTATACTGCCCTCTGTAGAATATATACAGTATACTGTCCTCTGTAGTATATATACAGTATACTGTCCTCTGTAGTATATATACAGTATACTGTCCTCTGTAGTATATATACAGTATACTGTCCTCTGTAGTATATATACAGTATACTGTCCTCTGTAGTATATATACAGTTTACTGTCCTCTGTAGTATATATATACAGTATACTGTCCTCTGTAGTATATATATACAGTATACTGTCCTCTGTAGAATATATACAGTATACTGTCCTCTGTAGTATATATACAGTATACTGTCCTCTGTAGTATATATACAGTATACTGTCCTCTGTAGAATATATACAGTATACTGTCCTCTGTAGTAGATATATACAGTATACTGTCCTCTGTAGTATATTTATACAGTATAGTGTCCTCTGTAGTGTATATACAGTATACTGTCCTCTGTAGTATATATACAGTATACTGTCCTCTGTAGTATATATACAGTATACTGTACTCTGTAGTATATATATACAGTATATTGTCCTCTGTAGTATATATACAGTATACTGTCCTCTGTAGTGTATATACAGTATACTGTCCTCTGTAGTATATATATACAGTATACTGTCCTCTGTAGTATATATATATACAGTATACTGTCCTCTGTAGTATATATATACAGTATACTGTCCTCTATAGTATATATACAGTATACTGTCCTCTGTAGTGTATATATACAGTATACTGTCCTCTGTAGTATATATATACAGTATACTGTTCTCTGTAGTGAATATATACAGTATACTGTTCTCTGTAGTGTATATATACAGTATACTGTCCTCTGTAGTATATATATACAGTATACTGTCCTCTGTAGTGTATATATACAGTATACTGTCCTCTGTAGTATATCTATACAGTATATTTTTCTCTGTAGTGTACATACAGTATACTGTCCTCTGTAGTATATATACAGTATACTGTTCTCTGTAGTGTATAAATTCAGTATACTGTCCTCTGTAGTATATATACAGTATACTGTCCTCTGTAGTATATATATACAGTATAATGTCATCTGCAGTATATATATTCTGTATACTGTCCTCTGTAGTATATACAGTATACTGTCCTCTGTAGTGTATGTATACAGTATACTGTCCTCTACAGTTTAGTGTCATCTGCAAAAATTGATATTTTACTGTGCAAGCCTTCTTTCTCCTGTCTCCCGATGGCTTACATCACCTTCATTAGATGTCTTCTACCACCTGCAGACAACTTCCATCACCTTCATTAGATGTCTTCTACCACCTCCAGACAACTTCCATCACCTTCATTAGATGTCTTCTACCACCTCCAGACAACTTCCATCACCTTCATTAGATGTCTTCTACCACCTCCAGACAACTTCCATCACCTTCATTAGATGTCTTCTACCACCTCCAGACAACTTCCATCACCTTCATTAGATGTCTTCTACCACTTCCAGACAACTTCCATCACCATGTGCCATTCAAAACAACGAGACTCACAACTAAGGTCACCAAAAATGCACAAGTTTATTAAATATGCATAATAACCCATAAATTTACCAAAACAGAAAGGAGAGAACAAAAATACCTAGATGGAGAAAGTTGATACAGAAAAATAGCTGGGGTCTGTATAGGACAATAGTATGAAGTAATAGGGTCGATACCGATTTCCTATCACATCACCAAACTAGATCATACCAGTTATAACAAATCTGATGAGGCTAACTAGGTAGGTAACAAAACAATCCTTGAACTTGTCACATGAGAACAATAACATAATTATGTGGAAAAGATGGCCAGATACATAAACAAAACCTCAAATATACATATCTTGTGATTATTAAGAGTACAGCCCCAAGCGCGAGCAACTGAACGCGAGATTCACCTCAGCAGGCTTCGTCAGGGGGTTCTATCACTTCCACACATGTCCGAACACCTACATATGTCTCCTACAAGCTCTGAATGTCTCACATTACCTCCAAATGTCTCCCACCACTTTAAGATGCCTCCCACTGCCTCCATATGTCTTCCATTAATTCTATATGTGTCTTACCACCTCTAGATGTCTCCAGATGCCTCCTACCACCTCAGGATGTCTCCCACTGTCTCCATATGTCTTCCATTAATTCTATATGTGTCTTACCACCTCTAGATGTCTATCACTGTCTCCAGATGCCTCCTACCACCTCATGATGTCTCCCATTACTTCCAAATGTCTCCTACCACTTCCAAATGTCTTCCACCACCTCTAACTAAAAATATTTCCAGAATGCATCCTTTCAACAAATTTAAGACTACCAAAGTTGTGATGCTTGGCTTTATTTTTTGACTCTACTGACTGGCTTGTAGCGTTCCTTACAATCAAATCTTGATTACATTGTCAGGGACATACATCTTCATTTACCATGTTGAAGAGATCAGTAGATCATTGTAGGTAGGTTATGTTTTCATTTTGGTAGGGCATGAAATGGCTTGGGTATTGGTGAAGCCTCTGACAAAACCACCATCGGGAAGATAGACTATCGATGATGTCCGCTGACATTGTAGTAATGGTCCAGTTTCTTGTCTAAGACTATACTGATGTTCAGACTCTACAGGCTTTACAGTACAGAAAAATACACCAGCAAAGGTTTTTCTAGTGTCAGGTTGGATGTTTCTAAAGATTCCTTTACATGGGGTGACAGAGCAGCAGATTAATGAGAAGTGTTCCTTCACGACAATCTGCTGCTCGCTGGTGGAGAAGACCACTGCATTTACATGCAGCAATCTCTTCCAGAGTATGCGGAGGAGCGATCACTAATGCCATTGCTCTTCCCCGTACCAGCTCGTAGTTTTCCAGCAGCAGATCGTGTTTACACAGCACGAAATGCTGCCGGCAAATGACGTCTTTTGTGTACACAGAAACAATCAAACGATCGTTTTGATTGTTCATCGGGTAATCGGCGGTACATTTATACGCCAGATAATCGCTAACTAGTGTTCCTATAAATGCTTCTTAGAGATTATCTTAACAATTCTCGCCCCTTGTAAAGGGCTCCTTAGTTCCTGTGGGTTAAATATGAATATCTTACATCTAAATTAAGCACTAGTTGTGCAATTATCCTTTTTACCTCCTGGTTCCTCAGAGTGTAAGCAAGAGGATTGAGCATTGGTGTCACAGTTGAGTAGAAGATGGCAGCCACTTTGTCTTGGCTCGTGAAGACACTAGAAGGAGGACGTAAGTAGGTGAAGAAAACAGTCACGTAAAAGACAGAGGCGCACATGAAATGTGAGGAGCACGTGCTGAAGGCTTTCTTTCTGCTCTCTGTAGATTTCATTCTCAAAACTGATGCAAGTATGAATAGATATGAGAGCAGGATCGCCATCAGTGAGCTGATCGTACATAGGCTTACCATGCAGATAGTCACAATGGTGCAATGGAAAGTGTGGGAGCAGGACAGTTTGAGCACTGGTGGGATGTCACAGTAGAAGTGGTCGATGAGGTTTGAGCCACAGAACTTGAGACTGAATGCACAGCTAGTCTGTACTGCGGACTGGAAGAAGCCGGTGGAGAAGGAAAAAATGACCATCCATAAGCATTTCATCTTGGTCATTACAGACATATAATGGAGCGGGTGACAGACAGCAATGTATCGGTCATAGGACATGGCAGAGAGAAGGAATGTCTCAGTTCCTCCTAGAGCTGCATAGAAGAAGAACTGGAGAGCGCATCCATTAAAAGAGATGACCTTCCTGCCCAAGATCAAGTCAGAAAACATCTTAGGAGTGATAACAGAGGAATAGAAGATGTCTACAAGAGAGAGGTAACTCAAGAAGTAGTACATGGGTGAGTGGAGTCTGGAGGTGTTGCAGACCAGGGCTATAATGCCAATGTTACTCATGATCGTAAGGAGGTAAATGAATAAGAAGAAAATGAAGAGCAAAGGAAGGAGCTTCTCATTATCCGTCAGTCCGGAGAACACAAATGTGGTCACTTGTGTTATGTTCTCCATCGGTATCTACAGAAAAGAAACAGTGTATAATGGAAAAACCTCAAGAACTCTACAGAACAAGCCTGACACATGCAATAATGCCAAAACATGTGTGAAAAATCTGAGACAGGGAAATCATGGATGGTGGATAAGGAAGACTATGCAGTATGCAAACTGAAGACACTGAAGTTGTCTTGGCGGATGATTTTATCTGAGTGGGAATGGTTTATAAGCTTACAAGCTTTTGTAGCTGCTGCTTGGCATTGAGCACTGCCATACAGTTCACATGTCTTACTCCATGTCTTTTTTTTTTTTAATAGCCTTTATCTAATACTTTATCATTTCAGACTCATCTGTCACTTATGTAGTAAGTTTGTTAAACAGAGTGGATTGAGACAGCCCCATCAAAGCTCATTAGACCAAAAGTCCTTTTAGTGGCGGTGCAGCGCGATGTCAGGTCCCGACCTAGGAACCCCCAGCGTATTCAGATTAGAAGAAGATCGCAGCACTCCAACGTCTTGTAGTAAAAAAACTTCTTTATTCCACCTCAGAAAAGCGACGTTTCGACTTACTTGAAGTCTATATCAAGCATGATAAAGACTTCAAGTAAGTCGAAACGTCCCTTTTCTGAGGTGGAATAAAGAAGTTTTTTACTACAAGATGTTGGAGTGCTGCAATCTTCTTCTAATCTGATTATGCAGTAAGTTCACCATCATGTGTATCTCATGAAACATGGTTTTAACTACCAGGGTAGAAGGTAAAGCATCTTTTATGGAGTCCAGAACATCAACTGATTCAGGGGAAGCAATTCACTCTTCTAGACTCGGAGCTCATTTATTATAAATCTTGAAGGGTGCTTACAGATTCCTTAACAATGAATGTCCAAACATCAACACCCACAACATGTTTGGCCCCATTTATAATGTATGAGTTCCTCTCCTGGAAAAGAGAAGACTCCTCAGATGACTATTTCATCAAAAAAGAGGAAATATGACGGAGCTGTCCATGGACCATTGAGTGAAGCAGCTTGTTATGTAGACCAGGCATTGGTACAAGATAAATGATGGACCAAATAAGAGCCATGCCGCCTTAAATTAACCGCATTATCCCTGAAGCATGATGAAGGGTGATAACCCAAAAGGTTGCAGCTTGCAAGCTACACGACTATGTGTGGATGAGGACAAAATACTCTGCCAGAACACGCATCTCAATTAACCTCGCTGGTCGTGGTGAATGACAGATTTCAGTCCAGGGAGCAGTCCTCTAGGACGTTCACGTTGATCACTTACCTGTCTGACACAGTGTCTGCTTCATAGAATCCATACAATGATGTATGTCTGTAGTTCGAGGTCTTGCATTTATTTATTTAAAACCCAATGACGCCTGGAGATCTTTCTCTCCGGGCTTAAAGCTTCAGCTAATTATTATAATTTAGAAAACAAAGAAATTATTCAGTGATGTCCCCATGAAGCAGAGGACCAGCTCTGGGAATATCCCGCAGACACTTGGTCTCATGGAATACTCTGCTATACTGGCAATGTGTTTACTCTATTTACTGCTGCAAATAGGAAAACAGTGCCGCCATATTGAATCATTGGGTGGACTCTTCAGACAGAGCCAGTCCTGTCCAGTTCCGAGAGGAGAAGGAGGAAGAATATATAGAAAGTTTTTTATTTTATTGAACCAATGGGAATAATGGAAAAATTGAACTTCATAGGGGCTTTCACTGTAGATGTGGTTGACCCTGCAAAAATTAGTTTGAATGCTTTGAATGGGTGGTCAGCCAGAAAAAAAACTTTGCACTTTGGCACTGCTTCTGTTTGGCTTCTTTGTTTCTCATAGTCCCGTTAATCTGCTCCAGTAACTAGAGAGCTGGAGCCCGCATTGTCTGCTGTGTTACTGATTGTCTCTCAGCTCTTTGGGAATCACATGTATCTCATATAGCCTTCTAGGGTCACTGAGAGTCTCATTAGTCTCCAGGACAACGTTGGCTATGTTTCTGAGGATTCTTGGAGAACCTACAGTAGTGTCATCTTTGTAAATTACCTTAGTGCACTCAGTTTATGGTCTCTAGATGCCCCCTAGTGTGCTGGGAAACTCAAGAAACTCTAAATGATTCCTATGGTGTGTTCTTCAGGATAATGCTACTTGGCTCTGTTATGTGCCACTAGACAGTCCCATTGACCTGTGTTATGTGTCACTAGACATTCCTAATGATCTGTGTTATGTGCCGCTAGACAGTCCCAGTCATCTATGTTATGTGCCACTAGACAGTCCTAGTGATCTGTGTTATGTGCCACTAGACAGTCCCAGTCATCTATGTTATGTGCCGCTAGACAGTCCCAGTCATCTGTGTTATGTGCCACTAGACAGTCCCAGTGATCTGTGTTATGTGCCACTAGACAGTCCCAGTGATCTGTGTTATGTGCCACTAGAAAGTCCCAGTGATCTGTGTTATGTGCCACTAGACATTACCAGTGATGTGTGTTATGTGCCGCTAGACAGTCCCAGTCACCTATGTTATGTGCTGCTAGACATCCCCAGTTATCTGTGTTATGTGCAGCTAGACAGTCCCAGTCATCTACGTTATGTGCTGCTAGACAGTCATAGTGATCTGTGTTATGTGCCACTAGACAGTTCCATTAATCTGTGTTATGTGCCACTAGACAGTCCCAGTGATCTCTGTTATGTGCCACTAGACAGTCCCAATGATCTGTGTTATGTGCTGCTAGACAGTCCCAGTGATCTGTGTTATGTGCCACTAGACAGTCCCAGTGATCTGTGTTATGTGCCACTAGACAGTACCAGTGATCTGTGTTATGTGCCGCTAGACAGTTCCAGTCATCTATGTTATGTGCTGCTAGACAGTCCCAGTGATCTGTGTTATGTGCCACTAGACAGTCCCAGTGATCTGTGTTATGTGCCACTAGACAGTCCCAGTGATCTGTGTTATGTGCCGCTAGACAGTCGCAGTGATCTGTGTTATGTGCCGCTAGACAGTCCCAGTGATCTGTGTTATGTGCCGCTAGACTGTCCCAGTGATCTGTGTTATGTGCCACTAGACAGTCCCTGTGATCTGTGTTATGTGCTACTAGACAGTCCCAGTGATCTGTGTTATGTGCCGCTAGAAAGTCCCAGTGATCTGTGTTATGTGCTACTAGACAGTCCCAGTGATCTGTGTTATGTGCCGCTAGACAGTCCCAGTGATCTGTGTTATGTGCCGCTAGACAGTCCCAGTGATCTGTGTTATGTGCCACTAGACAGTCCCAGTGATCTGTGTTATGTCCCTCTAGACAGTCCCAGTGATCTGTGTTATGTGCCACTAGACAATCTGAGTGCTAGTTGCATCAAAGCTTTAGTACAATTCCATTTATCGTCACATCATCATGGGGGCTCTAGTGACCTTGGTGGCTCTCTGACAGCTTTACACCATTGCAGTCTCTTTATGCATTGGACAGTGGGTGGTATATACATTTCCTCCCTGAAAGGGGCATAGTGCCCCTTTGAAAGGTGTATTTAAAGGTGACTGTACTGGGGACCGCTTACCTGAAATTTTCTGGTGGCCCTCTTTATCACTCGTTTCTTAAACATGGTCTCATAATAGCTGGATTTGGCATATGATGCAGTAAATTTTTGCTTTTCGGCATTTTAGCAGCCATGATTTTTTTTCACTGAAGTAGCTGTATGTATATGTATATATATATATATATATATATATATATAATCTGTGGTTGAGTTGTTGGGCTCTATAAGAGGTGGACAATAGCATCCCAGAGGTTTGGGCTTCACATCTTTGAAACCATCTAAGAAGCCTGGGCCACATGGTTTGTCTAATCTATAATAAAACTGCAGATGTTTTGGCAGTGGTTTTATTTCTTGTGTGAAACAGGGGCCCTTGTCCTGAGGCCCTTAAAGCTTCTATTCCAGTCATTCCCAAACTATTATTCCTCCTGTCAGAATGATTAGCCCACCTCTTACTAATGTGCACGTGGAAATTCTGACAAATTATTCATAAAAAAATAAACAAAAAAAGCTAACCAGTTTTCCTAAAATAATGAGTCCTAGGAGGCTAGAGGGGGTTAGATACCAACTTTCAGGGTAATTGAAGCAACTTTGATTTGGCCTGAATTGATTCGGGTCCGAACCGAACTTTTTAAAAAATTGGCGAACCGGACCTGAAACTAATCTCGACTGGTTCGCTCATCTCAATTTGTAATCGCATTTTTGTAGATCATGGAACAAGACAGGGTCGTCTTCTTTCTTCTATCTGACCCTCGGTCCACTTGATCTTGTTGAATGATGATATTAACAAGGTTAATTTAGATTAATTTTAGTAGATTTTTATTGGTCCTCTGTTGACTTCCCTTCTGAAGGATCTGAGACAAATTGGAAGCGCTCAGCATCGATATTACATTGAAGTCAATGGACCTGAGTTGCAATATCACACGCAACTCGTACCTGAATAAAAGCAGATCACCTACATAATATGGTCTCTGGTGACAAGCTGGGTGGATTACTCCAGGACATCATGGTTCGTCCCTCCTTTTTTGTTAATTTTTTCCCTATTCCATTTCCCCTACTTTTTGTTTTTGTGCATGGAGATTTTATAGTTGTTGTGTTGCCTCTGTTTTGAATGTGTCATTCTGATGGTCTGTTTGGTGTTTGTTTTGCAGGGTTCTCTGTATTTTCCTAAAAATGACCTGAAAAGGCAACAAAATTATTGTAACCCATTTCTCCGAGCTGCTGTTCACAGAGGAGAATCTCAGATCCGGCAAGATGGCGGCTCCAAGGATCATGCACAGAAAAAAACATAATAAAATCAGAAAAAAAGCCAAATGTATGCCTCCTATACAATCTATGGATTTTCTAGTTACTCTAGAGACATTGTTACTCTACACATTGTTTTCCTACCACCTCCCGATATCTCTCTTCACCATGAGCTGACTCCCACCACCTTTAGAGGTCTGAAGGGAAGGCAATGAGCAGAGAGGATGGGAGTGGTGGTCGTGGCCCTAGTGAGGGGTAGTAATATTTACAGTTAACGATGGCAGTCCTTCCTTTGGTGCTCCCTAAAACCATGCATTGGTTGGAGGGTGCGCCCTTTCTTCCCTCTGGGCACTCCCTGGAGTAGGAGCTCCGGCCTCACGGTAGATGATGTGCCCTTGATGGAGGATATTTGGCTGGGTGCAAGGCAGGAATGTGGATGAAGTGGCCGGCATAGGGTGGAGTCAATAACCAGGCCGCAGGTTGCATTAATAACAGTCTCTTTACTCAGCTGATGGTAGGAGGAGTAGTACATAGAGCAGCAAAAGCACATTTCCAAAGTACATCACAGTTCTATACTTTCTCAATGCAGCAACAATGATAGTAGTTGTAGTACTCCCTGAGTCTGACTCCAAACACTTTGCCATCTTCCAAAGCTAATTACAGGTGTGCTAAACTGTCGTTATTAACTTCTTCTGCAGTTTACGGGCTGAAGGTTGTAGAAACTTTAGATATAGATGACCACTCCATCTCAAAATGTGGTAGAGGTCTGATGCAATATTCCTTTCCAAAGCAGCAAAGCCGTTCTGCTATAAATACTGTACCTTGCTGTCTGAATCTTGCACGGCCTGGATTGGGTTTGGACCTTCTGAGATGACTGGACTTTTTCTCTCAGGGATTCTCTGGTAAGGGCTCATACACACGAGCGTGTGCCTCCCGTCCATATTGCGGACTGCACATGTGAGATAACACGAGTGAGATAACATGCAGTTTGTGTGACTGGCCACTAGAGGCCCTCAGTCGGACAGTCCCCTTAAGACTAACGGATCGAGACTTTGACAATTAACGTAAAAAGAAAAGTAATCTTATAACTGCACAGGATTTGCTTTCTTATCGAAATAGACTGTTATAAGTAGTTTCATATTTATTTTGTGCACCAGGTTGAGGGTTGCTATGTCCTGAAGACATGTGACGTCCTGGGGAAAGGCTAGAGGGGCTGGGGAGGGGAAGTGGCAGGAGGGCAGAAAGTCGGCATTCAGACGTGTCTGCTAAATTGTTTACCTGATGTGCCCCCCAGCCAGGATCCCAGGTATGCAGACTCCTAATTTGGTGTTGATTTCTAGTGGTTCCAGTTCTTTGTTGGGTTAGGAGATCCTGAAGCGTTTAGCGGCATTTAGGCAAAATACTACAAATCCTTAGAGGTACAGAACCTAAATTAGGGAATTCCCGGCTGGGGTTCTACTGTGGCCAATCTTGGATTGCTATCAACCCGGAGAGATTGTGCCACCATTTCAGTACCCTGGAGTGCTCCGGCTGGATCACAGTGTGCATTGTAGTGTATACAGTTTTCTCCTCTACAGTCAGTTGGTTTACACAGCTCGCTGTCTGTGCATTCATTCTTGTGTGGTTCACTGTATCTCAGCAGCCTCCCTCGGGTTTCCCTTTTACACAAGCGTGTGTGCCCCCTCTCAACATTGCCGACTGCATGTCCGCAATATATGGGCACCAGTTGTGTACACTCTGTATCATGGATACAAACCCATTGAATTAAATGGGTCCTCGATTCATAAGATACTGAGCGGTGTGGAGCTGAGTCACCATACGGGTGGGGGGCACACACACTAGAGTGCATGAGTCTTATAGGGTTGCTTTTGAAGTCTCAAAGACAAAGGTTCTCTGAACTTGGGCTAAGCTCTCAGGAGCTTGCACATATCGGTCCCCTCCCTTGGTCTGCTAGACTCACACTCTCTACTAACTAGTCAGGAGGCAGACCAGGTCCATCACCCTGATAACCTAAACAGTCTGCCAACTGGTTAACCATTTGGTAGAATTATACCTTACTATTGAGTACATAAACATAAATCACAACATTTAACTTAATAACATTGCATTAATGTTGGCAATTATTAACCCTTTGCAGAAGTTCTACTAGAGGCACTGGACATCCAGACCCAGTAGAACATACAAGTCCCACCACCTCTCCACATCCACTTCCAGATGTCACCCATCATGTGCACAATCTCCTACCACCTCTCCACATTGCCCACTACCTCTCCACTACTCTCTCTCATTTCCTCAAGATGTCTCCTACCACCTCAATACATCTTTCACCATCTTCAGATATCTCCTACTGCCTCCTAATATCTCTAACCACCTCCAGATGTCTCACTACACCTGAAGATGTATTGTATCACATCCTGATGTCTTCCATCACCTCCAAATGTCTCTTACTGCCTTCAGAAGTCTCCCACTACCTCCGTATATCTTCAACATTTTCCAGACCCTTTGTGTGAGGACTGTGCACCACTTGTGCAATTATCCTTTTTACCTGCTGGTTCCTCAAAGTGTAGATCAGGGGATTGAGCATTGGTGTCACAGCTGAGTAGAAGATTGAAGCCACCTTGTCTTGGCTCGTAAAAACACTAGAAGGAGCATGTAAGTAGGTGATGAAGATGGTCACAAAAAATATTGAGGCACACAAGAGATGAGAGGAGCACGTGCTGAAGGCTTTCTTTCTGCTCTCTGTAGATCTCATTCTCAAAACTGATGCAAGTATGAATAGATATGACAGCAGAATTGTCATTAGTGAGCTGATCGTAAGTACGCCTACGGTGTAGATAGTCACAATGGTGCAATAGAAAGTATCAGAGCAGGAAAGCTTCAGCAGTGGTGGGATGTCACAGTAGAAGTGGTCGATGAGGTTTGAGCCACAGAACCTGAGACTGAATGCACAGCTAGTCTGTACTGCGGACTGGAAGAAGCCGGTGGAGAAGGAAAAAATGACCATCCATAAGCATTTCATATTGGTCATTACAGACATATAATGGAGCGGGTGACAGACAGCAATGTATCGGTCATAGGACATGGCAGAGAGAAGGAAGGTCTCAGTTCCTCCCAGAGCTGCATAGAAGAAGAACTGGAGAGCGCATCCATTAAAAGAGATGACCTTCCTCACCGAGATCAGGTCAGAAAACATCTTAGGAGTGATAACAGAGGAATAGAAGATGTCTACAAGAGAGAGGCAACTCAAGAAGTAGTACATGGGTGAGTGGAGTCTGGAGGTGTTGCAGACCAGGGCTATAATGCCAATGTTACTCATGATCGTAAGGAGGTAAATGAATAAGAAGAAAATGAAGAGGAAAGGAAGGAGCTTCTCATTATCCGTCAGTCCAGAGAAAACAAATGTGGTCACTTGTGTTATGTTCTCCATTGGTATCTACAGAAAAGAAACAGTGTATAATGGAAAAACCTCAAGAACTCTACAGAACAAGCCTGACACATGCAATAATACCAAAACATGTGTGAAAAGATAGATGTGGATAAAGAAGACTATGCAATGTGCAATACCCCAAGTTGTCTTGGTAGACTTTTTAGTCTGTGTGGGAATGATTTTCAGCTTTTGCAGCTTCTACTTGACTTTGAGCACTGTCATTTAGATTTATTTGGTGAAATGTACTGGCATCGTTTTTCAAGTTACAGTTTCCAATTTTACTCCATATCCCTTTTTCCGCAGCCTGCATGCAATACTTTATCACTTCAGACATCTGTCATTGGTGTAGTCAGTCCACCATGACATGTTACTCTTCAATGTGATTAAAACCACCAAACTTTCTTATAATCCCCATTGGATGGAGTAATCTGGTGTTGCCAAAGACTCACCAAACCCTCAAGACTTGACCTCCTTAAGTATGAATACTCTGCCACACACCGGCCCCAAATTCTAAAATTTCAGCCAAACCAAAACCCCACGTAAGTAAGAGGAACCTCTTCTTTTCCAACGTTTCCAATGTACAAGCCTCCCTTCTCCAATAAGATATGGTGGACCACCAAACCACCATTCAGCATGAAAAATGTTTCTACAACCATTTTTATCTCCACTCTATTCAAGACAGACACTGAAACTGCTTTCCTCCACTTAAGGCATTGCATCATCTCAGACCAAAGGATTCCCAGACCCAGATGTAAGTCTCGAAAGCAGAAAAGGTCCCTCTAAATGTTTTTGATACAATTACACATAGGATAGCTATCCATGTCATTTCCCTCTGCATGTGTGACCAAAATATGTGGAGTCCTCCATCTGTTAACACCAACCTCAAATGGAGGCCATATCTGATCCTAGGTCAAACCTCAAACACCCATCCAGTGCACGTCCACCATGTTCCTGTCTAAACCCAGATACCTGCCACCAAGTGGGACCTAAGCCCTCTTTTCAGCCCAGCGGACATCAGAATGTTAACAACTCTTGACCTAGGATGCGCACTCACTGCGTAGTGTCATTCCACAATATTAGCCTTCCGTTGTGAGGGATGGACCGTGCCTTTCTGTAAGAGTCCCCACTTCTAGTACTAGTAGGCCAGGTGTTTTTTTAGTTGCGTATTAGAAATGGGAATGAAGATGGACATTAGTCACCAGGGTGGCCGAGTGGTTAAGGCATTGGACTTAAGATCCAAGGGATATGTATCCGCGTGGGTTCAATCCCCACTCCTGGTATATACATTAGTCACCATGAAGATTGCCCACTCTCCCTGGATTTTCATCTTGTACCATGTATGCAGAGACCCCTTTGTTCTTCAACAATAGTGATGAGCAGCAGGGGCAATATTCAAATTTGCGATATTTCGCAAATATTCGTTGAGAATTTGAGATTATTTTCTTGATTGCAAAAACCGGCAATGAAATATGCGCGTATTGCGCACGCAATATAGGCGTAGGTCCCTATTGCTACATTTTTCAAGCTGCTAGAAGTTTCCTCAGACTGTAGAAAATGGTTGGCACAGCAGAACATCACGATAGCTTTATATGCAGATAGTGCTCCGATATATTCGCGATTGCGCAAATCGGCAATTAATGATGTGCATATTTTTCTGCAATACATGCAACTTTTAAGCAGGTCTGACTACATATTAGTGATTGGTGCACTATGTATTGTTGTGAACTTGTGACATCACAGCATGTCTGTAGCATGTATGTATGGACAGCAGAACCTATCACACTACCTAACACCCTGCACTGGAGCCTATCAGCTACACTATATCACTATCTAACCTACACTGACTATCTCCCACTAATTATCTGTATTATATATAGTAGATAACTAACTAACTAACTATCTAATGTAATGTGACATCACAGCACTATGTCTGTAGCATGTCTGTATGGACAGCAGAACCTATCACACTACCTAACACCCTGCACTGTAACCTATCAGCTACACTATATCACTATCTAACCTACACTGACTATCTCCCACTAACTACCTGTATTATATATAGTAGATAACTAACTAACTAACTATCTAATGTAATGTGACATCACAGCACTATGTCTGTAGACTGTATGTATGGACAGCAGAACCTATCACACTACCTAACACCCTGCACTGGAGCCTATCAGCTACAGTATATCACTATCTAACCTACACTGACTATCTCCCACTAACTATCTGTATTATATATATAAGATAACTAACTATCTAATGTAATGTGACATCACAGCACTATGTCTGTAGCATGTACGTATGGACAGCAGAACCTATCACACTACCTAACACCCTGCACTGGAGCCTATCAGCTACACTATATCACTATCTAACCTACACTGACTATCTCCCACTAACTATCTGTATTATATATAGAAGATAACTAACTATCTAATGTAATGTGACATCACAGCACTATGTCTGTAGCCTGTATGTATGGACAGCAGAACCTATCACACTACCTAACACCCTGCACTGGAGCCTATCAGCTACAGTATATCACTATCTAACCTACACTGACTATCTCCCACTAACTATCTGTATTATATATATAAGATAACTAACTATCTAATGTAATGTGACATCACAGCACTATGTCTGTAGCATGTATGTATGGACAGCAGAACCTATCACACTACCTAACACCCTGCACTGGAACCTATCAGCTACACTATATCACTATCTAACCTACACTGACTATCTCCCACTAACTATCTGTATTATATATAGAAGATAACTAACTATCTAATGTAATGTGACATCACAGCACTATGTCTGTAGCCTGTATGTATGGACAGCAGAACCTATCACACTACCTAACACCCTGCACTGGAGCCTATCAGCTACACTATATCACTATCTAACCTACACTGACTATCTCCCACTAACTATCTGTATTATATATATAAGATAACTAACTATCTAATGTAATGTGACATCACAGCACTATGTCTGTAGCATGTACGTATGGACAGCAGAACCTATCACACTACCTAACACCCTGCACTGGAGCCTATCAGCTACACTATATCACTATCTAACCTACACTGACTATCTCCCACTAACTATCTGTACTATATATATAAGATAACTAACTATCTAATGTAATGTGACATCACAGCACTATGTCTGTAGCATGTATGTATGGACAGCAGAACCTATCACACTACCTAACACCCTGCACTGGAACCTATCAGCTACACTATATCACTATCTAACCTACACTGACTATCTCCCACTAACTATCTGTATTATATATGTAAGATAACTAACCATCTAATGTAATGTGACATCACAGCACTATGTCTGTACATGTATGTATGGACAGCAGAACCTACCACACTACCTAACACCCTGCACTGGAACCTATCAGCTACACTATATCACTATCTAACCTACACTGACTATCTCCCACTAACTATCTGTATTATATATATATGAGATAACTAACTATCTAATGTAATGTGACATCACAGCACTATGTCTGTAGCATGTATGTATGGACAGCAGAACCTATTACACTACCTAACACCCTGCACTGGAACCTATCAGCTACACTATATCACTACCTAACCTACACTGACTATCTCCCACTAACTATCTGTATTATATATGTATATAATATAAAGCACAGAGCACAGCAATGACACTGCTGTCTCTCTCAGAACTGCAAAAAACTGCAGAAAATGGCTGCTGGGGAGTTTCTTATATAGTAAGGGGTAGGAAACTTTTCTATTGGTTGATAGGGATGTTGCTAAGCTCAGACATTGCAGCCTTCTCATTCACCCACAAGCAAAAAGCAGGGAGGGATCAAGGGTTCAGAGCGAAAAAAAATCTAGAATATTTGCGAATACAAATATATAGCGCTATATTCTAAATATTTGCGAATTCTCGTAGTGGCGATACTTGTGATAAAAATTTGCGATTCGAATTATCGCGCCCAACGCTATTCACCAACAGAATACCACTATGGTACATGTGACTTTACTACTGCATGGCAGTAGTAAAGCAGCACTTTCAAGACAGTGGACCCACTCTCCTAACTAACCAGTTTGACTTTTGGTCTAAACCTAAGACCATTTGCTTTGGCAGCTTCCTGGTATTCACCCTTTAACCCCCCCTACAGGCATGTGGACTTCATGGCAAGGAATCAACCAAGGCTGCTACCTTCTGGAGTAGTCCTGGTGTAGATGGCAGCTGACCTACGGGCATGAGAGAGCGGTGCGAAACACCAAGGGACCAGGCAAAAAGGCCTAGTCTGAGTATAGTCCAAAATCAGGGAACGCGTAGTACGTGCGTATTTCCGATAGCAATTCCAAGGCCATGCCAGGATGAGTACGTGCTCAATCCAGATAGAAATTCCAAAGTCTGGGCAGGTGGCAAGGAGCAGAATGGTAGTCAGGCAAGGTATGATACACAGGTAGTTAGACAAGAGATCACACTTTTGCTGATTACAATACACAAAAAAACCTCAAAGCTCAGGCCTGGAGATGGATTCACAACCCAGCTAAATAGGAGGGCTGATCAGCTGCTGGACAGAGAGCTAGAGGGAAGGATTAGCTCTAGCAGTGCAGTAAGGACGTTCACTGAGCACTAGACCCAATGCAGAAAGGATGAGGAGTCTGCAGATGAAGAGGAACAAGGGAACTCAAAACATTAAAATCCAGCTCACCCAGATATAGTATGGTGATGTCTCCTCCAAATTTCCACCATGTGCCCAGATCCCACCCTTTCCTTTGCTAAGAGTCAAATCTGCAGACAATCTGCACTGTAGGTGAATTTGAAGCAGATACTCAACTAAAGTGGTTGATGGTGGGTCCTAATATTATACATCGGCCCCGAAAAGGAATTGATCACAGAGTCATTTCTGGAGAAACTTTAATGTTTCACATCCAGATACAAGGAGTTCATTACAGAATATATGGTTGACATTCATGGACACCTTAGAATTGATGGTCATTTGGCAATTGCTTTTTTTAACTCAATGTTTTATGTGTATTTACTTCAGTATGATTCCAGCCTATCCCCAGAGAGGAGGGAGGAGAAATTGGAATTATTGTAATGTATTATCTATAATTTATTAATTTTATGTTTTATTTTTATTATTATTAATATTTATTAATTTATTTTACTTACATACCTCTGCCGTTTGTATTTAAAAGGTTCTCAAGTTTAAATACTGATGACCTATCCTCTGGTAGGGGGGTCCGACACCCAGGACCCCCTGATGATCCGTTGTTTTAGAAGGCACCGGGGTTCCTGTACCACGACTTTCTCCCTGCTCATCAAGAACAGCGCTGTACATTGTATAGTGGCCATGCTTGGTATCACGCTCAGCCCCATCCTCTCCTAGGCCAGGTGACTGATGAACATGTTGTCACTTAGTCTAGTCTCGAACAGCTGATTGAAAGGGGTCCCGGGTGTCAGACTCCCACCAATCAGATACTGATAGCTTATCCAGAGGGACAGTTATATGATCATATATAAAGTGATTGGTACTATGAACAGGGGCCCAGCAATAACTGAACAGAGCTCCTTAAGGTCTATTGGTTGTAATCCATCTGGACCTGGAGCCTTGTTCACTTACTTCATTTAACTTACCTTGCACCATACCTACATTTAACCAATCTACAGGAAAAAGATAACGAACGATAAACCTCAATACTGGCAGCAGTGAAAGGCAGAAGGACTACAGATCCCAAACTATCCACACGTCACACAAATAGACTAGAACAGGATACTAGGAAAGCACAGATTCTGGATGTAGATGGACAGAGCTCTCGCTACACTCGGCAACACAAGAGCATAAAACACAAACATTTAAAGGAAGGTTAACCAATAAAACTCCTCCCTAAATTAACCAGGCTGAGCAAGATGATAACATGACCAGAAATCAGCTCCGATAATGCTAGTAAACAGGTGCGAACATGAGGAAGAAGAGAAATCCTCGCTGCTTGTAAGAAATGAAAAAAAAAAACATTTACAGACTCAAAGGCACAGATCTACTTCTAGGTCACCCTGAAACCAATGGATTTTTTGGGTAACAGAAGACATATGTTTAGCTTCATAGGATCTGGTGTGGGATGAAGAGGCAACAGCTGTAACCCGGAGCTGGTACCTGTGGTGGCCAAAACACCTCTCCTCTACATCAGAAGATGCCAGTAATATAAATGGTACATGGAAGGTGGGGGGGCCTGTTACACTATTTAGATTGGGACCCGTTACCTTTGTGCATTGATATGCTATAGAGTCAATGTGCTGTTCATAAAGCATGGACTTTGTAAATATCCATAAGGCCAGAGAGGTCACATATTCCTAGACACCGATGACATTGACCTCCCCACAGACACTTACCACGTGCACTCGAGGATCTGGGACACTTTAGAAGCTAAACACAAAATTGGTGACACCTGCTAGAATATGAGAGTGCCCATGTAGTGTAGAGAGGAGTATATGAGCCGTATAATGTACACTGCCATGTCCTAGAAGAACAGTATAATACCGTACAGTACTAGCACTGGTACAGCTCAAGCCTTCGATAACTCAGCTGGTGGAGCGGAGAACAGGAACAGAAATATCCCAGCTCAGAGCTCCCGATGTGTCATACCGGGGTCTGCGCAGCCCAGGACGGGTCTCACCTGTCAGACATACAGCTCTGCGCTTGTGACCTGGGATCTGCAGAGATCTTTGAGTCTGTAAATCTGCAGATTTTTTATAAGAGACGTATTTACCCGGGAGGATAATTGTGGTCCCAGAGGACAGGCGGCGAGTGAGGGAGAAATCACAGGATCATTACCACTAACTATTAGTGGCACATACTTCATGCTATACAGTTTATACTCTCTACATAATATCTGTTCTTTATTCCGCTTCATTGTGATTCTGCAGTGCTTTTATATTCATATTCACAGCGGTGACAACCCTCAGCCAGCGAGACCAGCGGGGTGCAGCAATGGGAGCGGCAGGGATCAGTCAACTTATATGCTTTTACCCCCCCCCCCCCCCCCAAAGCTCTGGAACACAATGACAGCAATAGTAAATGATGTCTGAGTGACACTGACATACATAACTGTGGGGAAACGCACATTTGACGGTGTTAGCGAACAGCGCATTTAATATCGCACTGCACCGGCACATGCTTTTTTAGATCCAAAAGCTTCAAAAAATTGTCCCTTATTGGGGAAAATGATGTTTAAACACAGAGAGTAGAATGGGATACTACGTTGTGGGACCAAGCGTCCACAAATTATTCCTTAAAAGACTCAAAATGCCTAAATGACACACATGTGCCAAGAGTCCCACCGGACCGCCCGGCCAGAGCCCAGAAAAATAGAATTTAGGCAACGTAGCAGAAATGCGCCACATTTGTAGACCGATGAGTCAAATTTTCCATATTGGAGTGGTACTCATGACTGCATAGACGCGGACATTTAATTGTGCCTCTGTCTTTAACTTACAGAAAACACACTTGTAATTTTGCTATAACTGTTCGATAATTTGTGTACCAAACCTGTGACTTTTCAATTAATAAAATTTTCATTAAGTTTTCATTAGTTTTTATTAAGCATTATAAAAATATGTCTGGAATATGGTAGAGATGAAATCAAAACACTTGGGTCTCGTTCTTCCAGAGCCAGAATGTAGGTAGTAGCAGCACCGGTTATCCAGCCAGAAGTAGTAGAAGTAGTAGTAGTAGTAGAAGTAGTAGTAGTAGGAGTAGTTGTAGTAGGAGTAGTAGTAGTAGTAGAAGTAGTAGTAGAAATAGTAGTAGTAGAAGTAGTAGTAGTAGAGTAGTAGTAGTAGAAGTAGTAGTAGTAGTAGAAATAGTAGTAGTAGGAGTAGTAGTAGGAGGAGGAGTAGTAGTAGTAGAAGTAGTAGTAGTAGTAGTAGTAGTAGTAGGAGTAGTAGTAGTAGTAGTAGAAGTAGTTGTAGAAGTAGTAGAAGTAGTAGTAGTAGTAGTAGTAGTAGAAGTAGTAGTAGAAGTGGTAGTAGTAGTAGTGAGTAGAGTAGTAGTAGCAGTGGTAGTAGCAGTAGTGGTAGTAGTAGTGGTAGAGTAGTAGTAGAAGTAGGAGTAGTAGTAGTAGTAGTGAGTAGGAGTAGTAGTAGGAGTAGGAGTAGTAGAGTAGTAGTAGTAGTAGTAATAGTAGGAGTAGTAGTAGTAGAGTAGTAGTAGTAGTAGTAGTAGTAGTGGTAGTAGTAGTAGTAGTAGTAGTAGTAGGAGTAGAAGTAGTAGTAGTAGTAGTAGTAGTAGTAGTAGCAGTAGTAGTAGTAGAAGTAGAAGTAGTAGTAGTAGTAGTAGTAGAAGTAGAAGTAGTAGTAGTAGTAGAAGTAGAAGTAGTAGTAGTAGTAGTGGGAGTAGTAGTAGTAGTAGAAGTAGAAGTAGAAGTAGTGGGAGGAGTAGTAGTAGTAGTAGTAGTAGTAGTAGTAGAAGTAGAAGTAGTAGTAGTAGTAGTGGGAGGAGTAGTAGTAGTAGAAGTAGAAGTAGAAGTAGAAGTAGGCCTCAGTTGTCCCTGACTTCGGAAATGCGCCACATTAAGATTAAGGAGAAAGAGGCTGACACTGTGGATTGGATGCTCACTCCTCCTCTCAGTCACAGCAGGATGACATGGAGGTGACTTCTGAGTCAGACACCATCCTTCTCCTTGTCGCCCCAAAGAAGCCTTTGCATCTTCTCTGTTTTCATTGTCCCCATCCTAGTGAGGTGCCTTCTTTTTTCCTAAGAAGTGGTAAAAAAAACAAAAACATGTGCTATGATAGATCCTAAGACAGTCTCCCTGTTGATGAGTTGTGTGAGATAAGTTAGTGTTTGGACTGCCATGAGGAGGAGGTTCCGGAGGAGGCGGGGGACCCCATGAATATCTGTGTTGGTGGTACTGCATATGTTGGCAGTAGGGGCATTAGTAGTGACAGTGGCAGTCGGGCAAATACAGAGCAGGAAATCGGGAGGGGGGCCAAGGAGCCCACAATGACCTATCACAGTCTGATAAATGTGGCGGGGAGGGTGAGCACTATGACGGTGACTGTGTGTTGAACAGGACCTAGATCGGGCGCAGGAGAGGAGACGGAGACATCTGAGAAGAAGTAGGTGGCCGCAGTGGCCTATGTATGCCAGACTCACTGCCTCTAGCTCTGTGCGAGCAAATCCCATATGGCATTTATTTTCACAATGCTGGCTCACAAAACCAGAGCCATAGGCATTAAATCACGAACATACAGTAGATACCAGAGCTCTGTTGTAGTATATGAGACGTCAGCACCAGATCCTGTGGGAAAATAGAACTGGCCAGCATTCCCAATCAGAACAAGTCTGCATCCCCAAGCAACACAGTGTCCTTGTGCAACGGGCGCCTCACCTCAGGGGCTCTATATTGCGTCCCAGGTGTAGTTGGAATGCCAAGTGGTGTAGTGCAGACGAATTGTCTCTTTAAGTGTCACGGTGCTACTGTCTGGATACTACTGGACCCCAGGCTTTGGCTCCGAAGCAAAAATTAGGGGGAATAATTGAGGGATTGGAAAGAATATCTTGAGTCCAGACCTGGAGATGTGTCAGAATGTTTATAGTGCTTCTATCTATGAAAATAAGCAAGGATCTGTAATAAAGAAGATTCTCAACTTAGTTCTACAAATCAAAATTAACACAAGTTCCTTATTTGCGCTGAGTTGAAGACAAGACGGATACAATCATATACAAAATATATATATATATATTTATATATTAAAAATCAGTGCAAAATAATAATAAAATATATAATCGGTGACAAACAAAGAATATGGATGAAATAAGTTCAATCAATTTGAAAACATAGGTAACATGTAAAATATAAATGCAACCAATAAAATCACTTTTTAATTGCAATGGGTGGCTTATCAGTAGCTCATAGAATAAGGAGACAAAAGCACGTGACTTCTCCCAGCAAACAGATGTTCATAAACTGTTTAACAGCACATGGGCAAAATTTATCCCATCATGCACGAGTTTGGCTAAAAGCCAATATTATATTGAAAGTAAAGACTAACTTCCACCAATTTAATTCAATATATATCAGACCAGACCATTGACTAGAAACTGAGATCAGTTTTCTGGAGAATGATATATTTATCTCCCAAGATTGAAAGACATAATTTGTACTGCAGTTAAAATTATCTCAAATCAATCTAGATCCTACAAGAACTACATGGTCTGAATATATATATGGCTAATCAATTGCCTAATATAAAGATAGAAATTTATACTTTACCAGAAATTAAAATGTAGTTGTTTGAAAGAAGTCAGCGGTCACAGTTCAGAAACAAGGGATGGTCAGGTTCTCTTCAGTTTACTTGAACTGCCGTCCTCAGCTTCTGACCTATACCCTTAGAATGTATTTCCTTACTGTCTTCTCTTTAATGGGCTCCCCTTTGCTGGCTCCTGTGGGCTTGGTTTGGTCTTCCATGTGCTTATTGACATGACTAACGACATCAGAGTGCATAAATTTTCTACGTATCTCTTCCTCACCATACTCACCACCAACACAAGGGGGCACTAGTATTCTATGTAAAAGTTTGGGTAATTACATTTAATTATAATATTTTCTAAAGATCTAGAAGAAAGATAACCTTTGACCTAAGCTCTGGACAAAGCCCTAAATATAGGGAGAAATGACATTAATGGATAACAACCGTCAGACGTATAGTCTGCTTATAGATATACTACTATAAGACCATATACCAAAGCACTTGACATTCTTTCTCCCCTACTTTGAAAGTGAGGTAATTAGTTCCAAACAATAGCTTTTCACACATAACAAAAATACATTGTATATACCACCTAATTCTATGTATTTCAAGAATATCAAACCCCCATGTTAATAATACATACTAATACATTTCAATGGGTACACTCAAACAATACATAATGAATATAGTTTGGATATCATGAAAGTAGGGGTTTATATTTTACTTCTAATTAGTCAATGAAATAGATGTTGCATATAATATCATACAATAATAACATTATTGCTATTATTATCATTGCAATGAATAGTAAAGTACATTAGGCAACCTTTAAATAAGCCCCTTTCCTATTCATTGAGAGAGAAAATATTATTTAGAAACTCTGTCTTTCGTTCATTGTCTCTTGTAGAGGCCTGACGGATCTTTATGATACCTGTCTGAGACCCCCACAATTTACAACATGAGAATGTTTATGTTAAGATTCATAACTCTTCCCTGTAAGTCTTTGTCCAAAAAGAATAAACTCGTATTGACCTTCTAGCCAGCAGACAAAATGGCTACTATTATGCCCATATATCAATCTGTAAAGTAATATGTATAGGTCTTTAAAATATTGATTACTTTCTGCCCAATATTTCTGAAAGATGAAGTCCAATGGCAGCTTTACTTTGGGGGGAGAATTGAATGGTGAGTTTCATTCTAACTATAGCTCTGTCATGTTTGCTGCCACCTGCTGGTGAACCAGGTACATTACATTTAATAAAACAGTTGCATATAAATATTATAATTGCACCATATAAAGGACCTGGATAGAAATACACAGGTGACATTGTGTTAGCTCATAAAAGAAAGTAGCATGGTGAAGGAGGGGTAACACCACTCTGGGGTGTTACAAACCCCCTTAGTTAAAACCAAACCGCCCTCGTCTTGTGCTTAGGGTGTGCTCTAAGGGTAACCAGGTAAAATTAAGGTGCTGAATGAGACTATTTTTTATTATTATATACGTAGACTGATATAGCAATGACTACCACTAGGTTCCTGCCCATAGAGGGTCTATTCACACTTTTCCTTCTCGGTAATAACCAGAGAGCCAAAAAGACTGCACGAAGCACTCAAATACTCCCGTTGCGGATACTGAGCTCTAGCACCACCAGGAGCATGGGGATTTCATGTACTGTAATCCCTCCGAGTTACGCCCTCCGAGTTACGCCCACAAATAGAAAGGTGGCTTCATCCTGTAATCCCTTCCAATACCAAGGTTTAATTAAGGCTTTTAGCATGGTCACCTTGATGACTAAACTGGTAGCTACAGTACACACATTTCCCTTAAGACAGGGCACCATGACTTAGAGCATATAGAACTAGGAGGAGGAACCAGCCTACCTTCCATAGTTCCAATGAGGGATGATCCTCTCTAAACTCACATTTTAACAGTTACCGTTGACGATGTTTGATCTGCTTGTGACTATACCACTTGGTCCTCCCTGTGTAGCAACAGCACATGAACCCAAAGAGACAGGAAATAGTGGATCCTTCCCCTCCCAAGTCTGGAGAGAGAAAAAGGTTAAGGGCAAATGCAAATCATACAATATAACGCCTAGGCTTTCTGATCTAACACAAGGTAAAGTGAGACCATTAATACTTTTGAGTCCTCAGAGGCAGTCCATATGAGCAAAGAAGCAAGGATGCTAACTATCTAGCTAACTGTATAAAGTCCCCGTACCCATATAAAGAGTCCATACAATGGGCTAAAGTGTTTGAACTTTGCTGAACAGTAAACAAGTGCAAAAATATGGTGCAAAATATGGAAGGTTCCCGACCTGTGGACGGTGGTTGGAAGGTGCTAGCAAAACACACAGGTGAGGCCCCCACTATTGGTCATATAAGGTAGTATGAAATTACAAATGAATGCAGTGTCATTGAAATTTTAGTGAGAACCTTTAAGTCAGGTGGAGTTCACTCAACTTGAGAAGGGGAAAAAAGGGTATTTGGCACTGACATGCGCAGCTTGGAGGTATTTTGGCTAGCAGCTGGGTGGAGTCCTAACAAAACATGACCCTCCGGGTGAGGACCAACACGAGATAACATAACAGAAAATGGGCCAACCGGTTCTCACCCTTCAAGTTCAGTCCATGTAAGTGGCTCCAGTAGTCCAATGGATGGTTTTTCTCACATCACAAGGTCTCTTACAGGAGGGGCTGGAAGCCTTCCTCCTGGGTCCCATAGTTGAGGGTGAAAAAGTCCTTTTTTAAGCTGCGTGACATCCTCATCGCTGTTACTGTTAGCTCTGGTGCTCTCTGCAGCGGCAACTCCAGCAGAAACTTCATCTATGATCCCCTGGGGGCCTTCAGTGGTGTAACTTGGAACGGCAGGGTCACCCTCTTCTGGAGAATCCTCTGCAAGTCTTGGCCTTTTCTTTGTAGGTGACAGGTTCTCTGGGAAGCAGTAAAGGATAGACCCTTGGTCTTTCATAAGCAAGGAGCTCTACATTTGGTGGTGGTTCCGGAGTGCAAGGAGCAGGGGCGTAGCTCAAAATGACTGGGCCCCATAGCAAAAAAAATTTATGGACCCCCTCCCGCATCTCCCACCACCACATACTTATCAGACCTCCCACCCCTTCCAGAGCTCTCACCCAAACACCCCTCCAGGACCTCCCACCCCAACATCCTTACACCCCTCCCTAGATCCCCCTAAGTGTCATCCACAGATCCCCCTAAGTGTCATCCACAGATCCCCCCTAAGTGTCATCCACAGATCCCCCCCCCTCAGTGTCATCCACAGATCCCCCCCTCAGTGTCATCCACAGATCCCCCCCCTCAGTGTCATCCACAGATCCCCCCCTCAGTGTCATCCACAGATCCCCCCTCAGTGTCATCCACAGATCCCCCCCTCAGTGTCATCCACAGATCCCCCTCAGTGTCATCCACAGATCCCCCCCTCAGTATCATCCACAGATCCCCCCCTCAGTGTCATCCACATATCCTCCCCCCTCAGTGTCATCCACAGAATCCCCCCATCAGTGTCACCTGTGGATCTCCTCCCCGCCCAGTGCCGCCTCCTAGTTATAATATTCACTGCACTTGCCTCTGAAATTGAAGATAAGCGTCGTGATCTTGCACAGGCACACTGGCACAGGCCAGAATTACTGTGCATACGCACTTCGATGCCTCTGCCAGTGCACCTCTGCGAGATTAAGGCGCTTCTCTTCAATTTCAAAGGCAAGTGCAGTGGATAACTTAGCTAGGAGGCGGCGCTGGGCGTAGGGCCCCATAGCCATTGCTATAGCTGCTATGGTGATCTCTACGCCACTGGCATGAAGCATTATCAGTGAACTCCTCACCGGTGGATAGGTCACTTTCAGTGGTTGGAGGATCTGGTAGTGTCGTACCAAGTTTGCTGCCTTTAGCAGGCAGCTGAAAGGAAGTTTTGCGTTTTTGTAGGCTTTATGCAATTTCCTTTCTCTGCGCTCTTTTTCCTTCACAATTTCTTTCTATGTTTTTAGGCTTTTTCTTCTTTCTGATGAGTCACTTTCTCCGCTAAGTATCCTCTCTATCTTCTTTCCTTCTTCCTCCTTCTTTATCAAGTCCTGTAATGCACTCCTCCAGTGGGTCTTCCATCGGGCAAGGTCATTCTGCCATGTGTCATCCTTCTCTTTAAGTAGATCACTGACATACTGCAGATGTTCTGATGGGCTTCTCTCAGACCTCTGGACATTGCTTCTCAGGATCCAGGGAAGAAGGAACTGTATTTTCCCTTTTCCAAGATGGCCACCGCTTCCACTTCCTGTAGGGGGTACAGTTTGTTTCTCTGTCCTCCTGGGTACTTGTACTAATCACTTTAGTTTCTTCTGCTGTAAGAATGGTTCCTCTGTAGAGATGGGCTGTTTGGTTTCCTCCCCTCTGCTGGGTGAATGTCTTCTTCTCAATACACAATGCCCAAATCCAAGATGGCCGATTAACCCCTATTTTGCCACAGTGCTGCAACTGATGCAGATTCACACTCTCCAGCAGTAAGTAAATACAATAAAGTCTCTTTTTCCGGGGGTTTAGTGATTACTGTAGCCTATACCAGCAATAAGGCGCAAATGTACATCCTGTTCGTGACTCCATTTTTTTTTTTGAAAGGGCGCCTTTGGAATGCCGAGTGGTATAGTGCAGCCTAATTGTCTCTTTTTGTGTCACGGTGCTCCCACCTGGATACTGCTGGACCCCAATAATAGGGGGAATAATTGAAGGATTGGAAATAATTACTTGAGTCCAGACCTTGAGATGAAGTTCAATGGCAGCTTTACTTTGAATAAACATTTCTTCAAACAGTTTACAGGCTTTGTCTTGGTTCCAGCAGGCTTTAGCATGAAACTGGCAGGCAAACTCCACTCTGCTATATCCTTCTCTCACTCTGCTGTAATGACAAGCTGACTGGATAACTTGTCTTCTTCTTTAGGCTGCACTTCCCTTTTTAGTCGGACTTATCTTCAGCCAAGGAATAGGTTAGAATCCTGGCAGCTCCAATATAGAGTCTCAACCGGCACAAACCAGAACTGCCCCACCTTATTCTGGTAGCAAGCAGGACTGGCCCACTTCTGACCAAAGGGGGGAGAATGGAATCGTGAGTTCCATTCTATCTAACTATAGCTCTGCTGTGTTTGCTGCCACCTGCTGGTGAACCAGGTAATATAATAGAATAGTTGTATAGAAATATTATTATTGCACCATATAATGGACCTGGATAGAAATACACAGATGACATTGTGTTAGCCCATAAAAGATTGTAGCACTCTGGGGTGTTACACTTGTCATCATCATCAGGTGCTTCTTCTCCTGATTAGACTCCTGATTTTTCTACTGATTGTTTAGCTAACAGTTTTCCATATCTGGCAGTGATTACCAGGTAGACGTGATGTTCCTGTGTTTATAGTCCACTTTTCTTGGTCCATGTTTATACAGAGTGAAGAACGTTGGCTTCAGGGGTCACCATGATAATGCTATGCTCCTTTACAAGTGCATTGCTACAGTAAATATATCAGAGTTCACATGGTTCCCTATCCCTTCTGACATGTTTATAGCACCTTTAAATAAACTTGAATTTTAGACTTTTTAGGGTTCAGTCTTGGATCTGGCGTTTAGTTTCTGGCTGGGTGAAATGTTCTTCAAACCACTCTGATCAATCTTATAGCCCTCAGTTTATGGGCATCAGTTTCCAGTTTATGGCTTTTCTTTTTATTGATTTAGTATCTTGTGTTCAGAATGGAAATCAGCTCTACATGTATTTTATTCATAGCAATGTAAGTGATGTCTCTCCTGTGATATGGTTTCCTTCTATTAAACTGTTATCTAAAAATGGCTTTAATATAAGAGAAAACAAACCAGCGGTGCCCAAATTAGCCGGGCTGCTGTATACATTTTTTTTTTCTGTCAAATTTTGGCACTAATGCAGGAAACAGTCGCCGGATCCCATTATAGCCAATAGACTCGAGCAGTGTGTGGCCCTAACCAACTATGCTGGATACGGTGAACTCCGTCAGTCTTCCAGATAGCTTTACCACATGTGGTAAAGTAGGCTAAGTCTAGTTAGGTACTGAAGAAGTGGTGAAAGGCACTTTGGTCTTCGGGGTCTTCAGGGTCCCCTGCTGTCCTTGATAGTGGGGGATGTAGCAATAGGTCATTGAGGCAAAAGGTTAACGTCTTTGTCATAAGTATACAATTGTGGAAGGCTAGACTGTGGAGAAATATAATGGCGGAAGGTGGAAAATCTGGACTGCTCACCATAAATATACATAGGAGATCCTTAACCAGTTATTGTAGCTGTGAAAATTCCAAGGTAACTGGTCCTGCCTAATCAGATATCTTCATTGCTGGGACTGGATCTGAAGGGCTTCACACCCAGCAGACAAGCTTCTGACCAAACTTGCCGAATTATATATCTTTGGCACAAGCTGATTGGGATGGTTCAGTGGCTATTGCGTTAATTTTTTGATTATAAGAACTTTGATTTCCTAAACTGAGACTTTAGGTTTTCAATTCTAGGGATTTGGACCAACAATTTTGACTCTAGAGAAGTTTGATAGACAGGCACTCCAGCAAATGGAATTACACAAAATAAAATGCAAACGATATTTGATGTATTTAAAATATATGTTATATACTTTTATTTTAAGTTTCAGCTAAAAGTTCGAAAAATAGGTATGTGTAAAAAAAGAAGAATATGTAAAAATATATTTATTTAGAGAGATATATAAAAGGGTTATTTTTATAGAAAAATAAAAATGACAAAAAATAAAAGATAAAAATAAAAATAATAAAAAATATAGTCAATGTTGGAATATTCTTGGTGTCTTTGGTATGTCCAGATATAGGGTGTATCCAGAAATATAGGATCTCTCCTGCTATTGGTAAAGAAAGTCACTGGTTATCCATAACTTGGAGGGAGAATTTGTGGGAAGAAAATGAGAATGGAAAATGGAAGTGGAAAAATAGAATCCCTTTGGGGTGATCCTTTCAGATTGGCGGGGAGCTGGGATTTGTAGTGGAACTACGTAATAGCGTTTGTTCAGTTAGAAGGTCCTATTTAGGGTGGTCCGCCTATTTTGGATTTCAGGGGATGCAGCCGTTAATTATAACCCCCTTGAGAGCGATAGGTTGACTAAAGTATAGTTAGTATTTATGTGTGTGGTATTGCGGTAGGGGGCATGCGCTACCTAAGTGTGGCGTCCCACACTGTAGTGGTGTTATGCCTGAGTACCTTCCAGTCCCCTGTAGTCTGTCCTCTGTGGTCTTCTGTTATTGTTTGGCGGCTGTTCCTGGGCGCAGTCCGTAGGTAATGCGCGTCCCCACTGTTTGGCATTCCATGTGGTGGTGACGTCACCGGATATGATGATTCTCCCGGTCAGCTGTGTCCGCTTGTGACGTATCTCCGTGGGTGTTCCTATAGTCTTGATCCGGGATATGCAGGGTTACCATACGCGTTTCGGGGAGTGTCCTTCCCCTTCATCAGTGGTGCCTGCATGTTCCTGGTTTGGGCTTTATATACTATCTGGCTGGCTATAATTATCTAATTAATTGGTCAATTAGGGTATAGAGTTATCAGCTGGAGTAAAGTTGACTGGTTATCATTAATTGATTGATGTAGTGAGTCTTCATTGGGAGTAGTTAATAGTTATATAGGTCTATTATAAGTGATATGTATGTAGTTGGAATGAGGATAAATATAAAGGATAAAAAGGGATAAAAAACGTTTTTATCTATGGTGTGTGATTCTTTATATTAAGTTGGGCTGGGGGTAGCAGTGTTAAGAGGTTAATTATGATCGTTTTGGATGTATTACTGATTTGTGGTAAATTAGTGAGTCCTATTTACAATATATTGATATGTTGGTGTGATTCATATAGTGATCTTCTTCTTTGTATTTTTAATGGTCGTTTTAATGGTAGAGGGTTGGATGGAGGTCCACGGCCGAGGGGGGGTCGCAGTGCTGGTAGACAGCCGGACTGCGACCCCACATCGACCCGGGGGCCCCACACCCAATCAGAGGAAGCCAAAAAATTCCAGTTCAGAATTGAGGCCTTCTGGGATAATGGTGTTAAATTCAAAGATGTATCTAGATTCTATACGTGACATTTTTCTAATGTGGTCACCTCCTCTCCAATCTTTGTCAACTTTCTCGATGGCCGCAAACGAGATGCCAGTTGGGTCTCGGTTGTGGCATTTTTTGAAATGCCTTGAAAGTCTATGTTTTTCGAAGCCTGATTTTATTTTATTCATATGTTCAGCTATTCTTGTTCTTAAGGTCCTTTTAGTTCTTCCTATATAGAGTTTATTGCATAGGCATTTGATTGCATATATTACGCTTGTGCTGTTGCAGGTTAAGGCTCGTTTGATTTCGTGTTTATAGTGACCAGAAGTGGAGGTGATAGAATTCGTGGTTTTACCAAAGGATGTGATTTTACAATTCAAGCATCTTTCACATCTGAAAAACCCTTTTAATTTCAGCCATCCTCCTAGGGATTGGGATTTTCGGTTTGTGCGTGGTTTTATTGTTGGTGCTATTTTTTGTTTTAGGTTGGGTGCTTTGGTGTATATGATTTGTGGTCTTGTGGTGAGGATGGAACCTATTATTTTGTCTTGTTGTAAAAAGTGCCAGTGAGTGTTGATGATTTTTTTCAATTGATTTATAATTTTTATTAAAAGAATGGATCATTTTGGGGGTTATGTCTTTCTTGTTTGTCACCAATTTATTACTTTCTTTGGGCTCTGTATGTAAGAAGGTCATTCTCTCCATGTTTCTCCTAGCGTCTAGTGATTTCTTGATTTGATGGATTGGATATTTCTTAGCTGTGAATTGTTGTGTCATTGTTGTGGCTTCTTGTTCAAAGGTCTCCTTCTCAGTACTGTTTCTTTTAAGTCTCCTAAATTGGCTACCCGGAATGTTGAGAAGCCACCTAGGTAGGTGCAACTTGAGTATAGTATAAAACTATTTTTGGACGTGGGTTTCTGGTATGTGCTGCAGATTAGACGCTCACCTTGAATTTTGATGTGTAAATCTAAAAATTCTATGTGGGATTTGCTGGTATTGGATGTGAATTTTAGATTGACTGCATTGTCATTCATACAATTAAAAAATTTGTTGAGTTCCTCCTCATTTCCCCTCCAGATGAATATGACGTCATCTATGAAACGTAACCAGAGCACCAGGCTCGCCCCCAGCCTGTGGTCTACATATTGTTCCTCCCACTGGGACATAAATAAATTAGCATAAATGTGAGTGAACCTGGTGCCCATCGCGGTTCCCCTTATTTGGAGGAAGAAATCATCCTCAAAGGAAAAATAATTATGAGATAAGATATGTTTTGCCCCTTATACTAGAAAGTTTACTTGTTCTGTGGGGAATATTGTGTTTTTTTCTAGTTGTTTGCCCATTGCGGTTAGGCCGTCTGTGTGGTCAATGGAAGTATAAAGGGATTGTACATCTAACGTCCCTAGGGTCCATGTCTAGTCATAAGTCAGTTCTTCTAAAATTTTGATGATCTGTGTGCTATCTTTGACGTAGGATCTGGTGTTTTTTACAACAGGTTGTAACAGTGTGTCAATGTACTTTGACAAGTTTGAAGTTAAGGACCCAATTCCTGAAATGATCAAGCGTCCTGGGGGGTTATCTTGATTTTTGTGTACTTAGGGTAAACAATAAAATACCGGGATTTTCTGTTCAGTAGTTAAAATAAATTTGGCTTCCTGTTAAAGTAGGATGCCAATTTCTTTCCCTTTTTGACAGAGGTGATTGAGTGTTTTAGAGAAATCTTTGGTTGGGTCTTTGGTGAGTTTTTTGTAAGTTGATAAATCGGATAGTTGTCTTCTGCATTCCTCGTTGTATTTTTCGGTGTCTAGGATCACTATGGCGCCCCCTTTGTCCCCCGGCCGTATGGTGATGAAGTTTTGTGCTTGTAGTGATTTAATTGCTTCTATTTCTTGATTGGATAAATTGTTAGTAGGGTTGTTATTACTAATATTCAGCTTTCGGATGTCTGATTCAACTGATTTCCTGAATGTGGCAATCTCTTGACCTATCTCTTGTTTAGGGAATAGGGTAGACTTTTGTTTTAGATTGGTATGCTTATATCCTCCATCTAGATGTATTGACTGTTCTATTGGGTTTTTTAGGAAGTATTTTTTCAGAAAAATTTTTTCTTATAAACTTCTCTACTCCGATATATGTTTGAAATTTATTTAGTTTATTGGTGGGGGCGAATTTAAGACCTTTGTTTAGAAGTTTAGATTGGGCTGCGGTTAATTCTACTTTACTTAAGTTGATGATAGCGTCTTGGTTAGGAGTTGTGTTATCTTCGATTTACCCCTACCTCTTCGTATCTTTTTCTTTCGTCTCTTTGTGGTTGGTGAGAGTGATGTCTTGGGGGAGTCAATTGAGGGTGTCTCTGGTGTTGATATGGTGCTCTGGTCGTTTGGGGTTTGTGCCAGTGGTTGTGCTTGTTGTTCCAGTCTTGGTTGTCCTGTCGATATCTTAAATTGTATTGGTAAGAGGTGGTGGGGGTTTGGTGTTGTGTGTGGTTTTGTGATTTTGAGTGCGATCTTTGTATTCTTGTCTTGTGGTGGGGGAGGGGTGTTTTGTCTAAAAAATGCTCACTGGTGAGTGTTTCATATCTATTTGTGGTCGGGATACTATATTTGGGCGGTGAAATTGTGAGGCCTTTTTTAATTTGTTCATTGTCATCTGGTTTATTTCTTCTTGCGGTGTCCTGTGTATCTTTTGTTTGGTTGGTTTGGTTGGTGATTTGGGTTGTGTTGTTAAGGTTTTTTAATTTTTTAGTTTTCTTATCTATAATTTCTTGTTCTAGTCTATCTAGACTTTTGTAGAGTCTATCCTGCCATATATTGAATTCTTCGTTTTGCGGTAATTTGTCTACAGTGTCCTTAAGGTTGTTTATTTCTATTGTGACTTCCTCTAATATCTCTACTCTTCTTTTAATGATTAGTTCAATCAATGCCAAAGATTGGGCCAGTAAAAAGTTGTCCCATTCTCTATTAAAGTTATTGTTGCATAGATCTTGTGCAGGTGTTTTCAGTAAACGTAGACCTTTAGGGATCTGTTTCTTAGTGACATATTGTTTTAGGTAGGCGATTTCCCACCTTTGCCGTAATTATCTGTGTAGGAGGGTTTCTAGTTCCCTAAAGTTATCTGCTATAGATTTGTCTTCTCTAGTTTCCGTGGTGGAGACGCGCATTACCTATGGACTGCGCCCAGGAACAGCCGCCAAACAATAACAGAGGACCACGGAGGACAGACTACGGGGGACTGGAAGGTACTCAGGCATAACACCGCTACAGTGTGGGACGCCACACTTAGGTAGCGCATGCCCCCTACCGCAATACCCTAAACATAAATACTAACTATACTTTAGTCAACCTATCGCTCTCAAGGGGGTTATAATTAACGGCTGTATCCCCTGAAATCCAAAATTGGCGGACCACCCTAAATAGGACCTTCTAACTGAACAAACGCTATTACGTAGTTCCACTACAAATCCCAGCTCCCCACCAATCTGAAAGGATCACCCCAAAGGGATTCTATTTTTCCTCTTCCATTTTCCATTCTCATTTTCTTCCCACAAATTCTCCCTCCAGGTTATGGATAACCAGTGACTTTCTTTACCAATAGCAGGGGAGATCCTATATTTCTGGATACACCCTATATCTGGACATACCAAAGACACCAAGAATATTCCAACATTGACTATATTTTTTATTATTTTTATCTTTTATTTTTTGTCGTTTTAATTTTCTATAAAAATAACCCTTTTATATATCTCTCTAAATAAATATATTTTTACATCTTCTTTTTTTACACATACCTATTTTTCGAACTTTTAGCTGAAACTTAAAATAAAAGTATATAACATATATTTTAAATACATCAAATATCTTTTGCATTTTATTTCGTGTAATTCCATTTGCCGGAGTGCCTGTCTATCAAACTTCTCTAGCTGTTTACACTTTTCTCTGGGTTTGGGTGAACCAATTAGACAGCTGCACCTCATCCACTACACTAGCCAGGTGAGCCACCTCAACAACTTACGCTTTAACAATTTTGACTCTAGTCTGGGGGAATTACTGTGTACCGAGTCCCTCAGCTCAGTTTGCTGTTAAGGTACTAAGGTGTCCTTTCTGATCTCATTTCCATAGCTCATGTTTGGTCCTTTTTTCTATTTTGTATCAGCTATCAGGTCTTTGGCCCACTTGATCAGGCTGAATGATGATATTAAGTGGTTAAGGTAGATAGATCTATTGTTCTTCTCAATTACCTTCCCTTACCAACCTATATCAAGTTCTTGATACGTTTTCTAGGCCCTGAGACATACCAGAAGCCTCCAGCATTGATATTCCTTATGGTAAGGCTAAATTGTTAAGCTACTACATGACGTGAATGGCACTGAACTTTAATGCCACCTAAAACCTCCAGGTGGCTGGGGCACTGTTTCTGGACAAAAGTAAATCTAGTACTCTTTATGGATCACCTACACAATGCGAGGAAGACATGCTCTTAAAGATTTAGCAACTTTGGTGGATTACTCCAAGACAACATCACATATTACTCCCCTTTGCTGCTGTTTTCCCTCTTCCATTTCCTGACTTCTGGTTTTACTGTAGGTGTTATGGTTGTTGTGTTCTCACATTTTGGTCTTTATGATACTTGCATCAATTGTTCTTTGGATCCTTCTAAAAATGTTCTGAAAAAACACAATAAAATTATTGTAAGCCACAGCTCATTAAGATGGCTGTTCCATTGGTCGTGTTGAGAAAATGACCTAATAAAATATACAATAAATAGTAAAAACAAACATTGAAATACAGGGGATATCTCAAAAACATCTGGAAAATGTAAATATTGTTAATTGTTAAATTGTTAAAAACATTGTTAATTGTAATCCAAGGACCAAGATCATCATGGAACTAATGCATGTCTCCCATACAACCATGACCCATACTCCATAGTGACTCTATATTTGTTACTCTACACATTTTTCTCCAGCCTAATATCTACACTGAGAAGTGAAAAAAATAAAATTCCATATCTTAGATTGGGACAAAAACATTTTGACGTACATAAATCCAACAACATCCTCAGTGGTTACTTGAGGTAACCTATGCTATGGATGGCTTTGTCGGGCATTTTGATGAGTGTATATGATACCTGATCATATTATAGTCCAAAATAGATGCTCATTGTCTTTAAGAGACAGGCTGAACCAAAGTTTTGCTACACGGCTGGAACAAGCCAAGATTTGAGGTCACACAGAGTTCAGTCTGTGTAAAAGTTTATACTGAATACAAAGAACATTGTATTTTAATAAGTTATTGCCACAGATGTGGTCTTATCTGTTGGGAGTACACTGGATTCTCCAGACATGTCCGTCTGAAGAGAACAAGGCCCATTCATATCATTATGGTCAATAGATCAACAGTGTGAGAAACACTCAGAGAGACGCCTAGAAGTCTGTCTTTAGTTATTTCAAAATGTCCAGATTAATCCTTATCTCTGATTTATGACAATGAGGGTCAAATGTATCTAATACAAGAGTGCCATAGTTAAGTCTTTATAGTAGGGTAGTAATAGCTTGCCCAACAGTGCCATCCGGAGACAGATGGATATCAAGACACTATCCTCCATAGTTGCATTATGGGAAAATATGATCTCATAGGATCATTAGCATATGAGCGTATGATTGGAAGATCTTAATCCAGGAGAAGGTGACATGAGAAAAGGGGGGGAACAAGAAGAAGACTCACAAGCAAACAAGGAACACATTCGAACATTGTAGGATTCAGCATGGTCATCATCATCATGATCATAGCCAGAATACCCAAGAGAGAGGGGTCTATCAATATGAGAGTCATGGTGAGACATGCGATGATGGACCACCCAGCTTTCCTAGGAGCAGAAGTGTGATTCCTGCTAGGACTTGGTAAGAGACATAAGGAATGATTTTTCATTTTATTAAGACTAATTGGATAATGTGGGTGAAGTCATACCATCTAGATTGGTGAATACATAAACACATTAATTAATTGATCATCTCCATATTGAGATGTAGTCTTAGGATATTGTGAGGCTTCATTCTACCTGCAGAAGAAACAAGACTCATAATCTAGCAAAGTATTAAATGATTGTATATATATACATATATAAATAAGTAGCATTCTTCGCCAAGCTAGGTGATAAATTCCCACTGGAAAGACTTGTTCCAAGTTCTTCCCATTTCTGTTGTGTGTCTTAATAGTCTTACCAAGTCATACATGTGAATATAATCCAGGATAGGGCGGAAGGATATAGTTATCCCTTCTAAGTTATATCCTTGGATGGATTTGCCCATTCCTGAAGTCATGTGAGGTGTAGTTGGTTAGAGGGGGGCAGAATGTATTCACCATTCCATATTGGTGTCTAGGATTAGACATACCCGTCCTGATATCATGAGGTTTCCTCTGAACAGAAGTGATGTATAATTTAACTTGTTGTTTTTATATCCTAACCAAATATTAGCTTTGTTATAATGTGACAAGTTGCTTCTCCCCACATGTATTGCTGAGCTTATATTGCTTTATATCGATGATATCATTGTGTTTATTTACTTAATTTAAACTTGTAATGCTTTATATCAACGTCGTAAATGTTCATTGGCATATATCTCAGTATGCTATATACAGCATGAAATTATTAATGACAGGATTGACAGACACTTTGGAAAGGACAGCCATAAGATTATCGGTAGAGGTCTAGCCCCAGTTCTCACCGTTGACTACACTCCCATGTTCCCAGCTCATTGTTCTTCTCTGACTAGTACGTCCTCATAATAACTTCCAATGTTTGTGATGAATCAATTACTGGACCAGTTTAGGGCATCTAAGTTCTGGTGTTAGCTCGCTACTCACCATGCAGACCAGCATCGTCTTCTGTAGGTTGTGGCCTGCATACTGCCACTTCTTCCAGCCTTCCCTCCTGCTAGTATATGTGCCTTTAGGTTAAATCGCCTCACGTCTGGCCTTAAAGGGCCAGTGCCCATGCTTCCAAATTCTTTCCCAGGCAATCGTAAGGGGTGCCTGAGCTTTAGATTCTTTGGGACCAGCAATAGATAGTCTAGTTGTATTGTGATTTACCGGCGTCCAGTATACTTTATTTGATGCCTGTGTTCCTATTATGCTCCAGCACTTTTCCACACTGCCTGTGTTTCAGTTCTGTTCATGTATGAGTTAACCCTGTCCTCTCTGTCTGGGTCTTCACTAAGACCCTGTTTTCAAGTCTGTCCTGTGTCTACATTCATCTACACACCACCAGTATGCTTTCTGACTGTTTAGACAGCTCCTGCAGTTTTTCTGCATTTTTGGCACGGTTTTTGTATTCTCAGCTTCTGGTGCTGGGACCCGAGTCCCTGTCCTCTGGATGCTCTCCTGCAGTGAAGTCCTGTAGGGGTTAAAGTGTAAATACCAGGGAAGCGCCAAACTAATGCCCTTAGGGTTAGCCCAAAGCCAAACCAGTTAGTTGGCACAGCTGGTCCACACTCCCTGGTCCATAACATCTAGGATGAGCTAACTCCCTTGATCCTAAACAAAGTTGAGGGCCAAGATGAGTCCTATAGGTGTAATTGTGCCATCTGGTTTTTCAGGTTGTTACAGGATTAGATCAATAGTACTGGATGGTATCATCTGTAATAGGATCCAAATAACTCTTTACTTCACTGATCTTTTTATTAGAAAGGCACATACTTGTAAATGGTTGTACAATGTCCAGGGCTGGAGGCTTAATCGTAATGGTTGCTCCTCCTTACCTCCTCCTTATAGAGGGCAGGCTGTCAATCACTTATAGCTGCGCCTCCTGGACTTCAAAGACCAGAATGAGCAGGAATATAAAAAGGCTTGCATGTGTATTGTGAGACTAATGTGCTATGCTCCATTGGCACTTGGACAGTCAATCATCTGCGATTTGCCTGGTTTAAGTGGTAGGCCTAGGGCTATCCATAGAAGGTGGGTCGGTGGAGGCCAGAGTGGATTTGTTCATCACGATACCTGAAGGCTTATTCATCTCTCCAGAGGTTTTGGGATGGAGGCTGGAATGTGTGACACGGGGCTTCTCTGATATATCGCCAAGCAACGCTTAAAAAACATCACAGGAACCAGATGGTGAGTTGAATTAATGAACTGTTACTGTTAAATGTAGAGCGGCTGGTGAAAGTCTTAGCTGTTGGAATTGGCAGCTGGCAATGCTTTTTGCCGACTGTTGTGGAAGCAGCAGAGGCTGAGCATGATGTGAGGCTGAGAAGTTGTCAGCTTGCTGTGGGTTCAGCTTGGAGAGAGCTATGGCGGGTTGGATGGTGTTAGACCGACATCACGGGGAGACTACATCTGGGAACCTAGAAGAGTCTGTTAAAGATGTTAGCTGGGTAAGGATGGGCAATCAGCATGTAAAGGGTGCTAGTTCAGTATTAGAGAGTGTTGAACGGCACTCCTTATCTTGTCGTTGGTGCTCAGTGGTAAAAAAAATAAAGACACTTAATTGTGAAAGTACCACGGCACTCAGATTTGATGCAAAAAATTTTGGGTAAATTTATCTCTTATTATCATCCATCCACAGTACAGATTTGTAGTATATTGGAAGTAGATTACAGTCTGGCCTGACTGTAATCTACTTCCAATATACTACAAATCTGTACTGTGGATGGATGATAATAAGAGATAAATTTACCCAAAAATTTTTGGGTAACACTGCCCTAAAGCCAAAGAGAGGGAAAGAGACTGGACGACAATGGAAATCATTGGTGGAAGGGAGCACTGCCATCACAAACCAAAAAGTCAAAACTGGAACATTTAAGTCCTGCCCCTGGGCCATCCAAGAATGTCCCAAAAAACACTACTAACATCATCAGATGCCCACTTTTTGGTAGGGTCAAAACAGATGTTACCACAGCACTCTTGTAGTTAGTCTTTTAACTCTTCTTTGTTGTCCCAGTGTGCAACGTTTCGACTCCTCTCAAGACTCAGAGGAGTCGAAAACGTCGCACACTGGGACAATAAAGAAGAGTTAAAAGACCAACTACAAGAGTGCTGTGGTAACATCTGTTTTGACTATATCGATCAGGGATCAGAGACCGGGATCTAACATCACTTGCACCGCCACATCATTACAAGGGATTGACCTACGGTTGTGCTGTCCCCTTGTTTGCATTTAGTTTAATTCCCTTTTTGGTAGGGTCAGATTAGTTCTTTTTGGTAGGGTCAATCAGGATTGTCCCAGTAAAATGAGGACTGTTGGCAAGAATGCGCTGTCCAAGAGGAATATCAATACTCGGCTCACATCTGTTATGATCCTGCCGCATGATGAGTTTGAAGTGAAGACAATCTTTGGTGTGACGTATGTTGGAAGGAAATCATACTTGTTGGTAGAGATGTCGCGAACATAACATTTTCGGCAAACGCGTATTTATGCAAATGTTCGCGAACGGGCGAACAGGGCGAACCGCCATAGACTTCAATAGACAGGCGAATTTTAAAACCCACAGGGACTCTTTCTGGCCACAATAGTGATGGAAAAGTTGTTTCAAGGAGACTAACACCTGGACTGTGGCATGCCGGAGGGGGATCCATGGCAAAACTCCCATGGAAAAATACGTCGTTGATGCAGAGTGTGGTAAGTTGAATTCGCAATGCGATTAATATAACCTGCATTAATCGCATTGCGAATTCAACTTAGAGCTGAGTTCCTAATGGTTGTATTGCTAGAATATAATGAAGATTGATATAGCGCTATATTCATTATATTCGTCAATTCTAGCAATACAACCATTAGGAACTCAGCTCTAAGTTAAATTCGCAATGTGATTAATACAGGTTATATTAATCGCATTGCGATTACAACTACTAACACTGCAGCTTCAGAATGAATCTAAGATGGATGCCGTCCTTGCTTTTTGATAGGAGGTGGGAGGGTCTGGGAGGGAGGGTATGCTGCTGATTGGTTGGAATGTGTTTGCTGACTGTGAGGTACAGGGTCAAAGTTTGCTCAATGATAAAGTATAGGGGCGAACGCGAACATCACATATGTTCGCCCGCCGCAGCGGACGCAAACAATCTATGTTCGCCGGGAACCGTTAGCCGGCAAATAGTTCAGGACATCTCTACTTGTTGGTGAACTGGGAAGGTTTTGGTTCAGAGGAAGGTTCTGGAAACTTGCTGAGAGCATCAAACACCAGCTCTTCTACTTCTAAAAAAAAAATCCTTCCGTGATCTAGACCTAAGGAGAGGAGGCTCTTGAAGTCCGTAAGCATCCCTCTGCCACCAGAGCACTGACCTGGTTGCCTTCTCTGCCTCCCCGGTGCTCATGCTAACCGGAATTCCTCTGCTCTTTTCCAAGAAGCAGGGCAGGCCATATAGTATTGTTCTATCCTCCCCATGCAAGCTGAGGCCTTCTTCCTGCCTGCTCTGCCATTCACTGCTCGTAGGACTTGCACTCTCATGATGATCTCCATCTCTTAAAGTGCCAGTGAGCACTTAATCTTCCCCAGTCTATGGTATTTAAAGCACCTTCCCTTGTGAGGGTGCCTGAGCAATAGATTCTAGTTGTTTTGTTTCCTGCAAAGATGGACCACATGTCATGTTCTCTTTACCTTGCACTTATTTCTACCTGACCCTGATTGCACAACCTTTGCTTGCCCTGACTTGGGCCTGTTCCTGACTATGGTTTTGCCTGCTCCGTTGGTGCTCTTCATCCCCCCCGGGATCAGCTGTCTACTGAACAGGAGCTGCTTCAAGACATAGCAGCCTGGTGGTTCCTGTGTCTCTGTATAGGGGTTAAAGAGTTAATACTGGGGAATGTGTTCAGTAGACACAGTGGATCCACATTCCCTTTGTGAAAAATTCTCTGTGGACAGAAGAGTCAAGTGAAGCTCAGGTCCCATTATGACTGTTGCTCATACAATAGACACATATGGTGGTGGTGGTAGTGATGTGACTATGTGGGGTCTGCTCAACTAGCCAAGACTGAAGTTAGTATGAAGTCTATACTGGACCAGAAGATCCTTCAGATTAAACAGATAATCAGAAAAATATCTGATCGTACGTAAAGCAGACGCTAAACAGTTACAAGTATACATCTGAATGGCTGGGTAGGAATGCCTAGATACAAAAGCCTGAAATTTGAGTGGTCAAAATCCTGACCATTAAAAGAGATCTTCTTGAGTGAAAACCTCCAAGTGTCTGAATCTAAGCACAAGAGTAGGAGCAAAGACCAAACTCAACTTTAGTCTAAGGACACAAGTATTACTCAATGGGTTGCAACTATTAAGTGTATGTTAGTCCATTACTGGATCTATACACTGAGCCTGGCTCCTTTATTCTTTCTCTAAGCTAAGCCTGGCTCCCTTATTCTATCTCTAAGCTAAGCCTGGCTCCATTACTGGATCTATACACTAAGCCTGGCTCCATTACTGGATCCATACACTAAACCTGGCTCCATTACTGGATCTATACACTAAGCCTGGCTCCATTACTGGATCTATACACTAAGCCTGGCTCCATTACTGGATCTATACACTAAGCCTGGCTCCATTACTGGATCTATACACTAAGCCTTGCTCCATTACTGGATCCATACACTAAACCTGGCCCCATTACTGGATCTATACACTAAGCCTGGCTCCATTACTGGATCTATACACTAAGCCTGGCTCCATTACTGGATCTATATACTAAACCTGGCCCCATTACTGGATCTATACACTAAGCCTGGCTCCATTACTGGATCTATACACTAAGCCTGGCTTCATTACTGAATATGTATACAGGGGCAGACTGAGAACCCTCAGGGCCCCTGGGCAAAATATGTCAAGTGCCCCCTTCCAGGCCGCACCCATGTTGTGCCTCCAGCCACCCCCTTGTTACCCCCCTGATCCCATCACTACAGAAATACAGAAATGTACCAGTAACAGATAGTACCGTATTAAAAAAATTAAAAAAATAAACACTTTTACTTACCTCCGCTGCGATGCAGATCTCTTCCGGCCTTTGTCCTGCGCTGTACGGCTCAGCCTGCACCGGCCTCTGATAGGCTGCGGGCCTTGTGCCGGCAGCCTATCAGAGAAACAAGGAAGGGAGATGCCTCTCCCTCCCCTGCTGTGCAGCACAGACATCTGTATCCTGTCCTGAGGACGGCGATACAGATGACTATGGAGATGAAGGCTTCCACAATGGAAGCGTTCATCTCTCTGTGACTTGCCGCCGCCGCGAGCCCCCTTCCCAGACAGGACCTCAGAACACCTCCGAAGTGCCCGACCGCTCAGTCTGCCCCTGTATGTATAATAACCCTAGCTCTATTACTGGATCTATATATTAAGCCTGGCTGAGATAATAACCCTAGCTCTATTACTGGATCTATATATTAAGCCTGGCTGAGATAATATGCAAAATAAATGTGGAGCCCCAGTTATGGGTCTACAACACAAAGAAAGCCAGATATCCCTCAAAGGAAGCTTTGCGCTTTGGATTGCTGTGTTGAGACTCTTAAGTGAGGCTCCGCGGTGTTTTTTGTAGCTGGTCTCCCAGAGATTTGCTATTGTTGTGTTGGCTGAGATAATAACCCTAGCTTTATTACTGGATCTATATATTAAGCCTGGCTGAGATAATAACCCTAGCTTTATTACTGGATCTATATATTAAGCCTGGCTGAGATAATAACCCTAGCTTTATTACTGGATCTATATATTAAGCCTGGCTGAGATAATAACCCTAGCTTTATTACTGGATCTATATATTAAGCCTGGCTGAGATAATAACCCTAGCTTTATTACTGGATCTATATATTAAGCCTGGCTGAGATAATAACCCTAGCTTTATTACTGGATCTATATATTAAGCCTGGCTGAGATAATAACCCTAGCTTTATTACTGGATCTATACATTAAACCTGGCTGGCTCCTTTACTGTATCTCTAAGCTCCATTACTAGATCTTTACACGAACCTTTCTCTAATCCTGGCTCTATTACTAGATCTATACACCAAGCCTGGCTCCATTAATGGATCTCTCTATACTAAACCTGGCTCTAATACTAGATCTATACATTAAACCTGACTCCATTACTGGATCTATACACTAATCCGGGCTTTGTTACGGGATCTATACACTAAGCCTGGCTCCATTACTGGATCTATACACTAATCCGGGCTTTATTACGGGGTCTATACACTAAACCTGGCTCCATTACTGGGTCTATACACTTAACCTGGCTCTATTATTAGATCTATAAACTAAGCCTTGCTCCATTACTAGATCTATAAACTAAGCCTGGCTCCATTACTAGATCTGTACACTAAGCCTGGCTCTATTACTAGATCTATAAACTAAGCCTGGCTCCATTACTGGATCTGTACACTAAGCCTTGCTCCATTACTGGATATATAGACTAAGCCTGGCTCCTTTACTGTATCTTTAAGCTCCATTACTAGATCTTTACACGAACCTTTCTCTAATCCTGGCTCTATTACTAGATCTATACACCAAGCCTGGCTCCATTACTGGATCTCTATACTAAACCTGGCTCTTGTACTAGATCTATCCATTAAACCTGACTCCATTACTGGATCTATACACTAATCCGGGCTTTATTACGGGATCTATACACTAAGCCTGGCTCCATTACTGGATCTATACACTAATCCGGGCTTTATTACGGGGTCTATACACTAAACCTGGCTCCATTACTGGGTCTATACACTTAACCTGGCTCCATTACTGGATCTATATACTAAGCCTTGCTCCATTACTAGATCTGTACACTAAGCCTGGCTCTATTACTAGATCTATAAACTAAGCCTGGCTCCATTACTGGATCTGTACACTAAGCCTGGCTCCATTACTGGGTCTATACACTAAGCCTGGCTCCATTACTGGATATATACACTAAGCCTGGCTCCATTACTGGGTCTATACACTAAGCCTGGCTCCTTTATTATATTGATACACTAAAATCCAATAGAAATTACAGACCGCATATGAAATACAAATCTTTATTATATATTACATAGTAAAAGTCAATACATAGAAAGAAGTGCAGGAAAGGCGTCATCCGCAGGAGGAAGACACCAGGGCAATGATGCAATGACAACGTCCACATAAAGACCATACTAAGGAGACATCACAAACACATAATGTGGCAGAACCCATTACCCATGCGGCGCCTCCTTCGGGATGGTGCCAGACCCGACACGCTTTTCGGCGAACCTTCGTCTTGGGGTGGCGTCATCACAGAGGGGCACACGTTAAATAACCCAGCTGGCCAATCATGACGTTCCGTAATCACAAAATTATAGACACCTGTATGTAAGCGCCAAGTCTTACTGGCATATCCTATGGAATAGTAGGTCACGTGACCGCCATACAAACACGTGATGACCACGGCAATATCGCGATACCATAATCACGGAAGTGCCGATGGCATAAACTGCAACTCAGCGCATGCGCAGGCCCACAAACATAAAAATAAAAGTGAGAAAAAACAAACAATAAATTACTGAAGACGCATGATTATTAACAATATAATAAATATGATAATAATAGTGCAGGATTAATAAATATACAAGAAATGCCAAAAATGATATTCCATAATTATGCCATCATTATTACGAATAATTCTATAAAACAATATACAAAAATATATAAGGTATGAATATGATTGTGAGATATAATAGGGCATGATTACCAATCCCTACAATAATATTCCATGATTATACCTACAAACCCATAATTAATCACCAAAACTAATGCCCCAAAAAAATGTATATAATAATAAAAATAAAAAATATAAAAATATATATACCACGATAAAAATGCTAAAAAAGTGAAAAAAGATAGGACAACTGATTGTCCGAACCAAGCAGCCAAAATATGGTGATTATGAAGATTAAAAAATGTGAAGTGTGTATAAATATGTATATAGGTGTGCAAGGCCTCTTTCACACATGCGTTGTGTGTATCCGGCGTGCACTTCCGTCTCCGGAAATGCCCGCCGGATCCGTAACAACGCAAGTGACCTGAAAGCATTTGAAGACTGATCAGTGTTACTATGGCAGCCAGGACGCTATTAAAGTCCTGGTTGCCATAGTAGTAGTGGGGAGCGGGGGAGCGTGCGGCTCCCGGGGCACTCCTGAATGACGTCAGAGCGCCCCGTGCGCATGGATCACGTAATCAATGCGCATGGGGCGCCCTGACATCTCTCTGGAGCGCCCCGGGAGCCGCACGGATGGTAAGTATACTGCTCCCCTGCTCCCCACTACACTTTACCATGGCAGCCGGGACTTTAGCGTCCTGGCTGCCATGGTAACCATTCAGAAAAAGCTAAACGTCGGATCCGGCGATGCGCCGAAACAACGTTTAGCTTAAGGCCGGATCCCGATTAATGCCTTTCAATGGGCATTAATTCCGGATCCGGCCTTGCGGAAAGTGTTCAGGATTTTTGGCCGGAGCAAAAAGCGCAACATGCTGCGGTATTTGCTGCATCCAAAAAACGTTCCGGTCCTGAAATGAAGACATCCTGATGCATCCTGAACGGATTTCTCTCCATTAAGAATGCATGGGGATGATCCTGATCAGGATTTTTCCGGCATAGAGACCCGACGACGGAACTCTATGCCGGAAAAGAAAAACGCCAGTGTGAAAAGGGCCCTAAGAATGTGAAAGAAAAAGGAAGTGAAATGTGAACGTGTAAATAGTACCGAAAAAAGGAACCATGATGAGTATGATAGCATCCACATTAATCTCAAAGCACATGATCATGACAAAACTAAAATACAATATAGTCAACAATAAAAAAAAACACCAAGGCCGTAATTAGAAAAACTCTAAAAAACCTAATTAATGACGTATATTATATGACAAAATATAATCATGAAAAACGACATAATTTACAAATTAAGAGACAATTATTAAGTGAGAATGGAGGAGCAAACAATCCAGAATACATAGAACCTCTCACAGGATCCGTAAGTAAAACCCGCCATCATTTTTCCAGGCAGGCTCTCCTCTCATGCCATCTTGAATGATAATTTGTGATATAGTAAGCATTTGGGGTTTCCATGGCGATGTGTCGGGCCTGCGCAGGCGCTGAGTTGCAGTTGATGCCATCGGCACTTCCGCGATCATGGTATCGCGATATTGCCGTGGTCAGCACGTGTTTGTATTGCGGTCATGTGACTTACCATCACGTGACCTACTATTCCATAGGATATGCCAGTAAGACCTGGCGCTTACATACAGGTATCTAAAATTTTGTGATTACGGAACGTCATGATTGGCCAGCTGGGATATTTAACGTGTGCCCATCTGTGATGACGCCACCCCAAGACGAAGGTTCGCCGAAACGCGTGTCGGGTCTGGCACCATCCCGGAGGAAGCGCCGCATGGGTTATGGGTTCTGCCACATTATGCGTTTGTGATGTCTCCTTAGTATGGTCTTTATGTGGACGTTGTCATTGCATCATTGCCCTGGTGTCTTCCTCCTGCGGATGACGCCTTTCCTGCACTTCTTTCTATGTATTGACTTTTACTATGTAATATATAATAAAGATTTGTATTTCATATGCGGTCTGTAATTTCTATTGGATTATATTTCACATTTTACCATAGGCATATATGTTACCATTGTTTGCATGGGGATTATACACGAGCACAGACTCTTATTGGATGTTTATTGGCTCACAATTTTGGGAGATATATTGATGTTCTAAGCCTTGCTCCATTACTAGATCTATACACTAAGCCTGAATCCACTACTGGATCTATACACTAAGCCTGAATCCACTACTGGATCTATACACTAAGCCTGAATCCACTACTGGATCTATACACTAAGCCTGGCTCCACTACTGGATCTATACACTAAGCCTGAATCCACTACTGGATCTATACACTAAGCCTGGCTCCATTACTAGATCTATACACTAAGCCTGAATCCACTACTGGATCTATACACTAAGCCTGAATCCACTACTGGATCTATACACTAAGCCTGGCTCCACTACTGGATCTATACACTAAGCCTGAATCCACTACTGGATCTATACACTAAGCCTGAATCCACTACTGGATCTATACACTAAGCCTGAATCCACTACTGGATCTATACACTAAGCCTGAATCCACTACTGGATCTATACACTAAGCCTGAATCCACTACTGGATCTATACACTAAGCGTGAATCCACTACTGGATCTATACACTAAGCCTTGCTCTATTACTGGATCTATACACTAAGCCTTGCTCCATTACTGGATCTATACACTAAGCCTTGCTCTATTACTGGATCTATACACTAAGCCTGAATGCACTACTGGATCTATACACTAAGCCTGAATGCACTACTGGATCTATACACTAAGCCTGGATCCACTACTGGATCTATACACTAAGCCTTGCTCTATTACTGGATCTATACACTAAGCCTGGCTCCACTACTGGATCTATACACTAAGCCTTGCTCCATTACTGGATCTATACACTAAGCCTGGCTCCATTACTGGATCTATACACTAAGCCTGAATCCACTACTGGATCTATACACTAAGCCTGAATCCACTACTGGATCTATACACTAAGCCTGAATCCACTACTGGATCTATACACTAAGCCTTGCTCTATTACTGGATCTATACACTAAGCCTGAATCCACTACTGGATCTATACACTAAGCCTGAATCCACTACTGGATCTATACACTAAGCCTGAATCCACTACTGGATCTATACACTAAGCCTGAATCCACTACTGGATCTATAGACTAAGCCTGGCTCCATTACTGGATCTATACACTAAGCCTGGCTCCATTACTGGATCTATACACTAAGCCTGAATCCACTACTGGATCTATACACTAAGCCTGAATCCACTACTGGATCTATACACTAAGCCTTGCTCTATTACTGGATCTATACACTAAGCCTGAATCCACTACTGGATCTATACACTAAGCCTGAATCCACTACTGGATCTATACACTAAGCCTGAATCCACTACTGGATCTATACACTAAGCCTTGCTCCATTACTGGATCTATACACTAAGCCTGGCTCCATTACTGGATCTATACACTAAGCCTGAATCCACTACTGGATCTATACACTAAGCCTGAATCCACTACTGGATCTATACACTAAGCCTGGCTCCATTACTGGATCTATAAACTAAGCCTGGCTCCTTTATTATATTGATACACTAAGCCTGGCTCCATTACTGGATCTATAAACTAAGCCTGGCTCCATTACTGGATTTATACACTAAGCCTGGCTCCATTACTGGATTTATACACTAAGCCTGGCTCTATTATTTTATTTAAACACTAAGCCTGACCCCATCACTGGATCTATACACTAACTTTGGCTCCATTATTGTTTCTATACAGTAAGCTTGGTTGCATTGCTCAGTCCATACCTTAAGCCTGGCTTATCACTGGATCTATGCACTAAGGTTAAGCCTGGCTTTGTTAAATTTTTTATGGATGATCTTTTTTTTAATTAACAAATGAACATTGATTGTGTGTGCAACCAATTAACCAGAAAAAACTAATCGTTTGGGCCACAAAATCTGCAGGGTCTCCTGGGAACCAGTTATTATTATTATTATTCGTAAAAATAAAGTTGATTCTTTATTAAAATACATAAAAAACATAGATTATAGCAAAAATATGTTTCTATGATAACTATAATATACAAACAACCCACGTTTTGTTACAGATGACCAGCGTCATGGTGCAGAGAAGGAGAAGCTGAACAGATTGTTGTATAGTTTAACCCCTTCAGCCCTCCTAGCTTTAACCCCCTTAATGACCAGGCCACTTTTTACAATTCTGCACTACACTACTTTCACCGTTTATTGCTCCGTCATGCAACTTACCACCCAAATTCATTTTACCTCCTTTTCTTCTCACTAATAGAGCTTTCATTTGGTGGTATTTCATTACTGCTGACATTTTTACTTTTTTTGCTATTAATCAAAAATGACCGAAATTTTTGCAAAAAAATGACATTTTTCACTTTCTGTTGTAAATTTTTTCAAAAAAAAAACTACATTTCTATATAAATTTTTCGCAAAATTTATTGTTCTACATGTCTTTGATAAAAAAAAAGTCCAATAAGTGTATATTTATTGATTTGGGTAAAAGTTATAGCGTTTACAAACTATGGTGCAAAAAAGTGAATTTCGGCATTTTGAAGCAGCTCTGACTTTCTGAGCACCTGTCATGTTTCTTCAGGTGCTAGAATGTCAGGAAAGTATAAATACCCCCCAAATGACACCATTTTAGATAGAAGACACCCCAAAGTATTCGCGGAGGGGCATGGTGAGTTCGTGTATCATTTCATTTTTTTTCACAAGTTAGCGGAAAATGACACTTTCTGAGGAAAAAAAATAAAAAATAAAGTTTCCATTTCTGCTAACTTCTGGCAAAAAAAAAAAAAAATCTCCCACGGACTCACTATGCCCCTCAGTGAATCACTTGGGGTGTCTACTTTACGAAATGGGGTCTTTTGTGGGGTGTGTTTACTGTTCTGGCATTTTGGGCGGGGCTAAATTGTGAGCCGCCATGTAAAACCTAAAGGTACTCGTTGGAATTTGGGCCCCTTTGCGCACCCAGGCTGCAAAAAAGTGTTACTCATGTGGTATCGCCGTACTCAGGAGAAGTAGGGCAATGTGTTTTGGGGCGTATTTTTACATATACCTATGTTGGGTGAGAGAAATATCTCTGTAAATTGTCAACTTTGTATAAAAAAAATTAAAAAGTTGTCATTTACAGAGATATTTCTCACACAAAGTATGGGTATATATAAAAATACAACCCAAAACACATTGCCCTACTTCTCCTGAGTACGGCGATACCACATGTGTGCCACTTTTTTGCAGCCTGGTGCAAGGCCTAAATCAACGAGTACTGCTAGGATTTCACAGGGCATTTTTACGCATTTTTCTTCTCACACTTTAGGGCCCCTAAAATGCCAGGACAATATAAATACCCCACATGTGACCCCATTTTAGAAAGAAGACACCCCAAGGTATTCCGTGAGGGGTATGGCGAGTTCATGTAAAATTTTATTTTTTGTCACAAGTTAGTGGAATATGAGACTTTGTAAAAAAAAATATATATATATAAATTTCCGCTAACTTGTGCCAAAAAAAAAAAAAAATTCTGTGAACTCGACATGCCCCTCACGGAATACCTTGGGGTGTCTTCTTTCCAAAATGGGGTCACATGTGGGGTATTTATACTGCCCTGGCATTTTAGGGGCCCTAAAGTGTGAGAAGAAAAATGCGTAAAAATGCCCTGTGAAATCTTAAAGGTACTCATTGGTTTTAGGGCCCCTTTGCGCACCCAGGCTGCAAAAAAGTGTCACTCATGTGGTATCGCCTTACTCAGGAGAAGTAGGGCAATGTGTTTTGGGGTGTATTTTTACATATACCCATGCTGGGTGAGAGAAATATCTCTGTAAATTGACAACTTTGTATAAAAAAACTTAAAAAGTTGTCATTTACAGAGATATTTCTCACACCCAGTATGGGTATATATAAAAATACACCCCAAAACACATTGCCCTACTTCTCCTGAGTAAGGCGATACCACATGAGTGACACTTTTTTGCAGCCAAGATGCGCAAAGGGGCCCTAAAACCAATGAGTACCTTTAGGATTTCACAGGGCATTTTTACGCATTTGGATTCTCACGCTTTAGGGGCCCCTAAAATGCCAGGGCAGTATAAATACCCCACAAGTGACCCCATTGTGGAAAGAAGACACCCCAAGGTATTCCATGAGGGGCATGAAGAGTTCACAGAAAAAAAAAAAAATTTGGCACAAGTTGGCTGAAATTGATATATTTTTTATTTTTTTTTACAAAGTCTCATATTCCACTAACTTGTGACAAAAAATGAAATTTTGCATGAACTCACCATACCCCTCACGGAATACCTTGGGGTGTCTTCTTTCTAAAATGGGGTCACATGTGGGGTATTTATACTGCCCTGGCATTTGAGGGGCTCCACAATCATTACACGTATGGCCAGCATTAGGAGTTTCTGCGATTCTCCTTATATTGAGCAGACGGGGAATGAGATTTTTTTTTTCCGTTCAGCCTCTGGGCTGAAAAAAATAAAATAAATGAACGGCACAGATTTTTTCATTCGCATCGGTCAATGTGGATGAAAAAATCTCTGCCAAAATCAGTGACTGCGGTGCGGTGGGCTGGGCGCTAGCTACCTAACAAGTAGCTAACTAACTGGCGGTGATAAGGGACCCTTATGCCCCATTCACACGTCCGCAATTCTGTTTGCGGAACGGAATTGCGGACCCATTCATTTCTATAGGGACAGACTTTGTCCCGCTCGGATCCGGAATTACGGATCCGCGCTTCTGGGTCTGCATTTCCGTTCCGCAAAAATATAGAACATGTCCTATTCTTGTCCGCAATTGCGGACAAGAAAAAGCATTTTCTATATAGTTCTGGCAATGTGCGGATCTGCAAAATGCGGAAAGCACATTGCCGGTGTCCGTGTTTTAAGGATCTGCGGATCCGTGGATCAGATCCGCAAAACGCATATGGACGTTTGAATGGAGCCTTACAAGGGGTGTGATCAGTGACAGGGGGGTGATCAGGGAATCTATATGGGGTGATCAAGGGGTTAAGAAGGGGTTAATAAGTGAGGGGGGGAGGGTAGTGTAGTGTTTGGTGCAACTTTACATAGTTACCTGGTCCTCTGGTGGTCGACCAGAGGAGCAGGTAGCAGGTATATCAGACGCTGTTCACAAAACAGATGATATACCAGTTTGATGCGATTTATTTCGCATCTACAGCCTGCCAGCGATTGATTATCGCTGGCAGGCTGTAGTACAACTCCTGAGACGCGCGCCACTGTGAACAGGAAGTCTCGCGAGATGACGCGCCGATGCGTCCACTCAGAACTACAGGACCGCCCGCCGGACGCATCCGTGTGTTAGGCGGTCCTGTAGTGATTAAAGGGCTTCTGTCACCCCCCAAAAGTTTTTTTTTTTTTGGGCTCACTAAAATGCTTATAGGGCGATTATTCTATATCTACTGTTTTTAACTTTTTCTGTAGGTAAATTTCGCTAAAAAACGCAATTTTATAATATGTAAATTACCTTGCTACCAGCAAGTAGAGCGGTTACTTGCTGGTAGCCGCCGCATCCTCCTTTCGAAAAAACGCCCCCTCCTCCTGTTGAGTGACAGGGGGACCTGTCTCCCTTCAAAATCTCGCGCCTGCGCCGTACCTTCCTCAGTGCGCCTGCGCCGATGACGTCTTCTCATCCGGGTGTAAATGTGATGTCATCGGCGCAGGCACACTGTGGAAGGAGCGGCCGAGCGAGCGTCCTCCTCTCAGTGCGCCTGCGCCGACTGAAGACCGCAACAGCGCAGGCGTGAGACTTTGAACGGAGACAGTGCCAGCCGGAGGAGGAGAGTGCTCGCTGGCCCAGTCACTCAACAGGAGGAGGGGGCGTTTTTTCGAAAGGAGGATGCGACAGCAACCAGCAAGTAACCGCCCTACTTGCTGGTAGCGAGGTAATTTACATATTATAAAATTGCATTTTTTAGCGAAATCAACCTACAGAAAAAGTTAAAACCGGTAGATATAGAATAATCGCCCTATAAGCATTATTGTGAGCCCAAAAAAAAATTACTTTTGGGGGGCGACAGAAGCCCTTTAATGGAAAAAAGGTTCAGTAGAACTTACTATTCATATAAATGCAGGCTCTTTCTATAATTAGGAGTCCAGTAGGTGGTCCTACTGAGTCTGACCACCTACTGGACTCCTATTCCCAGAAGGTTCAGGGATTCAGATTAATATATGAGTTTTACTGAATCTTTTCTCAACAAACAATATCTCAGTCTTCACAGCTTCTTTTCTGCAACATACTGCCTGCAGATTGGAGAACATTTCTAATTGACAGCTTCCATTTATGGTCCTCTGTTTGCCACCATGGTTGAATGGGAAAAGATTTGGCATTTGTCTTGGATTTGGTTGAGCATACCATATGTTATTCTGTCACATAGCCCACTGTACATCCAAATAATGTGTACTTTCTCTTGGCTACTTCATGGCCAAGTGTCTATTTTTGGCCTGACTAAAGCTGTATACTGCTCTTATAATGACCTTCTTCACCTCTTGGTTCCTCAGGCTATATATGAGTGGATTCAGCATTGGGGTAATCACTGAATAAAAAATGGAAATCACCTTGTCTTCCTTTTTAAAGGTATCTGAAGGAGGACGAACATAGGCAAGGAACACAGATACGTAGAAGATGGAGGAACAAATAAGATGTGAGGAGCAGGTGCTGAATGCTTTCTGTCTGCCCCTAGCCGACCTGATCTGTAAAATAGAAAAAAAGATGAAGATGTAGGAAACCAGGATGGTGGTCAATGAGCACACACTATAAGATCCTATGAGGAGGACGGTGACCATATTACAGGCGAAGGTGTCGGAGCAGGACAGTTTGAGCAGTGGTGGGATGTCACAGTAGAAGTGGTCGATGAGATTTGAGGCACAGTATTGGAGGCTGAATACACAGCTGGTCTGAGCTGTTGACTGCAAGACACCAAGAGAAAATGCAAGGGTGACCAGATTAGAGCATTTCTTCTTGGTCATTATGGACACATAATGTAGAGGTTGACAGATGGCAGCATAGCGGTCATAGGACATATTCGAGAGGAGGACGACTTCTGTACCCGCAAGAGTGGCAAAGACAAAGAACTGGAGTGCACAACCATAAAATGTGATGACTTTCTTTACGGAGATCAGGTCAGATAACATCTTAGGAGTCACAGCTGAGGAGTAGAAGAGGTCCACCGCAGAGAGGTAGCTGAGGAAGTAATACATGGGAGTGTGGAAGGTGGATGTCTTATGGACAATGACCATTATACCAACATTACCCACCACCGTTATGATGTAAACTTGTAGAAAGAAAGCAAAGAGGAAAGGGACAGGTTTCTCATCATCAGTAAGTCCAGAGAACACAAACTTGGTTGCCTGAGTCTTGTTCATGTCGCTATTTTTCCTGTAAAGATAAAAGTCATAGTGTAAGCAATAATTCCAAGAAGAAGTGAATCAGAAGATATCTTCAAGGTGTAACACGGAGTTCCCAATTCCCATCTGCCATATATAACAATGGTGTCTGCCCATATATCTGCACCATGGACCCCTCCTGCTCTGTATTCTGAGGGAGATTAAGGCCTCAAATGTAGATGCACATTATTGGGGTATTTTAATACCCCTAATACTGGTGCTTGATGCACCTAAGTTATGGATAATAGTGATGAGCGGCAGGGGCAATATTCGAATTTGTGATATTTCGCGAATATTTGGGCGAATATTCGCCATATATTCGAAAATTCGCAAATTCGTAAGCTCCAGACATTATTTTCTTGTTTGCGAAAATTCGCATAAAAAATTAGCATAAATTAGCATAAAAATTTGCATAAAAATTCGCATAAAACAGCATAAAAATTCACATAAACTGGCATTTAAAAGATACCTTTTAAATACCAGCTTATGCGAATTTTTATGCTAATTTATGCAAATTTTTATGCTAATTCATGCGAATTTTCATGCGAATTTTCGCAAACAAGAAAATAACTAATGACATTATTTTCTTGCATGCGAAAATTTTCATATAAAAAATTCACATAAAGGGAATATTCGCAATTGCGAATATATTTTGCGATATTCTAAATATTCGCGAATTCTCGAAGTGTTGATATTCGCGATTAAAATTCGTAATTCGAAAATTCGTGATCAACACTAATGGATAACCACCGGCCTCCACATAACTAAAAAGCATACACCGCCAGTCTAAATCTATGCCAGATCCCTTGCTGGGGTAGATTTAGATCATCTTCTTTGCCTAAAACAGGAGTAGAAAATGATCAAAGACGGGCCAGCCCTAAGCCAGTCAGACCAGCCAACTCGTACCAAGAAGGGAGGAACAGGGTGGTTGCCAGCCATACCCAACACTGCTAGATTAAATTGCATTGCATGTAAAATACATAACATTACATAAAAAATACAGCAATAAAGATACTAAAGTAGTACTGCCAGGTCTGGGGTTCTACACATGGATGGGTCGGGCGAAAAAACAAGTGAAGCCTGGACTTTTTCCAGAAAACTCTTCGACTCTTCCAAGAAAGAAAACAAAATGGATCATACATAGTCCAAAAGTGAAGAGACCAAATTCATAGAAAAAGGCATTTAGTTGAGTTGGGTGACCCCCAAGAGGGATCGAGATAACCTTCTTAGATAAGTTGGAGAATGACTTGTTCCCACATAATCAGGACCGGTACTAATTGTCTTTGCCACGTTGTTGGCTCAATGTCTATACAACCATTGGATGGTCAAGCTATTGCACTGACTTCTCGGGCATCGGCATCTGCCAAGCAGCATCAATGGAATTATTGATTGAAGTGTATAATAAATGAAAAAATAGACAAAGCAAACTGTCCTATTTTTCTAATAGGTGATTGTGATAAGACTATTGAGGTGGAAATGGATAAGTGGTCTCCTGATCTAGATATGTCTCCAACAGAAATCTCCTCACGCCCAAGATTTATTGGATGGGATGGATTGATCCCTTTCATATTTTAAATCCACTAAACCATAGTCATGCTTCTCTAAAGTCCACCGCTCTTTTTCAAGGATTCCTTTCGTGTTGACTAAAGTAAAGAGAATGGATCTCAAGATCTGTCTCTACCACTCTTCTCCTGTACTTGGAATATTCCCTATATGCCATATGGGAATACGATTATACAAGATGAATTCACCTTGGCTGACAATGTTGGATCATGAAGATAGGGTAAAAAGGATTCTTATTGAGAATGTTTACAGGACAAAAACCGAAGGAATATATGACTTCGATTAAACCTAAAGGTGCAAAAATCATGAATCGGCATGTAGCTTCAGATCTAGAACTTATGACTTCACAAACTGATGTACATCGGAGGTGAACGGTCAATAGGCTATTTTAATTGCACACCAATTGAGAAGGCCCAAAACAAGAAAATAGTTTAAGTTTTTTTAAATAAGGATGTGGGCAAATTTTTAGCACAAATTTTTTGTAAAGGGGATTTTCAACTCTTCTCTGCATTAATAGTCAATTAGAAATTACCTGAACTAGAGATGACCGAACCTTTTGAGATTCGATACATTTCAAGTTTGCCAAATTTTTCAAAAAGTTCAGTACCGACCCAAATTGATTTTACAAGAACCAAAGTTGCTCCAATAACACCACATAGTCTCCTAGGACTGAGAAATGCTCTTGAATGCAATGACAGAAATAGTAAGTGAACTTCGAGTGATGCTGATATATATAGCTGAGGAAAAACACATGGTTGACGGCGCTAACATACAGAGTGTTTAATAACACACCGTGCCGGCACATGTCCCATGCTTTTTCATGTTTCAAAGTTTTCAAATATTGTCCCTTATCGGGGGCAGGTAATGTTTAAATAAACGCAGGATAAAAAAAACTGGCTTGTTGGGGATCCAAGCCTCCAAAGGTTATGTCTTCATGGAGGACAAATACCTGCCCACATGACACGTACAAGTGCTACTTGTCAAAAAATGAGTGGCTTGTTGGAACTAAGCCTCCAGAAATTTTCACTTAATGGGGTCAGAATGCCTGTACAAGTGATAAATGTCAGAAGAAAAAGTGGCTTGTTCTGAACAAGCCTATAAAAATTCTCCCTTTTAATTGGGAGCAGCAGTAGTGCAGCGTGGCTGTGGAAAGGTTAGGGGAATAAGAGGGCAGCAGCCTTAAAAGTAGCAGCAGCATAGCATGGAGCATACAAGGCAGTAGGTAGGCTGTTAAAGAGTAGTAGTAGTAGCAGTAGTAGTGGTAGTAGTAGTATTATTGGTGAGTAGTAGTATTATTGGCAGTAGAGGATTAGCAGTGAGGAGTAGCAGTTACTGTGGTGGCAGCAGCAGCCGTATGGTACATATTAGCAGGAAGGCAGCAGTAGTGGAATGATGGTGGCAGTGGCATAATGGCAGCAGCAGCTTTATGGAATATGATGGTAGGCAGACAACATGATGCTAGGCAGGATGGCAGACAACAACAGTGGCAAGATGGGACACTATCAGCAAGGCCAGATCTATTCATCAACAGAGTGCGAAAATCCCCCCAGATCCATGCCTGGTTTATTTTGACCTAAGTAATGGTGAAGGATAACTTGGTCTGTTTGGGTGCCACCACTACCCCTGCATCAGTAAAAACCCTCTGCTAGGTGACACTGAAGGCTGGACGGGAAAGAAGACATACTGGCCAGGTAGGGCCACAGTTCTAGTCTGCCTGGCAAGAAATCCATGGAGTCAGGGAACGGGATATGCGCCGGAGACAGAGCAGCGAGCGGCGTACACAGCGTTTTCTGGTAATAATGTAATTATGGCTGCGCAACATTTCACATGCAAACAATAGAGCTGAGAACTGGGGATCATTCTAAAGTAAAGCGGTATTATACCTACTATAAATGAAAAAATAGAAGCTCTGCGCACATTTTTGATCAAACATGCGTCGGGCCCAACTACCAGGCGTCAAGGTGGCTTCCGCAATAGGGTTCCTGCCAAACAGCTACTGAATAAAATCCACTACACAAAGACCAATATTACCAATGATACCATTATACAGAACCCATATAATACCGCCACACCATGACAACATATTACCAGCACACAGTGACTGAATAATATTACTATACTGTTAATGAATAAAAAACACTGTACAAAGGCAAATATTGCTAATGAAGGCCCAGATAATACTGTCACACAATTGGAGTTTATTCTCAGTGGTTACATACACAGGGCCCCGTTCGGGCCCCATACAGCTACAGGCCTCTTCTACCTCACATAATAATCATGACCCATTTGTGCCCCCCTAGAAATTGTCTGGTTGGCCATTTTTATTGTCGGAAACACAAAGCAGTCATTAGTGTTTCTGCGCATAAAGGGGTATTAGAGATAGAATGGCGGGCAGGGAGCCATAGTGAATAAATCAGTATATACCTACATATACTGCACACAGGTGCAGTGTATACCAATATATAGTACACACAAATAGAATTATATATGTATATATATACAGTATATTCAATGTACTCCTAGGTAACATCTCCACGGATTTGGAGAAATTTGTTCAACTTTCCTTTTCTTCTCCATTTTCTCCAGACCATCATGATGATTTCTCCTGATGCCAGCAGAGTTTACTGCACAGAACTCTTCGGTCAGGGGTGTGTCGCATCCCACTGCCGCAAAAGAAGCCACCAGTATTAAAGAATGGCACACCGTAGATGGGGCTGATTGCAGATTTTTAGGGCTCGGGAGAGTTAGGTTACACCTCTGATTTCTGCCATCCATCCCCACCCTCTATAGCAAAGAAACCCCCTATCCAGCTGCCATCCTATAGCTTCCACCAAAACTGTGCCAACTGTTACCCCATGTGTCCCCATTACTGTACCAACAGTATAAAATAATAAAAGTAATGATACCTTACTGGTCTCCCCCGCTCCTTTCCGCTGGCAGCCGCTGTCACATGTCCAAGCAGGACTTGAAAGTACAGAGACCAGCATGAACAGTGGGGATCAGAGAGGTATCAATACTTTTATTATTTTACCACATTCCAATCGTCTTAAAAAATAAGCTATACATGGCTGAACAAGCCCTTCTTATAATTATTACAAACTCAGATGAGACCCCAAAATTAATACAGACCAGACTCAGAATTAATACAGACCCCTAGATTACACCCAGAATTATTACAGATTTCCAGACTAGACCCCAAAATTAGTACAGACCCATAGACCCCTAAATTAAAGACCCCCAGATCAGCTTACAGATTTATAAAGACCCTAAATTCATAGACCCAGATAAAACCTCGAATTTGTAGAGACCCCAAACCAGCCCCCAAACTCACACAGACCCCAGATCATCTCCTAAAGCAGCCCCCTAATTCATACAGACCCCAGATCAGCCCCCTAATTTATACAGACCCCAGATCAGCCCCCTAATTCATACAAGCCCAGAATAAGCCTCCCTAATTCATACAGACCCCAGATCAGGCCCCATAATTCATACAGACCCCAGATTAGAACCCCAAATTCATACAAGCCACGGATCAGCCTCCAACTTTATACTGATGCCAGATCAGCCCCCTAATTCGTACAGACCTCAGATCATCCCCCTAATTCATACAGACCCCAGATCATCCCTCTAATTAATACAGACCCCAGATCAACCTCCATAATTCATACAGACCCCAGATCAGCACCCCTAATTCATACAGACCCCAGATTAGATTCCAAATTCATACAAGCCCTGGATCACCCTCCAACTTTATTCTGACCCCAGATCATTCCACTAGTTCATACAGATGTCAAATCATCCCTCAAATTCATACAGAGCTCAGATCACCCCCTAATTCATAGAGACCGCCGATCAGCACCCCTAATTCATACAGACCCCCAGATCAGCCCCCATAATTTAAACAGACCCCAGAGCAGCCCCCCTAATTCATACGGACCCCATATCAGCCCCCCTAATTCATAGAGACCCAAGATCAGCCCCCCCCCCCCCAACTCATACAGAGCCCAGATTAGATTCCAAATTCATACAAGCCTTGGATCAGCCTCCAACTTTATTCTGACCCCAGATCATTCCCCTAATTCATACAGATGCCAAATCATCCCTCTAATTCATACAGACCCCAGATCAGACACATATTCTTAGACAGCGATGACATACACCTCCCCACAGACACTTACCATGTGCACTCGAGGATCTGGGACACTTTATAAGCTAAACACGAAATAGGGGACACCATCCCCCTAATTCATACATACCCCAGATCAGCCCTCCTAATTCATACAGACCCCAGATCAGCCCTCCTAATTCATACAGACCCCAGATCAGCCCTCCTAATTCATACAGACCCCAGATCAGCCCTCCTAATTTATACAGACCCCAGATCAGTCCTTCTAATTCATACAGACCCCAGATCAGCCTCCATAATTCATACAGACCCCAGATCAGCCCTCCAAATTCATACAGACCCCAGATCAGCCCTCCGTCCTAATTCATACAGAACCCAGATCAGCCTCCATAATTCATACAGACCCCAGATCAGCCCTCCTAATTCATACAGACCCCAGATCAGCCTCCTTAATTCCTAAAAGCCCCGTATCAGCCTCTAACTTTATTCTGACCCTAGATCATTCCCCTAATTCATACAGATGCCAAATCATCCCTCTAATTCAAGCAGACCCCAGCTCAGACACATATTCCTAGACACCGATGACATTGACCTCCCCACAGACACTCACCACGTGCACTCGAGGATCTGGGACACGTTAGAAGCTAAACACAAAATAGGTAACACCTGCTAGAATATGAGAGTGCCCATATAGTGTAGAGAGGAGTATATGAGCCGTATAATGTACACTGCCATGTCCTAGAAGAACAGTATAATACCGTACAGTACTAGCACTGGTACAGCTCAGCCCTTCGATAACTCAGCTGGTGGAGCGGAGAACAGGAACAGAAATATCCCAGCTCAGAGCTCCCAGTGTGTCATACCGGGGTCTGCGCAGCCCAGGACGGGTCTCACCTGTCAGACATACAGCTCTGCGCTTGTGACCTGGGATCTGCAGAGATCTTTGAGTCTGTAAATCTGCAGATTTTTTATAAGAGACGTATTTACCCGGGAGGATAATTGTGGTCCCAGAGGACAGGCGGCGAGTGAGGGAGAAATCACAGGATCATTACCACTAATTATTAGTTTCATTTAACCCTGAAATACAAAGTAAAGGAATATTTCATAGAGACATAATATGACAGAGTCCGGGGGGCACGTACTTTGTCCTATACAGTTTATATTCTCTACATTATATCTGTTCTTCATTGTGATTCTGCACTGCTCTTATCTTCATGTCCACAGCGGACAGAACCCACAGCCAGCGAAACCAGCGGGGGTGCAGCAATGGGAGCGGCAGGGGATCGGTTAGCAGAGGACTAAGGATGAGTGAATTTCTTGAAATTCGTTTTGGGACCAATTCAGCAAAAAAAAAACTGTACTGGTAATGGCAGTGACAATAGGGGGTTACTAGCAGGGAATGGCAGCTGCAGCAGTGGCGGCAGAGGCAGCTATACAGTATGAAATATAAAGGCGGCAGCAGCCATACGGTATGGAGAAGTGGCCCTAATGGCCTCAGGCCGTCACTCCTTGGGGTTGCTGCCCCTCTTTTTTCCATTGGAGCACTCTCTGTAGCTAGAGCTCCTGCCTAATGGTAGTTTCTTCCCTTGATGTTAAATGTCCGTGTGGGTACAAGGCAGAGGATGTGATGGAAATGCAATGGCAATGGAGTCAGAGATCAGGCCAGGATAAATTTTCAAAAAGAAACAAAAAGTTTCTTTTTACTGTGCACAATAGGAGTTTTAGTACACCACACAATGCAAATTCTTTTTTCCAGATGTTTAAGCATTAGCTGAGAAAGTTGTTAGCAGCAATGGCCAAATTACTCTTTTGCTTGTTACAGACTCTAGTACTGGTACCTGAAGTGTGCAGGGTGTCTAAACTCATTATCCCTCCACTGCAGCAGTGTCTGAAATGCTATATGCTCATCACCTTGCTGACTAAAGCATTATAGTCTCTGTGTCTACTAATCTGGGGTCATAGGGTGTCTTAACTTGCTTCCCCTTTTACAGCAGCAAAGTCTGTAATGCTCTATGCTGGTTACCCTGCTGACTATTTTTCCCTGTAACCTTAAAATTCTCCAAAATGGTCTCTGATGGCAGTGGAGGGAACACGGCAATCTGTCTCCGGAAGCATTGAAGCAGAACGGCTGAGAACAGGAGCACATAATGACAGCTCCTTGCCTCCTCCAGACCCATGCTCACACTCTTTACTCCTAGCTCAAGTAGAAATTTCTCCAGGAAGTAGGGGGAGGGGCCAGCCTACATGTTAAGCTTTGGAGAGGGCTGGGCCAGGATTGTTAGTCCTGGCAATATCTTGCCACATAAGGATAGCTGAAATGCGAGGACAGTCTCCTGGACATTGCCAGCACTTCCTGCAGGCCAATGTACTTTTTAAAAATGTGTTGCACAACTAGGTTTATCATGTGCACCATGCAGGGAGCATATGATATTTCCCCCAAATGCAGTGTGGCCCCGTTGTTGCGGCCATTGTCACTGACCATCTTGACCAGTTGTATTTGACAGGGAAATAGCCAGCGGGATACTTGTTGCTTGATGTACTTTAGCAACTGCCCACCTGTGTGGCTGCTATCGCCCAGGCCGATCAGCTACAAAACATGTCATACTGAGAAGTGGGAGTGGGAGCGACACTGTGCCCTCTGTTGGGGACAGGAGCGTGTCCATGGAGGAGGAAGTAGACAAGTGGCTGGTGTGGGAACCAGAACGACACAAACATGGAGATGTCAATAGTTTTTGTCCTTATTGGTGCTGTGCTGCCTCACATTGACAAAAACACTGTCCCAGTGGGCTGTGAAAGACATTTTGTCCCTGCCTGTAACAGCTGCTACAGGTGTCCATGCAGTAGCTGGGTTTGGGGTGGCCCCAATGCTACGCTGAGTCCCCTGGACACCTTCGAGGTGTCACCACGTGTTGCTGCTCTCTGGAAGGGAGGGTAAGGCGTGGTGCACCCCAATAGAAAATAAGTTCATAGAGTCGGGGTCTGCAGTAACCGTGTGCTTCTTTACTGGAGGGATTCAGGTGCAAAACAATACAGGCGAGGCATAGAGCTGGCTTCTCCAGTCTCCTTCCTGAGATGAGGCATAGGGTTGGCTTCTCCAGTCTCCTCCCTGAGATGAGGCATAGGGCTGGCTTCTCCAGTCTCCTCCCTGAGACGAGGCATAGGGCTGGCTTCTCCAGTCTCCTCCCTGAGACGAGGCATAGGGCTGGCTTCTCCAGTCTCCTTCCTGAGATGAGGCATAGGGTTGGCTTCTCCAGTCTCCTCCCTGAGATGAGGCATAGGGCTGGCTTCTCCAGTCTCCTCCCTGAGACGAGGCATAGGGCTGGCTTCTCCAGTCTACTCCCTGAGACGAGGCATAGGGCTGGCTTCTCCAGTCTCCTCCCTGAGACGAGGCATAGGGCTGGCTTCTCCAGTCTACTCCCTGAGACGAGGCATAGGGCTGGCTTCTCCAGTCTCCTCCCTGAGACAAGGCATAGGGCTGGCCTCTCCAATCTCTTCTCTGAGACGAGGCATAGGGCTGACTTCTTCAGTCTCCTCCCTGAGATGAGGCACAGGGCTGGCTTCTCCAGGCTCCTCCCTGAGACGAGACATAGGGCTAGCTTCTCCAATCTCTTCCCTGAGACAAGGCATAGGGCTGGCTTCTCCAGTCTCCTCCCTGAGACAAGGCATAGGGCTGGCTTCTCCAGTCTCCTCCCTGAGACGAGGCATTGGGCTGGCTTCTCCAGTCTCCTCCCTGAGACAAGCCATAGGGCTGGCTTCTCCAGTCTCCTCCCAGAGACAAGGCATAGGGCTGGCTTCTCCAGTCTCCTCCCTGAGACGAGGCATTGGGCTGGCTTCTCCAGTCTCCTCCCTGAGATGAGGCATAGAGCTTGCCTCTCCAGTCTCCTCCCTGAGACAAGGCATAGGGCTGGCCTCTCCAGTCTCCTCCCTGAGACGAGGCATAGGGGTGGCTTCTCCAGTATCCTCCCTGAGACGAGGCATAGGGCTGACTTCTCCAGTCTCTTACCTGAGATGAGGCACAGGGCTGGCTTCTCCAGACTCCTCCCTGAGACAAGACATAGGGCTGGCTTCTCCAATCTCTTCCCTGAGACAAGGCATAGGGCTGACTTCTCCAGTCTCCTCCCTGAGATGAGGCATAGGGCTTGCCTCTCCAGTCTCCTCCCTGAGACAAGGCATAGGGCTGGCTTCTCCAGTCTCCTCCCTGAGACAAGGCATAGGGCTGGCTTCTCCAGTCTCCTTCCTGGCAGAAGAAAGGTTTGATGCTGAGGAAAGGCCTGAGCTAGCTATTCCTCTCTTTCTCTCAGAAGGCTGGCATCCTGGTTGCTATGCCAGCAGGTGTGTAGACCCACTGTGCCACTGACCAGCTATACCCTGGAGGGACATGACTAAGTGACTACCTGGTCTTCATTAGAGCCTCTGATGTTAAGGATAGGCTTGGGCCATTAGTGTAATCACCGGGTGCCCCTCCAGAGCAGTCCACGAGTCAGTGGCAGCTGACCAGAGGGTCAGAGATACCGGTGCAAAGCATCGAGGGGAAAGACGCAGTCAGGAAGTCTGGGGTCAGGGCAGGCAGCAATCAAGCAAAGTCCATAAATGAAGTCCAAGGTCAGAGGAAGACGACAATCAAGCAAGGTCCGGTACACAGAATAGCAGAACTACAAAACTCCTTCACACAAGGAACTAGACAAGCTAATCACCAAGATTGCTCCAGCGCCTTCCTGAGCAGAAAGCGTCCTTAAATAATTCCTGCAACTTAGCCATAGGCTGGGGAGATAGAGATCGTGTACATGCTGCCTCGCAAAGGATGAGAGACACGCCTGTGCACTCCCAAACAACAGTGCAAGACTAAATCAGGAAGTAAACTCTTGTACGGAGCACAGATACAACAGTTAAGCTACCTGTTGCCCCCGCTTGTCAGCATGGTGCACGGCAGCAGAAGGGAATGAAGGGGCCTGTCGCCCATGCCCCCTTGTAGGGCCAGCAGTGCAGGCACGGAGCACTTGGCTAACACTGGTCAAGGGCCTACCGTCTGTAGCTGAGTAGTCCAGGTGGCTCCTTAGTTACAGGTAGAGATGAGCGAATTTCTAAAAAATTTGATTCGGTCGGTTTGCCGAATTTTCCTAAACTATTCGATCCAAATTCATTCCTGGCGAATCACGTTAAAAAACAGCTATTTCCTGGCTTCAGAGAGCCTGTAGAGTGATGAAGAACACTGTGCCTTGCAGTAACACACTTAGGGAGTCTGCTGTGCTAGTTAAACAATACTGTGAGTCAGTACGACATGCAGATGACAGGCGTCGCTCTTAGAATCACTGCACACTTCACTTATTTGGGCCGTTACGGGGCCAAAACTGACCAAATAACTCAAGTGTGAACCCAGCCTTACAGGTTGATGCCAGGTATAAAGAACCGTGCAGAGGCCCAAGATCCTACTATAGCTTGAAAGAGAGCACTTCTTTTACACCGTCGTTAGCTGATTCCACATAGATGTCTACAGAACCTGTTCTATTAAACACTTATACAAGTAGAGCCCCCCTGTGGAGTGGAGAGGGTGTCAGCAGTAAGTTTGTGTTGACGTCACTAATTATTTTGCCCTTTCTCTGATCCATCAGAACAATAACTCCCCAAAAAACGGATCCTGTCTGTGGAGCATTCGTCTTCACTCAAGCATTTGGTCAGTAATCCATCAGTATTACTAATGCCAAAAAAAAACTGGAGTGGATTCAAAACAAAGATGACACGTGAATGGAATATTTACATGTCTTCTGTGTTTTGTACCCACTCCAGTCATGAATTGGGGAGGGTGGGAACAGCATGAGAAGTCCACAGAGTGGCCCAATGACATAGTGTGGAGGTGGCAGTATCATCAGGAGACCACAGAGTGGCAAGGTGACATAGGGTGGAGGTGGCAGCAGCATCAGGAGACCACAGAGTGGCAACGCGACATAGTGTGGAGGTGTCAGCAGCATAAGGGACCACAGGGTGGCAAGGTGACATAGTGTGGATCAAATGGCAAGAAAAAACAGACTGGATCGCACATCCACAATGCTTAACCCTTGATATACGCTCTTCAGCTAAATACTATGATACTAACCCCCCATATCGCATGCAGATAATGGAGACATTAGTTTACATTTTGATCAAAAGGTAGTAAGCCCACTCACCAACGTCACGGTTGTCTCCTAGAGCGGGTATCTACTCTGTCCATAATCTGACGAAGGCGCCATGCTGCATGGCGACACGTGGCACCATCCTAGCAGGCCGCAGCTACGCAGGCCAGCCAGAAAAGCACCACGACAACAGAGGCCACCATGCAGCATAGCACCGTCTGAACAGGAGCCTAATGCAACCTGCTCAGTACTAACAGAAACAGGACTAACACTAGTAGGTCACTCACACTCTTATGCAGTCTCCTGCTAATTAATTAAAACCGCCTGTGGTATGTGGGAGGAGTGCTGATGCCAGGAATAAACAAGAAGGAAGGTAAATATGTATCAAATGGCAAGAAAAAACAGACTGGATCGCACATCCACAATGCTTAACCCTTGATATACGCTCTTCAGCTAAATACTATGATACTAACCCCCCATATCGCATGCAGATAATGGAGACATTAGTTTACATTTTGATCAAAAGGTAGTAAGCCCACTCACCAACATCACGGTTGTCTCCTAGAGCGGGTATCTACTCTGTCCATAATCTGACGAAGGCGCCATGCTGCATGGCGACACGTGGCACCATCCTAGCAGGCCGCAGCTACGCAGGCCAGCCAGAAAAGCACCACGACAACAGTTCAGACGGTGCTATGCTGCATGGTGGCCTCTGTTGTCGTGGTGCTTTTCTGGCTGGCCTGCGTAGCTGCGGCCTGCTAGGATGGTGCCACGTGTCGCCATGCAGCATGGCGCCTTCGTCAGATTATGGACAGAGTAGATACCCGCTCTAGGAGACAACCGTGATGTTGGTGAGTGGGCTTACTACCTTTTGATCAAAATGTAAACTAATGTCTCCATTATCTGCATGCGATATGGGGGGTTAGTATCATAGTATTTAGCTGTAGAGCGTATATCAAGGGTTAAGCATTGTGGATGTGCGATCCAGTCTGTTTTTTCTTGCCATTTGTGACATAGTGTGGAGGTGGCAGCAGCATCAGGAGACCACAGAGTGACCCAGTGACAGAGTGGGGAGGTGGATGGCAATAACAGTATACGCTGATAATGGTGGGTGTATGAAGGAGCACTTGGCATCAGATGTGTGTCACAAGGCGGGTGGCAGCATCAGAATAGTAGCTGAGGCAGGTAGCCAGAAGAAACCGGTCTCTTTTGTCACAGTTTGGGTGAGGCAGCATGGATGATCTAATCTGATGCATCAGGCATTGGTGGGTGGAAATCCTGGGTAGTCCACGCCTGATTCATCGTGACAAAGGTCAGTCTCTCCACATTTTGGGTGGACAGGCGAGTTCTCCTTGGGTAACTTTGGCCCCCGCCGCACTAAACACCCGCTCTGATGCCACACTACTGGCCAGGCAGGACAGCTTTTCGAGGGCAAACTCGGCCAGTTGTGGCCACAAATCCAAGTTGGCTTCTCAGTAGTCCAGCAGATCTTCAATGATGGCTGGCAGGGTGCACTCCAAGTATGCCACCACCTGCTGGTTCAGGTTCTGCTCTATGTCTAGCTGCTGGTTAGTAGTTTCTTCACTATGTGGGTGAAGAAATCTGCTCATCAGCATCTCTAGACTCTGCTGATGGAGCTGGTACTGCTCCTGACACCCCCCAGCAGCCATGGCAGTTGAAAGTGAGCGCAGAGGGCACCCCCCAGTCAGACCTGCAAGAAGATGGACGATTGCGCAGATAGACAGTGGCCAACTAACTACATAGGATGTCTTTATAGTAGTTCAGTTTGTCCTCCCTCTCAGCGGGTGTAAAAAAGGCCCCCATTTTGGACCATTAGTGAGGGTCTAACTAGGTGGAAAGCCAGTACTCATTGTGGCAGGCGCAGCACAATGAAGTGTCTTTTGCGCTGTGGCAGTAGAAGAATTCTGATATCTCTGACCTTTTAGTCAAGCCATTCTATGGAAGCAGTAGGATTAAAGAGCACACCAAATGCTTGAAATAAATTCTTTATTAACTTCAATTTTTCTTCATATATAACACTGCCACTTCCGCAGCAGATAGTCCATGTACAAAACACGTGTTGAATAAAGTATCACAAAGTGGCGGTTTAACTGTTCAATCTTGTCATCTAATATAAAATGGTGGATATATTTCTCTTCAGTATCTGTACTCTCACTTTAAGTTATTTAAGCACTTTATGATCTCTCTGAGAGGTATATCTGAGGTTTAACCAATAGTTCTACTTGCTCTACTTGGTTTGCAGTTTGATCTATACAATTGCTTTGAGCAGTTTGGATGCTTTTATACAATTTGGTCACAATTTGCAATTTGGTGGAACTATAAGCAAACACATAACTAGTTCAGTATACAGTTCTGAACACAACAATAACAATAGGAACATTATATAACTGTTCTAAATACCTATTTTAGACTCTTTGCTTCCATAAAACTTAGCTCTGACTGGAGTGAATGTCTTTTCTGCTCCTCTCCTCTGGCGTAATGAATTATAGCAGCTCCTGCTAGGGAATTTCCCACACAGGCTGAGTGTGAGGCTGGCTGTGATTGGCCAAGACTCCTGCTGAATAACAACAGCTTAACTCTATGCTTTCTGTTAATAATTGTGCTGTGTCACTGAGCCTACCTTACAGTCATATGATGAATTTTAAAGGCATATTATCTTTTCTGCTTCTGTGAAGACAATATATAACTGTTATATGACATCCAAAAACATGAAGTCACAGTAAATAACTCTGCTTTTGTCTTTAACATAGAAACATATGAACTATATTAAGGTTATTGGCAGGTCTAGCTGTATACACATATAAGCCATATTAGCAACCTAGGACAAGTCTTAGCTGGCCAGCTACAGTCATCCCTCTGCCGAATGGTGGCAATATGGCTGTCACTACTCAAGCAAGTGAGCATGCATCAGGCCATTTGCGCAAGTGACTCGGTGGGACTCCCTGCCTCCATCTCCACTGCATACTGCCACGGTGTGTCTGGGTCATCTGCCTCGTCTTCCTCATCTCCTTCTTGCTCCTCTGGCTGCTCATCCTCTACTGTCACCTGCGTAGAAAAAACACCCATTTCACTACACATTGCTTGTGCTCCAATGTCCTCCTCCTCCTCCAGTTCAGCCCCAACAGGGCTCATGTGGCTACATCTCCAGTCCCCTGACAAGCCAGAGTACCCTGCATATTTTCCAGGATATGAGTCAGTAGAATGATGTTGTTCATCCCGTAGTCCTGGCAACTGACAAAAAAAGTGGCCTCCTCAAAGGGCACAAGCAAACGGCGGGTGTCACACATGAGCTGCCACTGGCTAACATCGAAGTTGGGCCCGCCTCTGCCCACCTGTATCATCATGAAATCGTTTATGGCCTTTCTCTGTTCAGTCCAACATATCGAGGGTGGAATTCCAACTGGTGGAAACGTCAGTTATTAGCCTATGTTGGATGACGCCTTTCTGCCGCTGTAGCCCAAGGAGGGTGTGCTTGGCGGTGTACGAGTGGCTGAAGTGCATGCAAAGTTTCCTAGCAATTTTTAGGATGTCTTGCAGATGAGTGGAAGACTTCAGGAAATGCTTGACAACCAGATTGAACACCTGCGCCATGCAGGGAGCATGGCTCAGCCCTTCTTGATGCAGTGGTGACACCATGTTCTTCCTGTTGTCGGTCACCATGGTTCCGATTTTGAGTTGCGGAGCAGATCCTCCCCTGTGTGACTCCGTTCGCCCAGGCAAACTAGGTGCAGAACAGCGTGACACCGCAGTGCCCTGCAGATGTGGTATGCTGGAGGGGCACTGTGAATTGTCCCTGCAGTGGAGGATAAGGACACAGTGGAGGGTGAGTAGGCAGAGGCGGACATTGTCGCAGGACCAAAAGCGTGAGAATGTGAAGGCGGAAGAGGCGTCACCTGGCCAAGTTGCTGGTTTGGCTGGGCAGGAACCACATTTACCCAGTGGTCCGTAAAGGACATATATTGTCCTTGACCATAGTTACAGCTTTACATGTCGGCGCTGCTGTGCACTTTTGCAGACACCGACAGGCTCAAGGACTGGCCCACCTTCTGTTCTACATATGTGTGCAGAGCAGGTACTGCCTTTTTGGCAAAGAAATGCAATTCACTACCACGAAGCGTGAGGAAACTCGGATTTGGTGCAAATCGAATCATTTCTTAAAATTCTGATTGAATTCCACTCCGTCAGCTTTGATTCACTCATATCTAGTCACAGGGCTAGTGTGGCTCAGCGTCCCATTCTCAGCGTCTTCTTTTGGTCACTGTCTGGCAGAGTCTCCCCTCCTAACAATGGTCCCTAACTGCAGAACACTCGGGGCTCTGATTGCTCTCCTTATATACAGTTTTAGCTAGACTAGAACCTTCAAATCACAGAAAATGGTGCACTAAAATAAATGCAAACATTATGTGGAATAAGCCCTCATTCTGATAACGTCTGAGACACTTAGTCAACATATTTTGATCAAAACACATCTAAGCCCACCCACCAAGTGACACGGTGGTCTCAGTCCAGGCGGGTACCTACGCTAAACCTATTAATGCTGTTGCGCATTTTTTCTACAGGAGCGCAGTCCCGCACATATGGTGTGTTGCCCCTTGTTACCTCCATGTGCTTCAGCAACCGGTGGGAGGAGGGACACACACACCTATATGTACCACCTTAATCAAGGTCGCCTATTAGATGGGCGGGACACTAGTGCACATGAATCTCACCCCTGTATAGGAGCGTATTCACACATGAAGGTGCCACTCCTTCAAGACAAGTTAAACAATTCACAGAAAAAACTAGATAAAACATCCTGCGCGATATGATATTGAGTGCGCGGATGAACATGGCTGCATTTATCAAATCACAGAAAATGGTGCACTAAAATAAATGCAAACATTATGTGGAATAAGTCCTCATTCTGATAACGTCTGAGACACTTAGTCAACATATTTTGATCAAAACACCTCTAAGCCCACCCACCAAGCGACAAGGTGGTCTCAGTCCAGGCGGGTACCTACGCTAAACCTATTAATGCTGTTGCGCATTTTTTCTACAGGAGACTAGAACCTTCTAGTGGGAGGGGTGGAGTGGAGAAGCTCAGCACAAACAGATACATTGTTACACTTTCCGTCTCTCATAGAATTACATTAGAGCTTCAATGATACTTGGCAATGACACAGCAGTTTTTAACATGTGCTCAGTAAAACTCGCTGTGGTCCCCCAGAAACCACTGCAGCCACTGCACCGCCTCTGCAAGTCATCTCCTTTGGAATGATTGTGATCCAAAGTCTTTGCTGTGGCTTTCTATACTTATTTAGCCACTGAGAAAATGAAAGTATGTATCCAGAGAATAACAATGTCACTGCCTGGATACTAAAAGAAAAATAATAAACCTTTTCAAAGGTCATTTAAAACTTGAAAATGGGCAGGGTTTCCTCAATATTGCAGGCAATGCCTTCCAACAATGCTATGCACGTGTAGGGGGGGATAAATCACTAAAGAGCATCTATCCAACCTAAGTGGTGAATTAGGCACAGAACCGTCAATGACAGGGGTGAAAACATATATTCCCCTTACACAATGGTTGTCGTCATAGACGGTATGGAGGCATAAAAGAAATTGTATGTTGAACAGCAGTGGTGATTCATCAAACTGGGCAATCAGTCTGTTCCACATATTTTCTGGAGCGTGAGTCTAAAATAATCTCCATACGTGAGGCCAATACGTGGCTATCAAAATGCCCTTGGCTTTATTGCTAATACTCTTCCTAGCGTTTAATAGCTCTTAATCAATATGCTTCCTATCTCAGAGCTCTTTGAGCTCTACTTTCTGAATTATTTTGATTTATCTGTGTGGAGCTAAAATCTTTATAAAATTGGACTTTTATGGGGTCTGTAACTGAATTTGCCAAGTCAGAGGTGAGGAATGGAACATTGCTTTCAACACCCATCATGGGCGCCTAGAATACTTGGTGATGCCCTTTGTCTAAGCAATGTCCCAGCCGTGTTCCTCCTGTAAGTTTGTGTCGCTGTATATCTTGATGATATTTTATTTTCTTTTTTTAAATCTCATACCCCACAACAGCCATATCTGAATGGTACTCCAGAGACTGCAGGACAATCACTTCGTTGCTAATTTTGAAAAATATTCACATTCCTTCCTTGGATCTCTGACTACGGTCTACAGATGAATTCTAAAAAATTAACTGCTGTATTGAATTGACTCCACCCATCTGGTCTGAAAGCAATTTAAAGTTTTTTGGGGGACAACTTATTGTTAATTTTTCTTCTACTCCCACCTCAGCTTTGATGCTAAAGTTGATGCTAAAAAAATTGACCCAGAGGCTGAGTCTGCCTTCCTTTCATTAAAACAGGTATTTTCTTTACTTTTGGTACTTCATTGTCTAGATACCAATTAATAGTTTTTTGTAGAGAGAGATCTTCTGCAGGAGCTGGGGTGGCTTTAACTCAAAAATTCTCTTCTGGCAGGATGGTAACATGCTGGTTCTTTCCCAAGGCCTTTATTGCTCCAGAACGCAACTACTCCATAGGAGCTAAAGAACTACTCGCCATTAAAATGGGTTTGGAAGAATGGTGGTATCTTCTTGAAGGAGCAAGTAAAGGTGTTTCGTTTCAGGCCACCAACAACATTGTAAGATCAATGCACTGGTATGTTTCATTCCAGGATATCTTGACAACAAAGAAGAATTAACCAAAGATAAGACCATCTAGTGACATCAGAAGGTACAAAGGTCTTGCAGGAATTCCAGGATAAACTTTGGTCGTTGATATGTGCCAGATCTTCGGGAAGAGGAATCAGACTTTTCCAGGTCCTTCAGTGAGTCTGATTCCCTTCCTGAGGATTTGGCACATATCAATGACCAAAAGTTTGCAGGACAATAACTCGATCATGAATAGTGTCCCACATGCTTGACATGGATTATGTCTCGGGGCAGACTGGAGATACTCAAAATTTGTGTGGTCAGTAACAGGAACTATTGTGCCTTCCAACTGATGTGGCCATTTCTAAAGGGCAATTTTCACTGGCAGCAAATCTTAGTCTCTGACTATAATATTATTTTCAGCATAAGAGAACTTTTTTGCTGAAGTCACATGGAATGTGTTTTTTACCGTCAAACTTTTGGAAGAGAGCCACTTCTATTCCAATTGAGGTAGCATTTACTTCAAAGAAGAATGGCTTTTTTTGGATCAGGATGATAGAGAATTGAAACCAAGGCAAAAGGCTTGACCTGCACAACTCAAAGTATTAGCCAGTTAATGGGGAGACCACATGAGAGAAATATTTAATTAAGGAATTGACCATAAAAGTCCTTGAGGCCCAGAAATCTCTGGAAAGCCATGATGAGATCTCTCAGTTGTGCATCTGGATGGCAGGCCCGTCTCTTAACATTTTTTATGCCTGTTTTAGGCATGGAGAATGGTCTACATGTAAGCCAGCAAGGAAGCTGACTTACATTTAGACCAGCGCTGGGCTTTTATTAAGACTAGGCAATTATAATGTCCATCCTGGGTATTGAAAGCAGTTTTCCACTCATGTTCCTTCTTGAACTGAATCAAATTATAGGCCCTGTGCAGATCCAACTTGGTAAAATAACCTGCTCCCTTGATGAAAACAAACAATTTTAAGATCAGTGGTAATTAGTGGGTACTGTATATGTTCTTGAAGCTGATCTTCTCGATAATCTATGCATGGACCCAGGGTTCCAAAGGAAGAATACATCTCCAGCTTGGGAAGAAGATTCTCAAACAAACCCTGTCTCCAAATTCTCTTCTATATAGACAGAGATCACCTTAGTCTCTGGAAATGAGAGCAGGTATAGTTCTCCAGTGGAAGAAGCGTGGATAGGAAGTGGTGGAATAGGGACACGGTCATAGGGACGATGTGCTGTAATTGTCAATAAAGGTCTCAGTATTGAGCAGGCGATGGTGAAAGATCAGCACCAGACTTGAAGAGTACAGTAATTACTGGTTGGAATGCCGAAAACGGAAAGATCTCCAAAGCAGAAATGAGATCTCCTCAGAGTGAAGAACCCTTATGTGAAACCAGAGTGGAACTATTTGAAGGGAGACTGAAGTGAGACGTATGGGCTGATGTCTCTGTGCTAGAGAATATTCAACACAAGTTAGTACTACATCAGGATCAAGCTGAGCCTATGAAAAGCTTGAAAACAGTAATAGAAGAACCCAAACGTTTATCTACAGAGTATCGCGCTCAGGTTAAACCGTCCCTTGTCACCTAGGCCTTGGAGTTTTTGGCTACCAAGAATGAACAAGACAGTTGACACAAAGAAGATCTATAGAATCATTAGCCTTGAGAGATGAAGTCATGTTCACTTCTGATGTCTGTCAGCCTAATGTGTCAAGGAGATCTTGTGTGCTTCCCGATCACTATCTGCATCTATAATCTCCCTGGTCTAGTATAAGTCAATTTGTAACCACTGATGTATTGGATGATTTGAAGGTATATAAGATCTCGATGACAGGACTCCATCAGGTCCTTCAGTAGTTCCATCCCAGGCTTTGGGTCTCTAACTTTAAGTGATTAGATCTCAGCCTAGAAGTTTAGTTTTTTTAGTTTATTTTAGATTAATGTTCTCCTTTTTTTTGTTTATGAATTTATCATTTAGAATTAATATAAAAAATAAATATAATACATTAGCATCTCAGTATAAAAATTAAACCACAGAGACAAATGTTCCTTAAGGGTTTCATCCCCAAGGAGTAATTTTGTGGCTGCGTGGTAGAAGAGACATTCTCTGAGGGATTCAGTCTTTATTATAAAAAGATGAGGATTTACAGAGGAGAAACTACATGTAGATCCTTCAAAAGGTCAAAGAGACACCAGCACTCGGGATGGATACCCCAAAGGTTAGCTTGTACACGTTTGGTGGTGATGCAGGCAGTGTTAGGCCCAAACTCGTCGGCCTGTGTAAGCACTTAGTCAACAATAACTGTAGAACTCTTGTTGTCGTCAAGTAATTTCCAAAGTTTAGTCAAAAAGTCGCGGTCACCTGGTGAATAACCTTTAGAGATTACAAGAGTGCTACAGTTATTTTTGGCTAAGTACATGCAGATCCTGTTATAGAAAAATCATGGCATGTGGGGCACTTAGGAGACATCTCAAGATATTTCATATTAGGACATTGCAAGATAAATCAGGTAAGAGATATCGAGGCATCTCTGGATATGTCAGATATGAGATATCTCAAGATATATCAGATAAGAGGCATGTCTGTATACATGATGTCAAAGACTTCTCTACAGACATTGGGTAGGGGACATCTCTATGTAATGTACATCATGGAAGAGACATCTCTACGTACATCAGTAAAGACACATCTTAATATACAGCACTAAACGTGAGACAACTGTATATACAGCAGGTAAAAGACTAAAGACTCTAGATACACCAGGTAAGAGACATCTCTATATTAAGCAGAACTTCCCAAAGTGGTTGAAACAATGGACCCTTATAAAGACACATAAGCTATATAGCTCAATGCCAATCTGCTGCTTTATAGAATGGCATGATAGTATTGTATTTTTAAAACATCATAGAATCAGCTCATAGGGATGTAAGCATTTTTTATTTTTATTTTGTAAGTTTGTCCATAACTCAAAAGGATTTTTCACTGTCTTCTGGATCAAAACAGGTCCCTGGATATCTTTCTCCATTATTGCTGGCTGAACTTGGAGGATATTCTTTTTTCAATCATACGGTAATTATGTAATAAGGTGTGTCTCCACCAAAATCCTGTTATAATAGAGGATGATTGATGTATTTAGGGTCCTTTTAGACAGGCCAATTCTGGGCCATAACAAGCATCTCTCAATGAAATAACAAGTCAGTCGCTGCACCTTTACATCAGAACGTGCTCGAGGATGAGCAATCACTACTAGAATTGTTCCCATACACTTTGCATTATGTCGGCAGCACATCCATAGTTTACACTGGAGGGTGTCCTCATGACCAGCGAGCATTTTTATACTGACATAAAAGATTGGGTCGACTATTAAATAAGCATTATAAACATTCATTCGGTTAAAGGTCCCTTAGAATTACTGTTCTTACTTTGTTCTTGGAGTCATTCTGTGTGATCTCGGTTCTTGTTTCCCCAGTAAAGATCAGTTCCATGGATGTCAATAACAAAACAATAGTCTTAGAGTTTGTGTTTTCTGGACTGACTAATAATGAGATCCTGAAGTTCTTCCTCTTCGCACTATTCATTGTCATCTACTTTGCCACCTTAGTGATCAATGTTGGCTTGGTGGCTATTGTCAAGAACACATCGAGCCTCCAAAACCCAATGTACTACTTCCTGAGTTACCTCTCTCTGGTGGACGTCTTCTATTCCTCTACCATAACTCCAAAGATGCTTTCTGACCTTATGTCCCAAAGAAGGACCATCTCCTTTGAAGGTTGTGCTCTTCAGTTCTTCTTCTATGCAGCTTTTGGATCCATTGAGACTCTTCTCCTCTCCACCATGTCCTATGACCGCTATGTTGCCATATGTCACCCTCTCCATTATATGACCATAATGACAAAGAAGAAATGTCTATCTCTTGTTCTCCTTTCCTTTTCCATTGGTTTCTTACAATCTTCAGTACAGACCAGCTGTGCCTTTACTCTACAATTCTGTGGGTCAAACTTTATCGACCATTTCTACTGCGATGTTCCTCCAGTTCTCAGACTGTCTTGCTCAGATACCTCTGCCAGTGACATGGTCACTGTCTACATTGTAGGTGCTTTGGCCATCAGCTCATTGATGACTATCCTCATTTCATACGCCCTCATTATCCTTTCAGTTACAAAAATTAGATCCACAGAAAGTAGGAGGAAAGCCTTCAGTACCTGCTCCTCACACCTCATGTGTGTCTTCCTCTTCTACGGCACTGTATTGTTTACATACATGCGTTCTCCTTCCAGTGTCTTTACCATACGGGACAAGGTGGCTTCTGTCTTCTACACAGCAGTGACCCCAATGCTGAACCCCCTTATATATAGTCTGAGGAACCAAAGTGTGAGAGTAATCATAATTCAACTAGTCAAAGGTTTTCATGGTTTCCATGTAGCACTGACCAGAAAAAAAATATGCAGCCCCAAACACCCACAGCATTTACAATAGAAGCAGAGAGGAGAAGGATGAGGTGACCCTTCCATCGGAGACAATACCTCAAAGTTTCGCCAATGCTCTTGATTCAGCTGGCTATATGACCTTTGGGTGTAGAATGTGGTTTATATCTGACCTGATGTTATTGTACTTTACTGGTACTGTCCTGGTAGATTGACTCTTCCTACAATGCCTCCATACATTAAGATTCATGTGCACTTCCATGGACCTTAGCTTGTGGTCATCTTATGCGATGGGATCTATATTTGTGAAACATGATGCAGGAGTAGGGTCTATGCTCCATGACATTTGATTGGTTGGATGAGGAACCTGAACGTTTTCTTACGCCACTCATCAGGATTTTAATGTGGACAAGTATTGACTGAAAAGTCCTGATTATCATCCTAAGGACCTCATGTATTCACCATCTACAGGTCAGCTGTGAGTAGGCTGGTAGACCTCAGTGGTAGGGAAGAGCTGGTTCTATATTTCTTATTCACGTCTTGCTCTTTCTTTTCCCTTCTTCATGAGATTGTCCCTTTTCTGCCCATATTGATAGCTCTACTCTCATGATTCTCCATTATATCCACATCACAAGCCCCCAGAATATTCCCCACCATGAGACATTATGAGCGATCTCCTGTTCTTTGTTTAGATACTTCTGACTACTCATTATTTCATTTCTTGTTGCAGACGCTCTCCTTTAACAAAATAATACATAAATCTCTTGGACGTGAAAAAATATGGTTGTGTTATTGTGCATATTACTGATGTTATTGTGCCGTAGGACACTGCTGTCCTCTAATCTGACAGAGAAGCCATGGCCCAAATACAACCACAACCTCTGTATCGGCTAAGTGACAGTACTGCAAAGTATTCCTCCTGCAGAAGGTAGAAAGCTGTCTCTATACTGCCACCTAGAGGTAGTAATTGGAGATCAGCCAATTTTTCAAAAATTCGATTCGCTGGTTCGGCGAATTTTTTGGTAAAAATTTGTTTCGGTCCGAATTTATTTGCGGTGAATCGCGTTAAAGAATGGCAATTTCCTGGCTTCATAAAGACTTTATAGTGGTGTAGAACACTGTGCCTTGTAGTAACATGCATAGGGAGTCTGCTGTGGTAGTGAAATAATACTCTGAGTCCGTATGACATGCAGATGACAGGCGTCGCTCTTAGAATCACTGCACACTTTACTCATTTGGACAATCTAACAAAAGGCAGAGAAATACTCAAAACCCCAAATGCTGTTGAGCATTTCTGACTGTGGTACATGTGGTCCGTTGCAGGCATCCTCCATTGTATGCATTTTTGCTCGGGATTGCTGTTAGCAACGGATCACATGTGCAGGATCTGCTCCCCCAGTTAGAAATACTCAACTGCATTTGGGTTTTTGAGCATTTCTCTGCTTTTTTAGACCACTTTGCTTTGTCAGTTTGTTTGTATGTGTGCCTGGAGGTGTGGAAACTCCGGGTTAAGTATTATTTAGGTGCACCTGTGTCAAATTTGTCACAGTGATGGGTGGGACTCACAGCCTCCTCCCTCCTCCCATTGCATGTGTGATTTCACGTTGGAGGTAACCTGGGACCTATATCTTCCGCCCTCCTCCCACTGTATGTGTGATTTCACGCTGCAGGAAACCGGGAGTTGTTTGCTGTATGTCGCACCTTATGCCCCTTTAATTGCCCATATGGCGCAGGTAGGTTAGCGTTAGGTCGCGTGCCACTATGAGAGACCTTGACAGGGTGCGCGGGCTCCGGTATGTTCTTGATATAAGAATATATTGGCGAAAGTCTCTAAAGTCTCAGAACCTGTTCTATTAGACCCTTATACAAGTAGAGCCCCCCTACAGTGAGGAGAGGGTGTCAGCAGTAAGTTTGTGTTGACGTCACTGATTATTTTGCCCTTCCTCTGATCTGTCAGAACAATAACCCCCAAAAAAAGTGTCCTGTCTGTAGAGCATCCACCTTTACTCAGTCAGTATTTGGTCAGTAATCCATCAGGATTGCTAATGCCAAAAGAAGCAGGAGTGGATCCAAAACTGAGATGACATGTGAAAGGAATATTTGAATGTCTTCTGAGTTTTGTAACCACTCCTGCTTTTGGCTATCACAAGCCAATTCTGATGGGACCATACAGCCTTACAGCTGCTACACAGACAGTATCCATTGTGCGTCTCAATTTTCCTCCCTTCTGACAGATCAGAAGAACGGTCAAATAAATGATGATGTCAGCCAGGCCGAAAGGCAAAATAGTGATCAAGTCAGGAAGTGGGGAGGGTGGGAACCGCATGAGAAATCCACAGAGTGGCCCTATGACATAGTGGTGATGTGGAAGCAGCATGAGGAGACCACAGAGTGGATCAATGACAGTGTGGAGGTGGCGGCAGCATCAGGAAGAGGCCACAGAGTAGCACAATGACAGTGTGGAGGTGGCAGAAGCATCAGTGGGCCATAGAGTGGCAAGGTGACATAGTGTGGGGGTGACAGCAGCATGAGGAGATCACAGAGTGGCAAGGTGACAGTGTGGAGGTGAAAGCAGCATAAGAAGACCACAGAGTGGCACAAATACAGTGTGTAGGTGGCGGCAGCATCAGGAGACCACAGAGTGGCACAATTACATAATGTGGAGGTGGCAGCAGCATGAGGAGACCACAGAGTGGCAAAGTGATATAGTGTGGAGGTGGCAGCAGCATGAGGAAACCACAGAGTGGCACAAAGACAGTGTGGAGGTGGCAGAAGCATAAGGAGACCACAGGGTGGCAAGGTGACATAGTGTGGAGGTGACAGCAGCATGAGGAGATCATAGAGTGGCAAGGTGACAGTGTGGAGGTGAAAGCAGCATAAGAAAACCACAGAGTGGCACAAATGCAGTGTGGAGGTGGTGGCAGCATCAGGAGACCGCAGAGTGGCACAATGACATAGTGTGGAGGTGGCAGCAGCATGAGGAGACCACAGAGTGGCAAGGTGACATAGTGTGGAGGTGGCAGCAGCATGAGGAGACCACAGAGTGGCAAGGTGACATAGTATGGAGGTGACAGCAGCATGAAGAGACCACAGAGTTGCAAGGTGACATAGTGTGGAGGTGGTGGCAGCATCAGGAGACCACAGAGTGGCACAATGACATAGTGTGGAGGTGGCAGCAGCATGAGGAGACCACAGAGTGGCAAGGTGACATAGTGTGGAGGTGGCAGCAGCATGAGGAGACCACAGAGTGGCAAGGTGACATAGTGTGGAGGTGGAAGCAGCATGTGGAGACCACAGGGTGGCAAGGTGACAGTGTGGGGGTGAAAGCAGGATAAGAAGACCACAGAGTGGCACAAAGACAGTGTGGAGGTGGCAGAAGCATCAGGAGACCACAGAGTGGCACAATGAAGGCGTGGAGGTGGAGGCAGCATCAGGAATCCACAGAGTGGCAAGGTGAAATAGTGTGGAGGTGGCAGCAACATCACAAGGCCAGAGTGGTACAATGACTAAGTGTGGAGGTGGTGGCTGCAGCAGCATCAGGAGGATGCCACAGAGTGGCACAATGACAGTGTAAAGGTAGTGGCAGCATCAGGAGAAAACAGAGTGCAAAGGTGACATAGTGTGGAGGTGGCAGCAGCATGAGGAGGCCACAGAGTGGCACAATGACAGTGTGGAGGTGTCAGCAGAGGTACTGGATACAGAAAAATAAAGATTTTCGGCACTACACTAGACCAGCTATATTGTCATTTTTACAATACACACGGTATTGGCTTGCTGTAATGTACTGGATACAGAAAAATACAGATTTTTGGCACTACACGAGGACAGCAATAATGTAATTTTAACAATACACACTCTATTGGCTCCCAGTAAGGTACTTAATACAGAAAAATACAGATTTGGGGCACTACACTAGGCCAGCGATAATGTAATTTTTAATATACACACTGTATTTGGATGTAGTTCTATATTGGATACAAAATTGTCCCAAATAAAATTTATTCTCTGCGGGAATACTGTATATACGGTTCCGGCCTAAACGCACACACAGATGTGGCCAAAACTAGTTAACTATAGCCAAAACATAAATCACTCTCTGCTGGAGTAAATATAATAGTTGCAGATTGAACGCATACACAGATGTGGCACAATTAGGTTAGTTTGTTCAGAAAAATAATTTCTCTGATGGTGCAGTGTATATCTCAGTACCAGGCACACAGTAGTGAATAAGCCCCTTTTTATAATGTCTGCCCAACACATTGCTTTATGATGTCGTATTGTAGATGTCACTAATCTGAAATCTTTCTGTCTTTTAGAAGTTAAAAAAGCGGTTTTCAAGCCCTGCACTATCTGTCCCTTCCTAATGACGCCTGTCCCTGATACTGCTGAATTAACCCCTTATTAAAAAAAAAAAAGGTGCTGCACTGCTGTCAAACACACACTGTAGTCCATAAAAGGACTGTTAGATCTTTCAATAAGGTTTTTGGAGTAAAATCAGTATCTTTAGAGCAAAACGCTATCTGTCCCTGCCTACTGTCTGCTCTCCCGCTGAATGAGCCCTCAGCTCCTATATGAAATGGTATCACGTGTTCCGGACAGCCAATCAGTGTAAGGCTTACAGCTAACATGGCTATGGCCTTACACTGGGGGGAATTACTTACCTGGACCTTCATTGGCTACTTAAAAGGCGTCAAATGTGCGGGGAGGAGACTCGAGCAATGCGACGAATACACCTGGTGCTCGGCCGAGTAAATCCAAGCGCCGTGCATTGCGATGCTCGAGCCGAACCAATACTTGCTCCATGCTCGCTCATCACTAGTAACAATCCATTATACATTCAACTAGTTAGAAGATACTTGACACCTGTATTTAGTAGAGACCTTATTGAATTCTTTATCTGAACTAGTGTTGAGTGAGAATATTTGAATAGCAAATTGTGGCGAAACCAACCGCGCCACTGGGTTTTGGAGGGGACAGATTGCCAGCCTCTTGCCCCAGGATTATGGGCCTTCTCATCAGCCCATGCTAAACTTAAACCCCATGGCGATTTGACTGTGTTTGTGGCATCTGAGCGCTGTTTGGATATATTGAGCGCTCAGATCCAAGCCATCTAGGGATATGTTAAATGTCTGTGTGTACTGTAAAGGGTGGGACATTGTATATTGAATAATGTCTGTCCTATTGTCCCCACGTGTGTATTGGCGATTTCCCTTTGTCCTGAGAGATAATTGAATGAGTCCTCGATTGTCTCCAGGACAGAAGACATTGTGTATTCTCCTGCCTGTGATGATTACATTAACCTGTGTAGGGTAATTGTATCACAGGCAGAGGGGAGGGATATGCTGGGGGTGTCTGTATTGTCCCATTGTGTGTGATTGGCTGCTGTATCCCGTGTCGCAGTCTTCCTTCTGGTCCCCTAGGGGAGTGTCCACCAGGTGGGAGACCTGCATAAATACCGGGCAGGTAGCCCTCAATAAAGAGAATTCCTGTTTAACCATTAATACGGAGCCTCGTCTTGTACTTGGGGGGAATTGCTACGTCAGAACGTTCTCTTGCCTGTTCCAGGAAAGGAGGACTTCGTATGGTTCCAGTTCGGTGGATTCCAGCGGTTGTGGGTTGCTGTGCTCTTCTCCAGGGGAATCGCCGGAACGGTATTAACCCTCACTATACCGGGTTATACCGTAACACAAATTTTTTTTTACGAATATCGGCACTTTGCAAATTCGCGAATATTTAGAATATAGTGCTATATATTTGTAAAAAAACTTATATTTGTTTCTTTTTAACGAAGATAGAGAATATAGCGCTATTTTCTCTATCTTCGTTAATTCTAGCAATACAACCAATAGGAAAGTTATACCCCGTTCAAAGTTCAACTCGCAATGCGCGAATAATTAAATTGCATATTATTTGAGATAAATAGAATAATGACGAATATTCGATTTTGACGAATATATGATGAATATTCAGTTGAATATTCACAAAATATAGCGAAATCGAATATGGCACCGACCGCTCATCACTAATCTGAACATGCATTCCACAGCGTGAGAAGCGTCTAGATGTTCCTCAGAGTGTCTATTATAGTTGGTTTATGTATCAAAAGTTTGTCCTTCAGCTCTGATATGAGACTACCAGATGCCAGATGTGTGTACTGTAGGAGATGTCAGGCATGTTTAACCCCTTAAGGACCGGGGGATTTGGGATTTTTGCGTTTTTGTTTTGCGCTCCCTGCCTTCCAAAAGCCATAACATTTTTATATTTCCGCTCACATAGCCATATGATGGCTTATTTTTTGCGGGACAAGTTGTACTTTTTAACGCTACCATTTATTTTTGCATGTGATGTAGTGGGAAACGGGAAAAAAATTCCAAATGGGGTGAAATTGCAAAAAAAAAGCAATTTCACCACAGTTTTACGGGTTTTTAAATTACAACGTTCGATTTGCGATAAAACTGACTGGTTAATTTTATTCTTCAGGTCAGTACGAATCCGGCAATACCTAATATGTATAGTTTTTCTTGCGTTTTGATAGTGAAAAAAATTAAAAGTGGGAATTTTTTTATTTTATTTTTTGTCGCCATGTTTTGACCCCCTATAACTTTTTTGTAATTATGCGTATGGAGCAGTGTAGGGGCTCATTTTTTGCGGGGCAATCTGAACTTTTAATTGATACCATTATGGGGTGCGTATGATGTTTTGATCACTTTTTATTCATTTTTTTAGGAAATGAAGCGCCCAAAAATGGCGAATTAGCCATTTGGACGCTTTCTTTCCGTTTTTATGTTTACCGTATGGTGAATATTTTTTAATATTATTATAGTATGGGCGTTTTCGCACATTGCGACACCCATTATGTGTAATTTTTTATTTTTTTATTTATTTTATTTTCATTTTGGGGAAAGGGGGTGATTTGAATTTTTATATTTTTTTATTTAATTTTTATTTTTTAAACTTTTTTTTTTTTTTTACCACTTTCTTATAGTTCCCATAGGGAACTATAAGATGCAATCATCAGATTGTTATTCTCATATATTCCAATGCAATAGCATTGGAATATATGAGAAAATACGATATTCCTATGGAGCCTATTACAGTCATAGGCTCCATAGGAATACTTGTAGTAACCTAGGTTTCATTCACAGAAACCTAGGGTACTACATGCATGCCCGGCTCCCTCGTGGCCATCAGGGAGCCGGAGCAAAACCGAAAGTGAAACTTTCGGTTTGCGCTGACAGATGCCGTGGTCAGGATTGACCACGGCATCTGAGGGGTTAAATGTCCGCGATCGGCATCGCTGCCGGTCGCGGACATGAGCTGCGGGTGTCAGCTTGATGAATCAAGCTTTTACCCGCAGCTCGGGCGCCCGCTCCGTGCGGGAGCGGGCGCCATCTTTAAAGTGCGGACGAAGGGCGTACATGTACGCCCTTCGTCCTTAAGAGGTTAAGTTAACCCTTAATGGCAATATGCTAAAAGTTTACACAATAGGGCCACCTAGGTATGAGTAGGTGACATTACACCAGTAGCAGGAGTGAATTCTGGGTAATGCCGTGAGTCATTACGATAATGAGTCATTATCATATGTACACGCCTATCTGACATGATTGGAAAGCTGAAAACTAGGAGGGTGTGGTCATATGATAAAATGTTGGTTAAGAATAGTGTTGAGCGCGAATATTCGAATAGCGAATTTTTATCGCGAATATCGCAACTTCGATAATTCGCGAATATAGCGGTATATATTCGCTATTTCGTATATTAGATTTTTTTTTTTTTAGCAGTTAATCTTTGTTGCTCTCTGGTTGTCCCCCCACTTCCCAAAAGCTGTTCTTACCTGTCCGGAGGATTCCTGGCTTTCTGTCCGCTACAGTTAATGCCCGTTGCCGCTTCTGCCGACTTCCCGTGTGCATGGAGCGTCCCCATCCCAATGGGAACACCTTCATGCTAAAATGTACTGTCAATGTGATTAATATAACCAGAATTATTCGCATTGCGATATTCGTTATATTCTAGCAATACAACCATTAGGAACTTAGCTCTAAGATCAATTCGCAATGTGATTATATGTTCGCTTCGCGAATGAAACTTAGATCTGAGTTCCTAATGGTTGTATTGCTAGAATATAACAAAGATTGAGAATATAGCGCTATATTAGTGATAGTCGTTATCTTCGTCAATTCTAGCAATACAAGTTACAACCATTAGGAACTCAGCCCTAAGTTTAATTCGCGATGCGAATATAAATTCACGTAACATTCTATATATTATATAGAATAATGATGAATATTCGATTTCGACTAATATATGACGAATATTCGTGAAATATCGTGAAATCAAATATGGCACCTCCCGCTCATCACTAATTAAGAAAGGGGGACAAAGAAACAGAGGGAGTCTCCTGGAGGAAATCCTGATTTTTAAACCTCCTGGAGAGCTGTCTCCCCTTAAGGCTCTGCATAAGCATTTAGGGTATGGATGGCTCTTTATTGTCTGTAGTATTGAGATAAATTAATTAGCTTGATATTTAGTCAGATACCCGCCTATTTGCAGACGTATAACGGTAGTTGCTACATCAATCTTGTCTCTGATTTTAGTTACGATGCATATTGTAGAAACTCTTTGATTGGAGTATTTATTCCATAGTCTATACCAAGCTAATAATTTATTAGTTTTATTGCGATACTACCATTATCGGAGATTGTGGCAGAGCAGGGGTTCATATCTCAAATTTTCTTTGTTGGATTTCTGTGCATAATCAAGTTGATGGCGTAGCTCTCAAGTTATAAGCAGAATTTGCAGATTATTTCACGTGCTTGGTGTTGATTTTTGTATTAGAGAGTGTTGGTAAATTGGTGGTGTGCCAGCACCATCTAGTGGAAGAGTTTAGTATCACATTGTTCTAATCATTTTGATCTCATTTCGATTTTATATTATCCTTGATTGTTTTCTAAATTATTGTATTATAAAGATGCTTATCCCTGCTTTACGGGTGGCACAAAATAATTAGGTTCTTGATTGTATATATATTTTTTTTATGTCACCACAAAAAACTGCTACACCGCCGAGTAGGTGATTTCAACCCCAACACTCCGCACTGACTGACTGCTACCAGCGCTGCCTACGTGAACCCGTGCACCGCAGTTTGCCACTAATATCAGTGCACCACAGAACAGCAATTAACCTGCCAAATTTTATTCTACTTTTACACAATACAAAAAGCTTTTCAACAGAAGTGCAACGCTGAACGGCGAATATATTTTTATTTCGCCACTACTAATACACAGCAAACTGGGCTTTAGAATATATCACTGCACTGCAGAACAGCAAATAGGCCCTAATTTTTTTCCACTTTTCCACTTTTATATTTCTATTTTGCCACTAATTCACGGCAAACAGGGCGCAGGAGAGAGAGCTTGTTGGTATGGCTACACACATGAATGTTATCTGACTTTGCCTGGGCTATTATAGGATGTAGATGTGAGTTGAATTTATGCACTTTGCACTTCAATTGAGGTTTTATGGCGCTATGTGGAGTTATGTACACTTTGCTTCATTGATTGTCTAGCAATAAGTTAATATTCAGCCTTCAGTCTGTACTTCCTTTACATCATAGGATGTAAGCATAGCACTATCATAGGATGTAAACATAGCACTATCATAGGATGTAAACATAGCACTATCATAGGATGTAAACATAGCACTATCATAGGATGTAAACATGGCACTATCATAGGATGTTAACATGGCACTATCATAGGATGTAAACATGGCACTATTATAGGATGTAAACATGGCATTATCATAGGGTGTAAACATGGCACTATCATAGGATGTAAACATGGCACTATCATAGGATGTAAACATGGCACTATCATAGGATGTAAACATAGCACTATCATAGGATGTAAACATGGCACTTTCATAGGATGTTAACATGGCACTATCATAGGATGTAAACATGGCACTATCATAGGATGTAAACATGGCACTATCATAGGATGTAAACATAGCACTATCATAGGATGTAAACATGGCACTTTCATAGGATGTAAACATGACACTATCATAGGATGTAAACATGGCACTACCATAGGATGTAAACATGGCACTACCATAGGATGTAAACATGGCACTATCATAGGATGTAAACATGGCACTACCATAGGATGTAAACATGGCACTATCATAGGATGTAAACATGGCACTATCATAGGATGTAAACATAGCACTATCATAGGATGTTAACATGGCACTATGATAGGATATAAACATAGCACTATCATAGGATGTAACCATAGCATTATCATAGGATGTAAACATGGCACTTTCATAGGATATAAACATAGCACTATCATAGGATGTAAACATAGCACTATCATAGGATGTAAACATGGCACTATCATAGGATGTAAACATGGCACTATCATAGGATGTAAACATGGCACTATCATAGGATGTAAACATGGCACTATCATAGGATATAAACATAGCACTATCATAGGATGTAAACATGGCACTTTCATAGGATATAAACATAGCACTATCATAGGATGTAAACATAGCACTATCATAGGATGTAAACATGGCACTTTCATAGGATATAAACATAGCACTATCATAGGATGTAAACATAGCATTATAATAGGATGTAAGCATAGCACTATCATAGGATGTTAACATGGCACTTTCATAGGATATAAACATAGCACTATCATAGGATGTAAATGTAGCACTATCATAGGATGTAAACATGGCACTATCATAGGATGTAAACATAGCACTATAATAGAATGTTACCATGGCACTATCATAGGATGTAAACATAGCACTATCATAGGATGTAAACATGGCACTATTATAGGATGTAATTTTACCCCCAACACTCCACACTGACTGACTGCATAGAATGTAAACATAGCACTATCATAGGATGTAAATATGGCATTATCATAGGATGTAAACATGGCACTATCATAGGATGTAAACATAGCACTTTCATAGGGTGTAAACACAGCACTATCATAGGATGTTAACATGGCACTATCATAGGATGTAAACATAGCACTATCATAGGATGTTAACATGGCACTATCATAGGATGTAAACATAGCACTATCATAAGATGTAAACATGGCACTATCATAGGATGTAAACATAGCACTATCATAAGATGTAAACATGGCACTATCATAGGATGTAAACATGGCACTATCATAGGATGTAAACATGGCATTATCATAGGGTGTAAACATGGCACTATCATAGGATGTAAACATGGCACTATCATAGGATGTAAACATGGCACTATCATAGGATGTAAACATAGCACTATCATAGGAGGTAAACATGGCACTATCATAGAATGTAAACATAGCACTATCATAGGAGGTAAACATGGCACTTTTATATGATGTAAACATGGCACTATCATAGGATGTAAACATGGCACTTTTATAGGATGTAAACATGGCACTATTATAGGATGTAAACATAGCACTATCATAGGATGTAAACATGGCACTATCATGGGATGTAAACATGGCACTATCATAGGATGTAAACATAGCACTATCATAGGATGTAAACATAGCACTATCATAGGATGTAAGCATAGCACTATCATAGGATGTAAACATGGCACTATCATAGGATCTAAACATGGCACTATCATAAGATGCCACCATTGGATAGGGTCAGTTTGAGATATTTTTTAACTGCTAAACCTCTGAGAGCATAATATTCTCCTAAAGCCTGTTGTGTATTCTTATAGTTCTTGTGATGATGTATTCTGATACCTCTGTAGTAGGTGGAGTGGGGTGCCTTTGGCTTTTGATGCCCAAGGAGTCACGGTCCTCTATGAGCTGCTTAACTTTTGAGACTTCTGCTGCAGGAGGGGGAACTTTCCCCTCACTGCTACATCTTGGCACGTCTTTTTAGCTCCACCGTCTAGACTAGACTGGAAAACCCTAGAATTGCAACCCTTCCCTTGTGTAGGAAACAGGACCGGCCCACTTCTGCCCAAAAGGGGAAGAATGGAATGGTAAGTTCCATTCTATCTAAGGATCTCTCTCTGCCAGTTTCATAGTTTCGTAGCAATAATAAGAATGCCCAGTGTAAGAGGACCTGAAATAAATACACAGATGACATTAGGGTTAGCCCATTAGAGACAGTAGCAGGGTGTAAGAATGGTAATACCACTCTAGAGTGTTACAATTCTGTAGAAGGAGGGTCAAGCAGTGGTACACAGCATTATAAATCATTGTGGACATAGAACAATATGTGAGACACACTATCAGCACCAGGATTAATATAATATCACTGTAGAAGATTTGTGATTGTGAGTGATGTGATGATGATACATTAATAAGAAACTGAACTGTATTGCATTAGTTGCAGTGGTGCTCACATCAATGACTGCCGGCCTCCCTGAGTCTGCCTGTCTAAGTAACACAGTGACACACTGGCTCCTGTCAATCTCTCTATGCGCAGTTTTAGATGGGCCGATGGAGCTGATGATTGTTGGGAAGGAAGCCTTCCCTCAGTGCTCCCTCGGTAAAGGAGAAACCTGCATTTAAATGTAGCGATCTCCTCCACAGGATAAGGATGAGTGGTCGCTATTACGATCCCTCGCCCACATACAGAATTATTGTTTCTGGGCAGCAGACTGCTATTTAGACATCACGATCTGCTGTTTAGAAATGATGATTGGTGTGCCTACACGAATGATAGAATCAAGTGATCGGCGGCACAATTAGAGGGCCAGATTATTGGGAACGAGCGTTGAGAGGAACAGTCATTCCCGATAATCTGGACGATTGGTTCATCTAAATCGACCTTATCACTAACTATCTATTGTCCTTCTCCTCTACTGTCCTCTCCTCATTGTGAAACACACAAATGCAGAGAACTGAATGGCCAACCACCTAATCACACGTCTTCACGCCTAACCAAATAATGACATGATTCGGTCACAGCTTTATTTATTTTTTAAGTTGTACAAAAACCATTCAACTTTATCAAAACACCAAGAACTACTTCCAGGAGGGTGAGAAGTGATATGCCAACCACTGTACCACAGTAGGCAAGTCGGCCTTCTCCTCCGCTCTTAGTATTTGATTTCAACCGACCTCCAGCTGTGACTTAAACAACGGCAACTGTGAAAAGAAAGATATGTGAGCCAAAACAAATATGAAAGAACAACGAAGGGTGGGAGGGTGGCAAAAATGCCTGACGAAGGGGCCGGGAAAAAGGGGCCGAGGTTGTTTTCAGTGAGTTAAGGTTTCTATATGCCAAACGTTCTATCCCTTTTATGTATAAACCCCGGAAACACAAGCATTTCCTATGTTATATACTGGTTATGTCAAGTCTACTGTGTCATCACTACATCTCAGTTATAGTCCCTCATGATTGGCTGAGGCTGACTGCAAGGCATTGTGGGCAAGTTCACCAGTGTGCTGCACAAGGCCATGTAATCCTCCTTCCTCTCTGTCCTCTGATCTGTAAAATGATGGAAGCCATTTTGAGTAATTCTTGCAGGACAAAAAATAAAAGTTTCAGATTCACTGAAAACCAGAGCTTTTGGGGGAAAATATGGAACAAATTTGTGTAGAATCAATTGTTTCATCTCTACTAAGCACCTGTGTAAGGAAATACTATGGTCACCACCTGGAACCCCAACCTGCAAACCCAGAAACTGCTACCAATGCTCCTTAACCACTCGAGGTGGTAGGAAGCTATGGCTTCACCAGAGCTTACCACAAGGCTGGCCTTGTGACCAGCTGACCTCTAAGAATCATGCTTACATCGGTGGTGCTAGCCTGCTAGAAGAAGACCTACCATAATGAATGGGGTGCAAAGAGTGGTAGCCAGAAAGGGTCCATACCAGGAGAGATGGCTAGAACCAGAACAGTAGATGAATGGTTAATTCAGGTATTAGCCTTGTTCAGAATACCAGGTGGACCAGAAGAAGCTAATTCAGCAGATAACAGGTTAATCCAGAAAACAGCCATGGTCAATATACCAGTAGGATCAATAGAAGCCAATTCAGCAGACAAAAGGTTGTTCCAGGAGCAAGCCATGGTCACGACATAGAGGGTAAACAAGCAGGTGTAGAGATAAAGTACAAAGGAGGAAACAGAGCTAGGACACCAAAAACACAATCACTTAAATACAAAGACTTAAGTACTCCGCTTAGCTCTAGGATTGGATGTTGAACCAAGAACCTGGTTGGCTCATCTTCCAGCCTCACTAATAGGTCAAACTTCCAGGGTTTGACTGGTCAGCAAGATGATCAGAATGTGCAGAGACCCGGGAGGAGCTGGAGCAGAGGACAAGTGTGATAGTGGCTCTGGCCGTCACAGTCAATGAAGTTGGATTTCCTCACAGCGTTGCTCCCTGGGGCCTTTCAGTGAAAGGAGGGTGCACCTTTTGTTCCCTCTGGGCACACCCTGGTTCTGGGGCTCCTGTCTAATTGTAGTTAGGGTGCCATTGATGTTAGGTGTTTGGATGGGTGCAAGGCACGGTGTGTGGAGTGCAATGTGCCAGCATATGGTGTAGGAGTCATGAAACCAGGCCAGAGACAGAATAATAAATGTCTCTTTACTATAATTCAAAATAGGAGTTGTAGTACATCAGACTATAGTATACAGTTCTAACTGTACACAGTGCAGTTCTCTCCCAGAAAGAGATGCATGGATTTACGCAAAGGCAGGAGTTATGGCACTCTGTGTACACTATCTTACTAAAGTCTCTCTTAGTAGTATCTATTACTGGCAACAGGACTCTTGCAATAATGGCTGTTCTATCCACTGCGGGATACAGGGTTTTGAAGACACGTCTGGCCAGGATGTGTCCAGGTGTGAGGAGTGTCTTAACGGTGAACCCCACAGCAGCAAAGTGTGAATGGCTGTACTATCCACTGCGGGATACAGGGTTTTGAAGACACGTCTGGCCAGGATGTGTCCAGGTGTGAAGAGTGTCTTAACGGTGAACCATACAGCAGCAAAGTGTGAATGGCTGTACTATCCACTGCGGGATACAGGGTTTTGAAGACACGTCTGGTCAGGATGTGTCCAGGTGTAAAGAGTGTCTTAACGGTGAACCCCACAGCAGCAAAGTGTGAATTGCTGTAGTAGCAGAAAACCTTGTTGACTCTTGTACTTGGCCAAGCAGATTCTAAGTTCTTCTCTTACTCCTCAACTCTATATTGAAACCCATGGTTGTGGAACAGGATGCAAAGCAAGTTCATATAGGTGTGATGGCTAGGGGTACACATACTTTTGGTCAAATAGTGTATATTAATAGCTACACCCAGCTTGGTCTAGTGTATGACCATGTGTGAACATTGATAGATTGGATGATTAGGATCCACACAAGTTCTCAATGACATCACACCGCTTTATTAGAAGGGGACATGAGGTCATCAGAGTCTCTCTATACTGCAGCCTCAGGCTTTGGACCTATAACTTCATGTGATCGGATCTCAGCCTGGAAAGAACGCATTAAGGGAAGGTTTCATCATTAGGTAGGTTACTTGGTATTTCTAATGTTCAATAAATTATCAGCTCATTATAGAAATTAAACTGCAGGAAGGTCTCGTCCCCAGTGAGTATTCTCAGGATTGTGTAGTAAAAGAGACCTTCTCTAAGGTATTTAGGCTTTATTATAAAAAGATCAGGATTTACAGAGGAGAAAGTACACGCAGATCTAGTTACATCAAAGTCACAACATGTGGGAAACGTAAGAGATATCTCAACATATCACACAAGAGACAGACCAAGATATATTTGGAGGGAGACATCTAAAAATCTCTACAAAGCTCTGAATACATACCGTGCCTTTAAAAAGTATTCAAACCCCTTGAACTCCTCCACATTTTTTATGTTACACCCACAAACTTAAATGCATTTTACTGGGATTTTTGTGATCGACCAACACAAAGTATAAGTATGTGTGCAGTGGAAAGTAAATGAAACCAGATTTTTAGTAAAATCTGGGCATTTGTATTCAGCCTCCCAATACTTTGTAGGACCACCTTGCTGCAATTACAGCTCCAAGTCTTTTGGGGTCGGTCTCTATCAGCTTTGCACATCTAGAGGCTGACAATTGTGCCCATACTTCTTTGCAGAAGACCTTGCGCTTAGTCAGACTGGATGGAGAGAGTCTGTGAGCAGCAATTCTCAAGTCTTGCCTTAGATTCACAGTGAGGATTATGTCTGGACTGTGACCGGGCCATTCTAACACATGAAGATGCTTTGATCTAGACCATTCCATCGTAGCTCTGGCTGGATGTTTAGGGTCATTGTCCTGTTAGAAGGTGAACCTCCGCCCCAGTCTCAAGTCTTTTGCAGCCTCTACCAGCTTTTCCTCCAGGATTGCCCTGTATTTAGCACCATCTATCTTCCTGTCAACTCTGACCGGCTTCCCTGTCCCTACTGAAGAAAAGCTTCCCCCCGGCATGATGCTGCCACCACCATGCCTCACGGTAGGGATTGTGTGTTCAGGGTGATGTACAAGGGGTATGAATACTTTTTCAAGACACTGTATAAGGCCTCTCAAGTTATCAGGTAAGAGGCTTTACTGGATATATTGTCTCAGAGACTTCTCTACAGATATTAAGGGACATCTCTATATAATTTACAGTATTGTGGGCAGGTGTGGGAAAATGCTGCAAACCAAGAATGCCTTAAAATAGAAACGTAGAAGTATCTGCCTATATTTCTCAGCATTGACGACACCATTAATCCTGACCAAATCCCGAACATAAGAGACATCTCTTGACGCGACATAACTGTCACTGTATTTTTATCGCTTGAACAATAAAGATGAACATTGGTGCTACAAGCTGGACATCTTCCTATTTCCATTTAAGAGACATCTCTACATGCAGATCGTGTACATATGAAAGTTATGGCAGAGAATGTGGGACACTCTACAGATATCTCAAGAAACATCAGATAAGAGACAATCTAAAGAGAGATTAAACGGAACTTACCAAAGTGGTTGAGATAAGGAAACCTTATGAAGAAACAACTGGCAGTAAAACGGAATCATTTGTGAGTTCTCAATGCCAGTCAGCTGCTTCAAAGGCCAGCAGGATAACACTGTGCACTAACAGAGGCATATTCTTAAGTCAATAACTCAAGAGGGTTTCTCATATTCTTCTGTGTCAAGAATTGTAAACTAGGATTACTTCTCAACACCTTCCTGCAGGTGAACATGAAGGCACTTACTATGAAAAGTAACCCCAGAGTGATGCCATGTATCCAACCACAACCCTGGTCTATTAAATTTCTAATTTGTTGAATTTAGAATGTAGAATTTTTTATTGCTTTCCTGGTTGAGGTTGGGCTTTTTTTGTTGTTGTAATTTATGAACCAGAATCTTTTTGATCTGTGTGATCTCGATTCTTTTGTTCCTCCAGTGAAGAAGATCAATTTTATGGATGTCACAAACCAAACAACAGTTGTAGAGTTTGTTTTTTCTGGATTGACAGATAACGACATCCTGAAATCCGTCCTCTTCATACTCTTCCTGCATGTCTACCTTGTTACCATAGTTGCCAATCTTGGCTTGGTGGCTATTGTCAGGACCACATCAACCCTCCAGAACCCAATGTACTACTTCCTAAGTTACCTGTCCTTGGTGGACATTTTTTATTCTTCTACGATAACTCCTAAGATGCTTGTGGACCTTAGCTGCTGGAAGAACACCATCTCCTTTGAAGGCTGCGCTCTTCAGTTCTTCTTCTATGCAGCTTTGGCAGCTACAGAGTCATTTCTCCTCTCCACCATGTCCTATGACCGCTATGTAGCCATCTGCCACCCTCTCCACTATGTGTCCATAATGACGAAGAAAAAATGTCTATCTCTCGTTCTTGTTTCCTTCTCCATTGGCTTCTTACAGTCTTCTGTACAGACCAGCTTTGCTTTCACTGTACAATTTTGTGGGTCAGTCCTCATCGACCATTTCTACTGTGACGTTCCTTCTGTTCTCAGACTGTCTTGCTCAGATACTTCCACCAGTGGCATGGTCACTCTCTACATGGTGGGTTCTTTGGCCATCAGCTCATTGATGACTATCCTCATTTCATACACCCTCATTATCCTTTCAGTTACAAACATGAGATCCACAGAAGGTAGGAGGAAAGCCTTCAGTACCTGCTCCTCACACCTCATGTGTGTCTTCCTCTTCTATTTCACTGTATTGTTCACATACTTGCGTTCTCCCTCCAGTGTCTTTACCATACGGGACAAGGTGGCTTCTGTCTTCTACACAGCAGTGACCCCAATGCTGAACCCCCTTATTTATAGTCTGAGGAACCAAAGTGTGAGAGGAATCATAATTCAATTAGTCAGAAGTTTTCAGGGTCTCCATGCAGAGTTTCCCCAACTGAGAAGCTGAGAGTACAATGATGAACTATCTGATCCCTCCATTGGAGACAATAACCTTAATGTCTTGCCGAGGCTCTTGGTTCTGCTGGTTTTCGGTGTAGACTATGGTTCATATCTGACCTCATGTATTTCTACTTTACCGGTGCCTTTCTGATAGATTATTGTATCTCTCTTGGTTCAGGACTTTCCATGCCTCAACACTAGTGTTGATCAAGCACCCAAGTGCTCGGGTGCTTGGGTGCTCGGGCCGAACACATCGGGATGTTCGGTTCCTCCACAGAACACCCAAGTATAATGGAAGTCAATGGGAGAACCCGAGCATTAAACCAGGCACATCCTGCTCGGAAGAGGGGAGGGCGTCTGGTTCATAGGAAAAAAGTCAGAAATTGATAGAAACACCACTTAAATGGTTCGGGAACAGCATGGGGAGGATGTCTGGATGCATCTTGGACTCCCAGGTCGCTGTTGGGAACGATGTTGTCCGAGTAGTATGTTACTTTTACAGACTGACAATAATACGCACAAAACCAAAGATAAAAACGATTTTAGTGGAAAAATTGTTAGGAAATGTTCTTTCCTGTATACTTACTTGTATATAAAGAGCAAGTGCTGCAAAAAATTACAAGGAAGAGGCACTCCGAAACAGCCTGTACATCACATAAAGGAGGGCCTCATTCACATGGTGGTACAATTGTACATGTATGGTAAAATTGTTCATGTAATAGGACTTCTACACTCATAAAGCCTATGCACTAAGTGAAAGGGCTGCCAAAAATTACAAGGAACCGCCACTCCAATACACCCTTTATTACACATAAAGGGGGGCATCATACACACCCTTTAACAATTATGATTGATATTCTGCTGGTGACCCTCAAAAAGATTTGGAGCAAGGGCCTGCTGATCTGAGCATCTAAAACATTAGGGGCAGTGGCCTGCTGCTGAGCTGACCCTCTAAAAGATTAGGGGTGAGGGACTGCTGGGGAGCTGACTCTGTAAAATATTATAAGTGATGGCCTGCTGGTGAGCTGACTCTGTAAAACATTATATGTGAGGGCCTGCAGGTGAGCTGTTCCTGTAAAACATTATATGCGAGGGCCTGCAGGTGACATGACACTGTAAAAGATTGTAGGTGAGGACCCGCTGGTGAGCTGACCCTCTAAAAGGTTGTAGGTGAGGGCCTGCAGGTGACCTGACCCTGGAAAAGATTGTAGGTGAGTGCCTGTAGGTGAGCTGACCCTGTAAAAGATTGTAGGTGAAGGCCTGCTGGTAAGCTGACCATCTAAAAGGTTGTAGGTGAGGGCCTGCAGGTGAGCTGACCCTGTAAAAGATTGTAGGAGAGGGCGTGCAGGTGAGCTGACCCTGTAAACGATTGTAGGTGAGGGCCTGTTAGTTAGCTGACCATCTAAAAGGTTGTAGGTGAGGACCTGCAGGTGAGCTGATCCTGTAAAACGTTATATGCAAGGGCCTGCAGGTGAGCTGAACCTGTAAAAATTTTAAGTGAGGGTCTGCAAGTGAGCTGATCCTGTAAAAAATTATATGCAAGGGCCTGCAGGTGATCTGACCCTTTAAAACAATATATCTGAGGGCCTTGGCTACTGAGATTGGACTTGGTGGAGGACTTGGTGGAAGACATGGTGGTGCTTAACCGACTAGAAGCATTATCTGCTGCAATCCAACCAACCACCTAGTCGCACTGCTCTGTCTTCAAGAGTGGTGTCCTACGCCGCTCTGAAAACTGGGACATGAAGCCAGGTATTGTGGATGATTGTTGTTCTTGTGCTCTGGCAGCAGGCACAGTTTCAACGCGCCCAGGGCCACGGCCTCTGCGTACACAGCATCACGGGCACACTTCCCCATTCCTTACTGGTCACCTTCTTCATTTTAAATGTTATATATGTTTGAAAGTATGTCACACGGACATTAGTGTAGGATTTGGAAGTGTTTGGGCAAAAAATTTTAAAAAGGTATTTGGGATGTGGAAACGTCACACAGGAGATATCCCGCAGATAATGTCAATGCTGTCACCAGCGGCAAATAAAAAATTACAGGGAATGTAACAGGTATTTGGGATGAGGAAACGTTATACAGGAGAGGTACCACCAGCAATGTCACTGTCCGCAGCGTCTACGGAAAAAGTACACTGTATGTCACAGATAATTTTTTTAAGCGCACACGTTACACTTTAGATGTGGCCCTGGTAATGTCACTGTCAGAAGCGGACACCGTCTATTGACAAAGTACACTGTATGTCACTGATACATTTTTTAACCGCACGCGTTACACTGGAGATGTGGCCCCTGGTTGATCTAGAAAAACGAAAATATTTTTAGATATGTTATAAAGAGGGGCACTCAATCTGACCTTGGGTGGGGGGGGGGTAGAGTGCATTTACTATAAGAAGATAGGTCTTCAAGAAAGTTTGCTGCCATGACATTCGTAGGTTGTGTAAGGACATAATCTTACTCCACCTATACCTAGAAGGGCAAGTTTTGGATATAACCCATCCTCCCATTGATTTGGCTGAGCCTTAATTACAGTGTATAACGGCTAATCAGTGACCAGTATCATAAAGGGTTCCCATCCTCACTTTGACATAATATGGACTTTGTGTATTCACCATCTGCAGGACAGTAATGGATTGGGAAGTCTCTGGTTTGCGTAAGTTACGCTTTGCTTCCTCCAGGTATTGTTACCTCACACTTCTAGGTATAGGAGCTGTCCTACTTATCCCAACCTAGCTTTCTCTAGAGAGAAGAAGGAAAAGAAAATGGGACATTGACCAGCCCTTCAAGCCTCATTTAGATGCCTTCAGAGTCCGGTGGATACACTTACACACCAGAGGACCACACCATAGTGGGGATATCTGGGATTGCTTCCCCACCCTTGTCGGCTCCTCCAACATACACAACTGTCTATTTTACTCTGTCCATTTTAGAGCCTCAAATGAATAAAAAATTTTTACTAGTAATCACCTTGCAAATGGTGACAGGAAGGTCAGGCTTGTACTGTTTGTTGACTTTAGCAAAGCATTCTTGCCCGAATGTAGGCCTGCACCTTCCTTCCTGAACCAGACTCCCAGGAACTTGGAGTCTACTGGACTGGAAAAAGGAAAGATGTCCAATGGACAGCTTTGTCTGCCGCCAGAAAGGACTGAGAAATGGTTAGCCAGACTCCAACACCATGCTGAAAACCATTCCTCAGCCCAACACAGCATAAAAACGTGTGAAACATGGTCAAATCCCTTTTCTGGTCCATACGGATAAAAGCCATGGACAAGTGGTGGTCTGTACTGTGTAACTGATAAGGCAAGACTATCTGCAGTTGTGTGACCAGTAATGCCAATGTATGGTTCAGGTGAATGATGGCAGCCTTCAGCAGTTAGGCCAGTACTTTAACAAGGATTCAGGACAGTGATGGGAAATAACTTTCCTACTTCCTCTTTCTCTCTCTTCTGCTGCAACTGAGAGGGAGTATGAGGGGAGAATGGGAGTGTTAGTGGTGGTGGTTATCAGGTACTCATGGCACTTTCTCCTTCACTCCCAGGTGTGGCACACAGTGAAGTGAGGGTCACCTAGATGTTGGGAATACCACTCGATTTCCCCAAGGCACACCCTCAGAACAGTTGAATTCGTGAAGGCACCTGGGGCCACATGCCAAGTGCATAAGTACCTGAAATTTCCATAGCTAATTAACACTGGGAGAGTGCCGCTCGCTTTCTGGTTATCAGCCTATCCCAAGGACCTGGTAGGGTCTATTGCCAGTCCGCCCCTGAATTGATGCCACTTACACATACTCTTTGGTTAGAGGAGCTGTAGGAGTTTGGTTCTGTGGAGTAGGGATTACAGCTGATATAAGATGTCATTTTTGGTATATCATGACCTGTAAGATGTTTCTAATTTTTCTGGATCCACTGAAGTGATGGAGAAAACGCCAGCTGAAAAACACAGGAAGGTACATCAAAATAGGCTTATTTGTGTGTCCTGCCTCTAAACATGTAAAAGTAAGGTGGGGGGCCAGAGCCCACCTTAGAAAGAACAGCCATTGAGAGAGGAACAGGGAGCGAGTAAAACCCACAGTGAAATTTGCATCTTCCGCACCTGTACGTCGAGGGCAGAGTATAATGCTTGCAGCGTGCCAGACCGCAGGGGCAACGCGTGAGGCTACGGTGGGCTGATGGGGGTAGAAGTTCATTTACCTACGGTTAACAGAGCTTCCCTGGGCCAGCAGTGCAGTGGATGGGAAGACAGAACAAAATCCTCCAGGGTACTCTCTATTGGAGGGAACACAAGCCAGGTGGCGGTTGAGGTGCCCTTGATGGTAATGGCCAATGAGTACGCTTAGGGTGCTTTGGTGGCTGGGCCCCTGTGCTCGTGACACCAGCACAGTAAGGTGCAAATGTTGAGAGTTGTAGAAAGGATGAGGAGTCAGCTGTAGTAAAACACAGTTGAACTTTTACTGAATGAATCGTCTCCGAGCAGTTGATCAATATAGCAAAAGCAATAATCCAGATGTTGGTTTAACTGGAATTCTGAATCCTTAATACAGATCTGGCAATTGTTAGTTGAGGAGTTCTCTTAATACTGTTACCTTACATGCAAAGAATTAGTAAATTTGCGCTAAGTCCACTTTCTAGCACTGGATACTGGATAAAATGATTTCCTTACTTTATGTTGAGCAATCCAATAAGAACATTCTCCCTCGTGGCAGGCAAACTCTCTGCTACATTGTTTGATGTAGGATGCTCTCCTGAGGTATTCAGGTTCACTATGTCCCAGAAAGCATTTAGTGAAAATGGATAATTCTGCGCACTAATCATCCAGCTGTGTACAGGTGCCTTTAAGTTCCTCCTGGTGCTTGTGAAGGCCCTTGGCTAGACTCAGCTCTAATCTTCACTAGACTTGCTTTATATTTATACATAGACTTACTGTCTTGTGCTGGGCTGCGGTGACTACTTGGTCTGTCATCTCCAGGCTTGATCAGGGCCCAGAGGAAAGAAAGGCAGCTACATTTTGAACTAAGCCTGCTTTGCCCCTCCATACACTTCCTTCTCCTCTCCTACTACTGAATCCACTTCCTCTCCAACTCTTACACTCTCTTCTGAATCAGAAAACCCCAGCTATATATAGTATGTGGCGCCAGCACCACCTAGGTGCGAATAGAAGTAATGACAATGCCAGCCTGATATTAGGAAACACAATATATTACTTACAAATAATTATACAGGAATGTAAGTAGGACGCTGCATGCTGACCCCTTGATAACAAGGGGTGACACTAGCTAGCACATCACCAATCAAGTAGGAACTGTAGAAAGTTGTTGGGGCCATCTGGGAGAGTTTTGGGGCAGATACCACGTGGCATGGACACACCCTTCACCCCCCATGCTGGAAGAAAGAAATAGTTGGACTGTTGAAAACTTAAAAAGCAGCCTACATAGTAAAGCCAGAAATACAGGAAGTCTCCTTCCTGCAAATGTGACCGCTTTAGAGGTGGCACAGTATTGCTGCGCATGTCCCTCAGCTAGGGTGCACAATAAAAAAAGGACTCTGGCCAGGCATGTATTGGAAAATGTGTGGGAAGCAAAGGTCCAAATACAACCACATAGACCAGTAGTGGCCCACAGAGCCCATATGGTAGGAGAGAGGGATTCACTCTCCCACAGATCATCAGCTAAGCCACATCAGGTCTTGTTGCCTTGGAACTAGTACTACTGTAAATATGGCCGACCGCCAGAATCCCCTGTCCCATGCTACAAGCATGGCTGCTAGGCCTCTTTCTGTGTGTGTATTAGTGTCTATTCATTAGACCTCTCCCTGCAGCTCTGCATGGGTTAATTCTCCTTTTTGCTCAGTGTTCAGCAACGTATGCAGGCTGGGAAGTCCGAATTGCTGGGTAAAAAATCCGCAGATAGCAGTTCCAACAGCGTTTTTCTCTACTGTATATTATGTGTTCCTCCCACGTTACCTGCGCAATCCAGCTCTGAATCCAATGCTATGCCATCCTGTATGACCTGTGATCCCGTACAATTCATGGTTGCTTTTGAGTGTTGACTCCTGGTCACGTTTATGTCATTGATCTTGGTATCATCCGTCACTGTATCACCTCATTAGCCGTGGTTGTGTTCCAGCTGCATACAAGGCAAACCTCGTATACTCCTCTCCTCAAGATAGCATTGATCTGATGAAGGTGTGGTGTGGGGGTCTTAAGCACGGGGCCACATGGGCCACATTTAGTACCTGAGGCATTTATCTGCAGAACATGACCATGAAGCGAGATAACCATCTCACCTTTAGGGTCCATTCACATGTCTGTATGAATGGCCCTGATCCGTTCCGCGATTGTGCGGAACGGGCGTGGATCCATTCATTTTCAATGGCGCCGGAACAGATGCAGACAGCATTTCAGGATCCGCACTTCCGGATACGCAATTTCCATTCCCGAAAAAATTTGAACATGTCCTATTCTTGTCCGCAACTGCAGACAAGTAAAGGCATTTTCATTTATAGAGCCGGCGATGTGCGGTCTGCGAAATGCGGAACGCACATTGCCGGTGTCTGTGTTTTGCGGATCTGCAATTTGATAACCGCAAAACACCTACAGACGTGTGAATGGACTCTAAGGCATAGGGTGACCACTGGTTTCACCCCAGAAAGCCGTACCTCACAGGCCATGCCTCCAAACAGATAAACCACGCCCCCTGCGCCGCAAAGCCATGCCCCCATCGCTGCCTGGAAAAAACAAAAGGAAGAAGAGGGAAGACGTTTCTGAGGGGAAGGTGAGCTCAGTCAGCCACAGGGAGCCATGTCTGTGGGCTCTGGAGGTGAGAGAAGCCTCAGTCGGTTGCTGCAGCTCACACTCAGACAGCACAGTGCTGCTGTCTGAGTGTGAGCAACTGTCACAAGTATAGGGGAGAGGAAAACACCAGAACAAACACAGAAGGAAATAGGCCAGAGTCTAGGTCTCAAAGCAAAGGGAGAGGGATGGTGACCTCCTAGGAATCCCTAGGCCTCTCCATGACTCCTGCCAGTATGAGTGAACCCAGAAGGTGGGAATACTCATACACCGGAACCTTAGCCCTGGAGACCCTGGAAAGCCCTAGGAGAGGTGGCAGGGAATGAGACTACTGGTTTCTTCCCAGATAAAGGAACCAGCATCTCCCTGAGGCCTAGAAAGCAACTAATACAACAAAATGCAAACAAATGCACTATGCTTAAAGCAGAATGGAGGAGCAGGAGATCCAAAGGAACAAGACACCAGCTCAACCAACTCTGGCAGGAAATATCAACCGCATGGTAAGCAGTGTGAAAACTAAATAGCCTCAGTAACCTGGCAAGAGGTGTGGTCATACCAAACAACAACACTGCAAGGAGAAAACAGAGACACTGTCAGATACCCTCACTTGCCGCCAGTCTCTCCGATCTTCTCACCTCTGTCATGGAAGGGACCGTGACAGCTACTGCAAGGGTGGACATCCCTGTGTCCATCCAGGCCCTGTGTCAGATGGAGGACAGGAAGCCAGAAAACCGGACTGTCCATCCTAAAACCGGACGTCTGGCCACCCTATTAGGGCAGCGGGCGGCAGTTTATGGCAGGCCACAAGAGCCTATGGCTCCCGACCCTGGCGTTCAGCCTACTCAGCCTGGGAGTATTACAGGGGGAACTACTGGGGGCATTATAATATGGGGAGTACTATGGGAGGCATTAATACAGGCTGGAGCACTACAGAGGGGGACATTATAATACTAGGGGCACTACAGGGAGGTTATAACTGCAGGAGGGCATTAATACTACGAAGGCACTGCCGGGGGGGGGGGGCATTATAATACTGGGGGCACTACAGGGAGGTTATAACTGCAGGAGGGCATTAATACTACGAAGGCAATGCCGGGGGCATTATAATACTGGGGGCACTACAGAGGGGCTTTTTAAATACTGGGGCTATGAGTAGTTATAATGCTGGGGACACAAAAGGGGCATTATAACTACTGGGGTGTCCTATTATTACTGTGGGCTCTATTGGGGTGCCTTATAGATTGGCCTTATTACTATTGGGTTTTCTAAAGGGGTGCATTATGGAGGGGCGTTGTTACTGCTTGGGGCACCATAGGGGGGCCTTATCTCTACTGGGGGCAACATGGTGGCATTATTACTACTAGGGGTACTTTAGCAGCTTTTTTAGTAGGCACAATATGGAGGGCATTGCTGCTATTGGGTGCACTTTTGGGGAGCATTATCACTAGAGATGAGCAAATTTCATATTTTGAAATTCGTTCACGCTTCATTTGGTGGTAAAAGCAGAATTTCGTTATGGATTCTGTTACCACGGACCATAACGCAATTCAATGACGGAATGCATAACGGAATGCCTTTAGAGGCATTACGTTATTAATTCCTTCATAATAGAAGCCTATGGGCTGCAAAATTGATCCGTCCAGTTTTCGTTAGGCAGGGGAGGTCTCAGGATCAGGAGAGTACCCCCCTGCATAACGGAAATGGGACGGATCCATTTTGCAGCCCATAGACTTCTATTAGGATGGAATGAATAACGGAATGCCTCTGAAGGCATTCCGTTATGCATTCCGTCATAGAATAGCGTTATGGTCCATGGTAACGGAATCCATAAGACATTTCTGCTTTTACCACCAAACGAAGCGTGAACAAATTCCAAAATATGAAATTCGCTCATCTCTAATTATCAGTATTGGGGGTACTGTCGGGGGCATTATTAATATTGAGGGCAGTGTAGGAGCAATACTACAGGGGGGTTATCTGTATGGCACTACTAATTTTGCAGTAACGTATTTATGTGCATTGGCGAGCACAGTGGGTACTGTATTGGGGACCAGCTGGATGACTATGTTGGGGCACCAGGAGGGGGAGGATGATGGAAAACTAAGGAGCCTAAGATGTATGTGAGCCAACCTCTGCAGAAAAAAGACGCAAAGAAGTTGTCAAGGCGGTCTGGTCCAAATAGAGAAGATGAGGGAAGAGAAGAGAGAAGATGTCACTGGATGAAGAGGTATGTGGCATTATATTCTATTAACTACCATTTTGTATCATATCCTATCTGAAATGAAGGCAGCCCCGTCAATTGGAACCTTTTTCTATCTGCAGCCCACACGTTTTAGACCCCTGGTCTAGAGGCTCAACACCCCCAAATCATTCCTTGGATGGAAAACAGATATTTTTGTATTTTTCATTTCCTAGATGTTCCAGTAAAATCTGAAATAATTATCATTAGATTCCAGGTGAGTAAATATTCATTTGTGGAAGGTAAGATTATCATGAGAATAGTAAGTAATCACCTCTCCTCCAGGACTGCGGATAATTGTGCCCCCGGGCACCGGGTTTGGTATTGATAAGGGTCTAGCTGTACAGTAAGGAGTGAAGGAGAGAATAGAGATGAGCTGTCTACATTACACACAGGTAAGGAGATCCCACCGCAGAATCATCCATTACGCTGCACCACCCGGATCACAACTCCAACCTCTTCTTCTCTTCAGTCCAGCCCATGGAGGATGACCCCCATCCACCCGCCTTTATAGGGTCTCATTGATGTTACAGTCTCCAAGATTTACCAAAAAATGCATAGTAGGATCTTAAAAAGTGGTCTCCAAAGTGATCAAGGCTAGCACCCATAGATGTCTGTGAAGGTTCTCATTCCTCCAGGCCATGGTATATCAGTAACAATAAGTCCGATCAACTGGACTTGACGTATTTTCTTTTGAAAATGTTTCACTCGTCAACCAAATGGCTTTCTCTATGAGAAATTGAGTATTAAGAAAGCCAACCAGATGACTAGCAAAACGAAAAAATACAAGTCCAAGTGATCAGACTCATTACTACTGATACACCCAAAGGTGATAAGTAACCTAACGGCTGAAATCAAGGACCTGATTCTATGTGAGCTCGGATCCTCCGGGATGTTATGGAGACTAACAGGATTTACGGAGACTCGGCTCCTATGTAATGCACAGTGTTGCTGCAGGAATTAGACTTTTACTGTTTTACATCAACAAACTACATTAAGCTTGCAAGATCTCCATGACTATAACCACAGGCCACGGACATGGGCCCACCTTATTAAGTGGCCCCTATGTCAAGATCCCGCTTTTTTACAAGCTTTAAGGATGTGACGGGGAAAACCTAAGCCAGTTATCCATCCACAGACAGCTATTTCAGGGTGTGGCCCCTCATCAGTGCGGAGTAGGATTCTGGGCACTTAATATGGTGGATTTGGTGATCTCTGTGATGGAGACACCCCTTTGCACCGGTTTTCCTTACTTTGAGGGATATCTGCCTTTCATTGTGTTGTAGACTCAGTTTTGAAGACAGGCAGGGACACCACAAAGTCTCTTCAACATGGTCTATTGCTTGTTCCAACAAACTTACAGTTCAGTTACAGCCGGACCGCAGCCGGGTCAGCTAATCAGTCCACAGGCCAGAGTTTGCTTCACACGTGCCTTGTAGGGTGTGATCTGCAGCCTCTCACTCAACAGACCTGCCCTGCCTCATGCTGCTGACTTTTAAACGCAATCGTGGACATGAGCCACGTATGAAGCCCGGAGTGGACCGTGGGGAATAAGCACCCACCCCGCTCTTTGCTTACTCCCAGTAAAAGCCAGGCCCGGATTAGCTGAAACCACCTATGCTAGTTAACAAGAGCGTCCACTATCGATCTTAGAGGACACTCTAGCTTCTGAATTCCACTCCACCAAGGCCGGGTTCCTTGGTGGTACGTCTCAGATGCACCACAGCAAACCTCTATATGCATCTCCTTAATAGGTTTCTTGCACCATTCTCGGAGATACATACCGTCCTTCATATATAAGGCCTGTCAGTGCCTCACAACAGCAACATGATGGATGAGGACAGTTACCAGAATCTGAAGACCTAAATAGAAGACAGGAGAAACATAAAACATTCGGCGACTAGTAGGCATTACTGGTATATGGCCTTTCACTTGTACCATTGTGCAGCGTACTCAAGTTAGGGTTAATAGTGTTCCTGAATGTTGTAGTGCAATGGTGATCACTAACCTGAGACGGCTGACTCTCTGCAAGAGCAGGTAGTGATTGGTAATGTTCGTGACGCCAGTGCCAAGTAACGGTGGCACGCCGTTTGCTGATAGCAGGAATAACTGAGGAACCACGTTGTAATAAAACAGAACTTGAACTTTACTGCAGCTTTGATAGTACTCATACATGGACATAGATGGAAACGCAGTTCCTTAGAAGACGGTTGGTTTCAGTAAGCTTTATGTTACAGTACATTTAATGGCAGGCAACATGTAGCAAGGCGATCACAGAGGGTTAATAGTAGGATTTGCAGTACAGGCGGCTTGCACTCTATTCCTGTCTGATCCTGGAACATGGACACTATCCTCCAAGGCCCCAATGCCCTAAATCTGGCGTATATCCTTGGGTCTGTATTTATCAAGTACCTCCTCTGTTGTCTTTAGTACCTCTTGCTTTCCTAGACTTGCCTCTGCCTCTCTGAGCTTCCTCAGGCTGGTAGACCGTGATGTTCCTACTTCTGCTTATTTGGACTCAGGAGGGGAACCTTCTCCTTGGATCTGGAACCCGGTTACAGGGACTGCAATGCCCTCTCCTAGTCTGCAGGCTCCAGGCCTGCTCTGCCTTCACAGGCTCATGGCCTGGACTTAACTCAGACACAGCCTCATCTGTTCTCTACTTCCCTGACTGGGCCTTATATAACCTAGGGCTCCCTAGCTCCCTCTAGTGACTAGAGCTGGGATGACACCCCTAGCCGGCCTGCACATGGCACATTTCACAGTAACAGGGAAGTACATAACATTACATTACATTACACTTTATAAAGAGGACTTATACCAACCTCCCCATAAATGAGGGGAACGACAACACACAAGTGACCCTTCTGTAGTGACGGGCATCACAACTCCCGTACACTACATACCCCGCTGCTTTAAGCTGAGTACGCCCTCGTACTCCATCAGGGCCCGCCCAACTGGAATTTTCACCTGAAATAGAAAGAGAGAAACATGCAGGCATACATATACGTAATTCATCTGCATATACATTCATATCAGGTCCAGTTGGCAAAGGTGAAGTGCGGTGACAAGGGGCGTCGTTCTCTTCTCTCAGGATAGTAAATGGAACTGGGGCGCTGACCTGGCACAGCGGATGTTAAGGAACCAGGATAGTCCATGACAATGAAAAAGTCCATTATAAAAGCAATATCTCAGAGGCTCGCACATGGGGAGTCCATCTCTGGGCACATTGGCTTGAATATAAAACCTGCAATAAATACGGTCAGCAATACACATATAGAATTACAATACAGGACTCTGACAATACCAGGGCCATGTTATCCTGGCAAGTCCTGCGTACCCTAAAAGTGCTGACATAAAATTCCCTTTCAACCTGAAATGGGGGTTAAAAGGGGAAAAAGGTGCAAATAAAAGCACAACTTGGATTTGTTGAGATTTTTCAAAGCAGGCAGGGTGTCCCGGAAACCAACAGGGCAGACTGGGAGCAGTGGTTCACAGTGGCAACTTAACTTCACAAAAATGCCACCGGCCGTGGGGAACTGGCAGCAAGCTCCACCAGTCTGGCAAACTTAAAGGGACAGTTCCTGCAACAAAGGAGATGTCTCTGTGAGGATATGCAAAAATGGCCTAGCAGGCCTACTCACAGGTGCGTGTCATAAGAGCCTTGCTCATCAGATGTAGTGCAGCCCGGTTCTGCCCGCAGCCTGGGCCATGTACCAGGGAGACTTGAAGGTTGTGCCCACCAGACAGAATGGGCCGGAATCATCACTGGGACTGGGCCTATCCATCTCACTGGCCCGCTGGGCTGAGGATTCACAGGAGCTGCAGGTAACGGGACACTGGCCGGCGCTGGGGTAGATACTTCTTCTGGCCGGGACATAATGCTCCCGTCAAGGCGAACTCGGCTCCTGGCATATGTGAGCTTATCTGCTTTCCTTTTAATTTTGGGCTGCCCATTATTGATGATAGGACCTTGGGTTACAGGTTCAGAACACACAGGGGGCACAGTTGACTCACCACTGCTGGGCTGCTGCGATGCGGTCCTGGAACTTGCCACTTGACGCAGGCCATCCAGGTATGCTTGCAATCTGCTGATCCGCTCTTCCACGGCGGCGATCTCACTGCTGGACTCCGGTACCCTTGCAGCAGGTTCAGGAGGCGTCTCCTCTTTACGGTTCCCCCGCAGACTATCTAGGGCCTCACCAAACTGGGCCATCCGTGCCCAATCTGCCGCCGTTTTCTCCCTGCGTGGCAACTCTGGAGAAGGATATGGACTTACAGGCTTGTCCAAGACGGTCGGCTGCCAGAAGATATTCGGGAATAAGAAGGAGCCCTTCTCTTGGTAGGTGTTCCGGATCGGCCCCGGCGGGTCTTCGGTCTCTGGTCGTTCCTCTGCCTCCTCCCAGTTTTCGGGTACTGGTCCTGGACGGGTCACCGCGGTAGCATATGGGCCTCGCAGGCCCTCCGCGGGGGTAAACTCAATCTCTTCCCCGTCGCGCAGGTTGTGGAGGTACTCCGGCAGGTAGCTCCTCTTCACTGACCTCCGGTTAACATACAGGTCCCGACCGGTGACATAATCTCGGATGAACCCAAAGCCACGGTTCTTGTCAAAGGTCAGAACCACGCCCGTCCGCCGTTCCAGGCGGGGTTGCGTATGGGCGTGCTTGTCTAGCACTGTCTTAGCTAATTCTTCGAAGTAAATTTTCTGCTTGACAGTCTTTTTACTGCGCCGCACGTACCTCCGCCATTAATTGAGTCCACAGGGCTGGAGGCCTGTCGGATCCTTCGTCCGACTTCACACCCAGTGTCGGGGCCACTCAAATCGGGAGCGGGCGCTCTCTCGCTCCGGACTATAGGCTGGCATCTCTTCAGCCTCGGATATGGGCTCCAGGCCCGGCGCCTTCTCTGCAAATCTCGCCATCTTTAGTCTAGCCGACTCCAACACTTGTGCTCTCCGGGAACAGTTCTCTGGCCACTCCCCTGTACTCGGGTTTTCTCGCCCATCATCAGGCCCGCCCCCTAGGTTCTCCGCAATAGGGTAGGCGGTGCTCACACTGTAATCCCCATCCAGGGGCGGCATCCCAGGGCGGTTTTCTCCTCCCTCCTGGAGGGTTTTGGCGCCAAAAATTCGCGCCACTGAGGACAGTGATGGCGCAGGAAGAAGTCCAATGGCGCTGGCGGCCATCTTGGGCGCCATGATGCGGCTATTCACTGACAGCAAGCCGCGGTAGTAAAACAGCATAAAAGTCCACAAAAATGCACCCTGATGCGGCGATTTTCTTCCTCTCGATAGCGCAACACAGCACAGCGCTTTTTAGAGGTTTTAGGGACACTTTTTGTATGTTTTTCAGTCCACAAAGTTCACTTCAAATAAACAGGCAATTTGTCACATTGGTCACAGGGCAAACTGGATAAGGCACAAAGTTCACGCTTCTTGCACCAGAAAGTGTGCGTATCCTGTTCGTGACGCCAAAAGAGAGGTGCAGCGTACTCAAGTTAGGGTTAATAGTGTTCCTGAATGTTGTAGTGCAATGGTGACCACTAACCTGAGACGGCTGACTCTCTGCAAGAGCAGGTAGTGATTGGTAATGTTCGTGACGCCAGTGCCAAGTAACGGTGGCACGCCGTTTGCTGATAGCAGGAATAACTGAGGAACCACGTGATGATAAAACAAACTTGAACTTTACTGCAGCTTTGATAGTAGTCATACATGGACATAGATGGAAGCGCAGTTCCTTAGAAGACGGTTGGTTTCAGTAAGCTTGAGGTTACAGTACATTTAATGGCAGGCAATATGTAGCAAGGTGATCTCAGAGGGTTAAAAGTAGGATTTGCAGTACAGGCGGCTTGCACTCTATTCCTGTCTGATCCTGGAACATGGACACTATCCTCCAAGGCCCCAATGCCCTAAATCTGGCGTATATCCTTGGGAAACGATCTGTAAGTACCTCCTCTGTTGTCTTTAGTACCTCTTGCTTTCCTAGACTTGCCTCTGCCTCTCTCAGCTTCCTCAGGCTGGTAGACCGTGATGTTCCTACTTCTGCTGATATGGACTCAGGAGGGGAACCTTCTCCTTGGATCTGGAACCCGGTTACAGGGACTGCAATGCCCTCTCCTAGTCTGCAGGCTCCAGGCCTGCTCTGCCTTCACAGGCTCATGGCCTGGACTTAACTCAGACACAGCCTAATCTGAAACTCCTCTTCCCCTTCCCTGCCTGGGCCTTATATAACCTAGGGCTACCTAGCTCCCTCTAGTGACTAGAGCTGGAATGACATCCCTAGCAGGCCTGCACATGGCACATTTCACAGTAACAGGGAAGTAAATAACATTACATTACATTACACTTTATAAAGAGGACTTATACCAGCCTCCCCATAGATGAGAGGAACGACAGCACACAAGTGACCCTTCTGTAGTGACGGGCATTACAGCTCCCGTACACTACAATTGTACCATCCTTGCCAGCGTCCACTGCTTGTGGGATCTACTTAGGGCCATTTCTCAGTATGGCTATTCACTTGTGCTCCTGTTCAATGTATCCTGGTCCAGTTACTTATGGTGTCAATTGTGCAAATGTACTTGTATCCCTCAATTGGTTTGTTTAGTCCTTAGTTCTGTTTCAGTTTGGGAGATGTCTGAATTACCATGACCCGCCCTGGTTGCGCAATTATGTCTTTCATGTCTGTCTTGCAACATGTCTTGCTTTGGTCCCTTTGGTTTCTGTTTGTTTCGCTGTGTCTGTACTGTGTCCTGTGTGAGCATCTTGTGCTTCCTTTCACCGAGATGTATTGACCGCTACTGTCCTTATCCACTATTATGTGTAGGTTTCAGAAGTCCATTACTGAAATCCATGTGCACAAATTCCCTTAGTCTATATATCTGACATCTGTGTCCGCGTGCCAAAATACCCAGCTTTTACAGAGTGTGATCGGGTTCTTTCAGCCCTTAGTGAGGGTGTTTGGGTTTCTGCAGCACCTTCTGAGTATGAAAGGGTTCCTTCTGTACCTACTAAGTGTGTATGGGTTCCAGTGACTACATGGGTTCTTAATTTGTTCATCTGTGTTTTATGCCATATCTGTGTTTCTGGTGTTTTCACCAATGTCTCTGACTTCAGAAGAACAGCTCCCAAGTACACCGGGACATCCCAGGAGGAAGCAGTCTGGTCACTAAATCGCAGCGAAGTTTCCATCCCTGTACAGGGGTTAAAGGGTGAATACTGGGGAGGCGCTAGAATAATGCCTTAGTGTTTGGCCCATCGTCTAACCAGTTGCTTGGCACAGTAGTTCCACAACCATTGTCCATAACAATTACCACCATGTGCCGCTCCTGAGAATGAATTCTGATCCACTCTTTATGTTCTTCTCCTATCTACTGTATACTTGGCAGAACGGTGGCTCAATGGTTAGCACTGGTGCCTTGCAGTGCTGGGGTCTTGGGTGCAAATCCAACAAAAGACAACATCTACATTGAATTTGAATGTTCTCTCCAGGTTTACGTGAGTTTCATCCCAAACTCCAAAAATATCCAAACAGCTTCCTATGAAATTGACCCTAGTGTGCCTTGTGTGCAAGGACAAGATGAATCAAAGCCGACCAATAATGTTTGAGCTTTCAGGATTGACCGATGATGCCACTCTTGCCATCTTCCTCTTTGTATTCTTCCTCCTGGTTTACATGATAACTGTGGTTGCTAACGTTGGGTTGTTCATCATTGTCCTTAAGACGCCCACCCTCCACACTCCCATGTATTACTTCCTCAGCTACCTCTCGATGGTGGACCTCTTCTACTCCTCCACTATTGTTCCTAAAATGGTTGTGGACATTGTTTCCAGGAGGAAGTTCATCTCATTTTATGGTTGTGCTCTTCAATTCTACTTCTTTGCTGCTTTGGCTAGTATCGATGTTCATTTGCTCTCAAATATGTCCTGTGACCGATATGCCGCTATCTGTCACCCTCTACATTATATGTCCATAATGACCAAGACAAAATGTCTTCATATGGTTCTCGTAGCTTTTGCTCTTGGATTTCTACAGTCGTCTGTCCAGACCAGTTGTATTTTCAGTCTTCAATATTGTGGCTCAAATTTTATCGACCATTTCTACTGTGACATCGCTCCACTGCTCAAGCTGTCCTGCTCCAATACTTTCATGTGTGACATGGTCATCATGTCCCTTATTGGATTTTATGGCATAAGTTCACTGTCTACCATCCTGATTTCATACGTTTTCATCATTGTTTCCATTCTAAAGATTAAGTCGGCGAAGGGAAGGCAGAAAGCGTTCAGCACCTGCTCCTCACACATCATCTGTGCCTCCGTCTTCTACGGGTCCGTGTTCCTCACGTACTTACATTCTCCTTCTGATGTCAATGGTAGGAAGAGTAAGGTGGCTGCCGTCTTCTATTCCGTGATGACGCCCATGCTCAATCCTCTCATATACAGCTTGAGGAACCAAGAGGTAAAAAAAGTAATTGTCCAAGTCATACACAATCTAAGACCTTTTCATACCAGTTTCAAAAATGTGTAAACCAGTAATAAGACTTCAAATATAAGAGGCTACATCACATGCAGGATCCTGTGGCTTAATGAACATATCTGACTGGTAGGACCTAAACCAGGTTACATTTCCCAAAGACAAGATTTGGGATGACTTCTCCTCTACTGATCTTTAAGATTCTTTAAGATTTCTGAACCAGTACAGTAGATGAAGGGTTCTTTTAATGCATCAGATTCTTCTCCTTAACAATACACCATGTCACTCACCGCTGGTGACCTCCAAAAACTATTTCAACGTAAGCATTCCACCATGTACAGTTGGTGCTGCAAAATGTAACTATACTTTCTTCTGACAATCTTCCCTTCTAATCCTAAGAAATCCTTCTTTTTATTGTTTGCAAATTTTGGGGTTTTCGGTGGACATTGGTCGCCGTCAGGCACTCTATTCAGTGCACCAAGCTTTCCCCGTTTCATCACTACGGTGAATCAGAAACCTTATTTAATTAAAAATATAACGAAGCATTTCAGGATAAAAAAACTGGATTTTTACAAGCAAGGATCTGTAATGAAGAAGATTCCCGACGTATTCCCACAGATCCAAAATTATTACGAGTTTGTTCTTTGCGCAGAGTTGAAGACAAGAGGGAAAAAATTGTATTCAAAATATATATATTGATTTATAAACAAATAATAATAAAATATATAATCAGTGACAAACAAAGAATAATGATCTAATAAGTTCAATCAAGTTGAGAACATAGGTAACATAACTTTTCAAATACAATGGGTCGCTTATCAGTGTTTCCCAGACTAAGGAGACAAAAGGCTCAGAATTGACACGGGACTTCTCCCAGCCAACAGATATTATTCAATTCGAACATAAACTTCCATCAATTTCAATATACTGTATATGTGGTAAGGCCGATTCATTGGCCTGTATTTGTGGGAGGGGCATGGTTGCCTATATCATGGCGGTTTTTCCCCTTCTTCAACGAACGACGTGTCTACTCTCCTATCCTACCCACCCTCAACCTCAGTTTTCACACCAAGGGGATGGCCTCCTTCAGCTATCCCTTCAACGACGCAGTTTCGGCATAACTCTAACCGCTTTAGCTAACCCAGCAGGTAGGAGTCCCGCTTTTCGTGAGTACCCGACCACAAATATATATATTAGACAGACCATTAACTAAAACTCAAATCAGCTTTATGGAGATTATACAAATGTATATATTTATCTCCCAAGATTGAATGACACAATTTATTCTGCAGTTAAAATTATCTCAAATCAATCTAGATCCTAAGGTCAACATGGTCTATCCTAACATATATATATATAGCTATCAATTGCCTCATATAAAAATAGAAATTTATGTTGCCAGAAATTAAAATTTTAGTTTCAGAGAAATCAACGACCACAGTTCAGGAACAAGGGATGGTCCGGTTCTATCTTCCTGCAGGTAATTCCTTCCTCTCCTGTTGTTTTTCCTCTGCCCCATCCGATCTGATGGCTTTATCCCTCTTGCTGTCTCCTGCTAACTTCACTATGTATCACTCACTTACCACTACCACAAGGGGACACTTGTGTTCTATGTAACAGTTTATGTAATTACACTTAATTCTAATATTTTCTAAAGATCTAGTAGAAAGATTACCTTTGACCTAACACTAAATACGGGGAAAACTGACATTTATGGATATCAACCGTCAGACATATAGTCTACTTATAGAATAACGACTTTATGGTCACGTGGTCCCTCCAGAAGTCTTTTCAGTTCTTCCGGCGAAGTCCGTCTTCTAATCTAATAATTTTCTAATAATTTATAATTTGAGTAGTGTAGAAAACAAAGGACTAATAAACTTTTACTTATGTGCTTTTGTTTCATTTCAACTATGGATGGCAAAGGATCACATAAGGGGCACTGTAAATGGCAAAGGGGGCTCTGGATGGCACACAAGGGGCACTGTGGATGGCAAAGGGGCACATGAGGGGCACTGTGGATGGCAAAGGGGGCACATGAGGGGCACTGTGGATGGCAAAGGGTGCATGTGAGGGGCACTGTAGATGGCACTGTGGATGGCAAAGGGGGCACACGAGGGGCACTGTGGATGGAAAATTAGCAAATGAGCGGCACTGTGGATGGCAAATGAGCACATGAGGGGCACTGTGGATGGCAAAGGGGGCACTGGATGGCACATAAGGGGCACCGTAGATGGCAGTGGGGGCACTGGATGTCACACAAGGGGCACTGTGAATGACAAAGGGGGCATTGGATGGCACACAAGGGGCAGTTGGGATGGCAATGGGGCACTGGATGGCACACCAGGGGCACTCGGGTTAGCACACAAGGGTCATCGTGGACGACAGTGGGGGCACTGAATGGCACACAAGTGGCACTGTGAATGGCAAAGGGGGCACTGGATGGCACATAAGAGGCATTGTGGATGGCACACAAAGGGTACTGGATGGCACACAATGAGCACTGGGGATGGCACACAAAGGGCACTGGCTGGCACATGAGAATGGCAATGGAGGCACTGGATAGCACAATGGGGGCATTGGATGGCAAAAAGGGAGCACTGTGGATGTCACTGTTATGGAAGCGTCGTGGATGTCACTGTTATGGGGGATCTGTGGATGTCACTGTTATGGAAGCGTCGTGGATGTCACTGTTATGGGGGATCTGTGGACGTCACTGTTATGGGGGCACTGTGTAGGTCACTGTTATTGGGGCACTGTGGATGTCACTGTTATGGGGGCAGTGTAGATGTCACTGTTATGGGGGCAGTGTAGATGTCATTGTTATGGGGGCACTGTGGATGTCACTGTTATGGGAGCGTCGTGGATGTCACTGTTATGGGGGCAGTGTGGATGTCACTGTTATGGGAGCGTCGTGGATCTCACTGTTATGGGGGCACTGTGGATGTCACTGTTATGGGGGCACTGTGGGCGTCACTGTTATGGGGGATCTGTGGGCGTCACTGTTATGGGGGATCTGTGGATGGCACTGTTATGGGGGATCTGTGGATGTCACTGTTATGGGGGCAGTGTAGATGTCACTGTTATGGGGGCAGTGTAGATGTCATTGTTATGGGGGCACTGTGGATGTCACTGTTATGGGAGCAGTGTGGATGTCACTGTTATGGGAGCGTCGTGGATCTCACTGTTATGGGGGCACTGTGGATGTCACTGTTATGGGGGCACTGTGGGCGTCACTGTTATGGGGGATCTGTGGGCGTCACTGTTATGGGGGATCTGTGGATGTCACTGTTATGGGGGCACTGTGGATGTCACTGTTATGGGGGCACTGTGGATGTCACTGTTATGGGGGCACTGTGGATGTCACTGTTATGGGGGCACTGTGGATGTCACTGTTATGGGGGCAGTGTGGATGTCACTGTTATGGGGGCACTGTGGGTGTCACTGTTATGGAGGCACTGTGGGTGTCACTGTTTTGGGGGCAGTGTGGATGTCACTGTTATGGGGGCACTGTGGGTGTCACTGTTATGGAGGCACTGTGGGTGTCACTGTCATGGGGGGCACTGTGGATGTCACTGTTATGGGCGCACAGTATGAGTGATAGGGCTCAGGCACACAACTGTATCCATTTTGCGGTATGCAGTCGCGGATCGACTAAATAAGGATGCTGTCCATGTGTGACACATTTTTTTTGCAGTCCCATTGAGTTCTATGGGTTTTTCGATCTGCATTTTGAGGACCAGAATAGGACATGTTCTATCTTTCACAGATTGTAAATGGGACATGGTGTCAAAAAAACAGTCCAGCAAAATCTGCCTTCCAAAAACCATATGGCGTTCCTTTCCTTCTGCTCCCTGCTGTTTAGCCATACAGCAGTTTACGACCACATATGGGGTGTTTCTGCAAACTACAGAATCTGGGCAATATTGGGCAGTTTTGTTTGGCTGTAAACCCTTGCTTTGTTAGTGGAAAAATTGATTAAAATGGAAAATTTTCAAAAAAATTGCTGTTTTGGGACAGTTTTTATTTTTTGTTAGTTACAGCTTTGATCTGACAGGTTAGATCGTGTGCTATTTCTATAGAGCAGGTTATTACGGACACGAAAATACCAAATATGACTACTTTTTGGTGGGTTTTGTTTCAGTTTTACATAATAAAGCATTTTTGAAAAAAATTATTTTTTTAGTGTCTCCACATTCTAAAAGCCATATTTGTTATTTTTTCTTGGGGTGACTGTCTTATGTAGGGGCTCATTTTTTGCAGGATGAGATTTCGGTTTGATTGCCACTATCTTGGGCTGCATATGACATTTTGGTCGCTTGCTATTACACTTTTTGTGATGTAAGGTGACAAAAATGGCTTTTGACACCGTATTTATATGATTTTTTTTGCTGTGTTCAGCTGAGGGGTTAGGTCATGTGCTATTTTTATAGAGCAGGTTGTTACAGACGCGGCGATACATAATATGTATACTTTTTATTTATTTATTTATTTTTTAAGTTTTACACAATAATATTTTTTAAACAAAATAAATCATGTTTTAATGTCTCTAAAGTCTAAGAGCCATATTTTTTTATTTTCTGGGGCATTGTCTTATGTAGATTATCATTTTTTGCGGGATGAGATGATGGTGTGATTGGCACTATTTTGGGAGGCATATAACTTTTTGATTGCTTGCTATTACACTTTTTGTGATGTGAGGTGACAAAAATGTTTTTTACACTGTTTTTTATTTAATTTTTTTTACGGTATTTACCTGAGGGGTTAGATCATGTGATATTTTTAAAGAGCTGGTTTTTATGGATGTGACGATACTTAATATGTGTACTTTAAATTATTTTACTTTAACACTATGACAGCAATTTAGAAAAAAAAACATGTTTTAGTGCCTCCATAGTCTGAGACCCATATTTTTTATTTTTTTGGGCGATTGTCCTATGTCAGGGCTTACCTTTTGCAAGATGAGATGGCAGTTTTATTGGTACTATTTTGAGAGGCATAATCGCGGTGATCGGAACTGGGTGCCTGCTTAAATCATTGAGCAGGCACCTTGGGCTAATGCCCAGAGGGGTCCTGTGACCCCCCGTGATGGCAATCGCAGCAAACCGCAGGTCAATTCAGATCTGCGGTTTGCTGCGTTTCTGGGTTATTCAGGTCTCTGGGGTGATAATACACCACCAATCACCGTCCTGCGATCCTGAGAGGTGATGGTGACATCACCTCTCAGGATCAGCTCTCATTGGTCAGCTGGGCGGGCGGGCGATTCAAATCCTGCAGAGCTCCTCTCCTCCTACTTTTATGTCCAGGAGCCGAGGAGAGAGGAGCAATCTCCAGAGCTGCAGCCAGCACCCCCATCTGTGCCCCAGCACCACCATCCAGGTATTCAGGGAAAGGTTACGGACAGGTTTGGTTAGGCAGGTATATACAGGGAAAGTTAGTGAAAAAAAAAAAAGTTTTTGTTGCATCACCCTAAAATCGGGTGTCTGGGGTCCACAGCACAGTTGTGTGTGACCCTAGACCCCCCCATCCAGGGGTGCTGCAACTTGCCCCCCTGCCCCCCACCTCCTCAACACAACCTTTTGGGGGGCGCAAGCATTTTTATTTTTTTTTATGCTTACGCTAATTGTGGCCGGCGCTCTTAGTGTCCGGCCACTGTTAGCACATCGCACACCCCACCGCATCGCACACCCCAATGCTGATCAACTTCGGACGGTTGATCAGCGAGTTTGAATTTTTATTTTTATTTTTTGGCCTTTTTTTATTCAGTTTTTTTTTTGTCTGTTAGGTTTAGGGTAAGTTCACGAACACCCGTGCCCCCTCACACACAAAATAAAATTTATCACGCACACACACACACTCCAATATGGCCCGCCGGACATTCTCGGCTGAGGGGGCATACGCCCAGCTTGCCTCAGAGTCCGAGAGCCCCAGTGAGGACGAAGATGACCCCACGTTCCTTTTGTCATCCGCGTCCTCCTCATCATATAGCTCTGGGGCTCGTACTAGTTTTCCGGCCCACCAGATAAGTTCACCTGAGCCCCCTACCGGTGAACTTGCATGGTGTACCCCAGAGCGTTTTGAGCCCGCGATTCCTGATTTTGTTGGCCAACCAGGAATCCAGATTCCCACAGTGGGCTTCACTGAATTTGACTACTTTAGTCTTTTTTTCAGTGACCCTCTTGTGAATCTGATGGTGGAGCAAACAAACCTGTACGCCCAATAGTTCATTGCTCAACACCCGGGCTGTTCTTTGGCTAGGCCCAGTGGCTGGACGCCAGTCAGTGCAGCCGAGATGAGGACGTTTTGGGGCCTCGTGCTGCACATGGGCCTAGTCAAGAAACCCAGTGTCAGACATTACTGGCGTGAGGACGTCCTCCACCAGACCCCACTACAGTACGGCCATGACATGCTGCCGGTTTGAGGCCACTCGGAAATGCCTGCATTATGCAGATAATGCAGCATGTCCCCCCCCCCCCCCCCCCCAGGTGATCCTGCCTATGACCGCCTGTACAAAATCAAGCCGGTCATCGATCACTTTGGGGCCAAATTTGTGCAGGCCTATGTACCTGGAAGGGAGGTTGTGGTTGATGAGTCTCTCATTGCTTTCAAGGGGAGATTCATTTTCCGCCCGTATGTTCCCTCTAAAATTGTAGTTTATAAATCTAAAATAATTTAAAAAGTAGACAAATTATGTATCGCTGCGTCCGTAATAATCTGCTCTATAAAAATACCCCATGACCTAACCCCCTAGATTAACATGGTAAAAAAAAAAAAAAAAAGTGCAAAAAAATGCATTTTTTTTGTCACCGTACATAACAAAACGCGTAATATCAAGCAATCAAAAAGTCATATGCCCCCAAAATAGTGCCAATAAAACCGTCCTCTTATCCCGCAAAAAATTAGCCCCTACTTAAGACAATCGGGTAAAAAAAAACTGACTCTTAGACTGTGTAGATAGAAATTTTTTTTTAATTTGTTTCAAATAGGATAATATAGTGTTAAACCTAAATAAATTTAAAAAAAAAGTAGACAAATTATGTATCGCCGTGTCCATAATAATCTGCTCTATTAAAGTACTCCATGACCTAACCCCTCAGATTCACACGGTAAAAAATGAAAAAAAATTAAAGGTGCAAAAAAATGAATTTTTTTGTCACCTGGCATCACAAAACGCGTAATAGCAAGCAATCAAAAAGTCATATGCCCCCCAAAATAGTGCCAATAAAACTGTCCTCTCATTCCGCAAATAATGAGCCCCGACCTAAGACAATTGGATAAAAACTTTAAAAAAAACTGACTCTTAGACTGTGTAGATAGTTGAATTTTTTTAGTTTGTTTCAAATAGGATAATATAGTGTTAAACCTAAAAAAAACATTTAAAAAAGGAGACAAATTCCGTATCGCCGCATCCGTAATAAAATGCTCTATAAAAATACCCCATGACCTAACCCCTCAGATTAACATGGTCAAAAAACTAAAAGAGCTATTTCTTGGCAAATTTTTCATTTTGATCCATTTTTTCAAGTGGTGGTAAACTGCTGTACGGGCACACGGCAGGGCGCAGAATGAAAGGAACGCCATATGGTTCATGGAAGGCAGATTTTGATGGCCTTTTTTTTACCATTAAAATGACCCCATCTAATAAACTACACCCCTCAAGGTATTCAACACTAATTTTACAAACTTTGTTAACCCTTTAGGTGTTCCTCAAGAGTTTATGGTAAATGGAGATGAAATTTCCAAATTTCTATTTTTGGTAACCTTGTGTCACAAGAATGTAATATAGAGCAACCAAAAATCATATGTACCCTAAAAATAGTCCCAACAAAACAGCCTCCTTATCCCGTAGTTTCCAAAATGGGGTCACTTTTGAGGAGTTTTTACTCTGGGGGGGGGCATCAGGGGGGCTTCAAATGGGACATGGTGTAGATAAACCAGTCCATCAAAATCGGCCTTCCTTTGCCATTACGCCCTGCCGCGTGGCCATACAGTAGTTTACGACCACATATGGGGTGTTTGCGCAAACTACAGAATCAGGGCAATAATTTTTTATTTTTTTTTGGCTGTGAACCCTTGCTTAGATACTGGAAAAAATGGATTAAAATGGAAAATTTGCCAAAAAATCCAAATTTTAGCCCCATTTCCCATTAACTCTTGTGGAAAACCTAAAGGGTTAATGACATTTGTAAAATCAGTTTTGAATACCTTGAGGGGTGTAGTTTCTAGAATGGGGTCATTTTTGGGTGGTTTCTATTATGTAAGCCTCACAAAGTGACTTCAGACCTGAACTGGTCCCTAAAAAGTGGGTTTTGAAAATTTTTGAAAAATTTCAAGATTTTCTTCTAAACTTCTAAGCCTTGTAACGTCCCCAAAAAATAAAATGGCATTCCCAAAATGATCGATTCATGAAGTAGACATATGGGGAATGTAAATCAATAACTTTTTTTGGCGGGATTACTATGTATTATAGAAGTAGAGAAATTGAAACTTGAAAAATTGAAAATTTTTCCAAATGTTTGGTAAATATGGTATTTTTTTATAAATAAAAATGAATTTTTTTTACTCCATTTTACTACTGTCATGAAGTACAATATGTGACAAAAAAACTATCTCAGAATGGCCTGGATAAGTAAAAGCGTTTTGAAGTTATTCACATATAAAGCGACACTGGTCAGATTTGCAAAAAATGGCCTGGTCCTTAAAGTGAAAACGAGCCCGGTCCATAAGGGGTTAAAGGGAATCTGTCACCTGCCTATCATCATTTTCTGCTGTTACCTTATCCGTGTAAAATAAAGTACCTCATTTCCAGCTCTGGTCGTCTTTCTTAATTTTCAGTTGTCATTTTCCTAAAAAAGCGATTTTTCATTCATGCTAATGAGGGTCCAAGGTGCCCAAAGGGGTGTATTTTTCCAGCTCAGGAGCCCAGTAACGCCCCCCTGATGTGCCCAGCCCACCTAAATTTGAATTCTCAAGCACGCCTATAGAGCCAGAAATCACCTCCCAGAGGCGAGGCTAACTGCGCCGCCCCCTCCGCTACCTCCAACTTCAGTTTACGATCGTTCCTGATCTCGCTTGGCCGCCGTAATTCTCGCGCAGGCGCAGTGCTGCCGATTGCCTGCGCATTCTTACTGCAACTGAGGGCAACAGCGCTCAGATTACGTCACTGGGCTCGGCGCATGCCCAGTGACACTCCTGAGGCTGTTTAGAAGATGTCACTGGATGGAAGAGGTATGTGGCATTATATTCTATTAACTAGCATTTTGTATCATATCCTATCTGAAATGAAGGCAGCCCGTCAATTGGAACCTTTTTCTATCTGCAGCCCACACGTTTTAGACCCCTGGTCTAGAGGCTCAACACCCCCAAATCATTCCTTGGATGGAAAACAGACATTTTTGTATTTTTCATTTCCTAGATGTTCCAGTAAAATCTGAAATAATTATCATTAGATTCCAGGTGAGTAAATATTCATTTGTGGAAGGTGAGATTATCATGAGAATAGTAAGTAATCACCTCTCCTCCAGGACTGCGGATAATTGTGCCCCCGGGCACCGGGTTTGGTATTGATAAGGGTCTAGCTGTACAGTAAGGAGTGGAAGCGAGAATAGAGATGAGCTGTCTACATTACACACAGGTAAGGAGATCCCACCGCAGAATCATCCATTACGCTGCACCACCCGGATCACAACTCCAACCTCTTCTTCTCTTCAGTCCAGCCCATGGAGGATGACCCCCATCCACCCGCCTTTATAGGGTCTCATTGGTGTTACAGTCTCTAAGATTTACCAAAAAATGCATAGTAGGATCTTAAAAAGTGGTCTCCAAAGTGATCAAGGCTAGCACCCATAGATGTCTGTGAAGGTTCTCATTCCTCCAGGCCATGGTATATCAGTAACAATAAGTCCGATCAACTGGACTTGACGTATTTTCTTTTGAAAATGTTTCACTCGTCAACCAAATGGCTTTCTCTATGAGAAATTGAGTATTAAGAAAGCCAACCAGATGACTAGCAAAACGAAAAAATACAAGTCCAAGTGATCAGACTCATTACTACTGATACACCCAAAGGTGATAAGTAACCTAACGGCTGAAATCAAGGACCTGATTCTATGTGAGCTCGGATCCTCCGGGGATGTTATGGAGACTAACAGGATTTACGGAGACTCGGCTCCTATGTAATGCACAGTGTTGCTGCAGGAATTAGACTTTTACTGTTTTACATCAACAAACTACATGACGAGACCGCGCGTCTTTCAATTCTCCCGAACACAGGAATAACCAGACCTCCACCACAAAGAGAGGTCCGGTCTCACAGACGTCCTCTATATAAAACTTCCTGTGGGACATCAGAAATTCGCCAATAGTGAAGCAGTTATTTATATCTCAGCTTATATTCGCGCTAATATACTCACAAGCGCACACAGATTGCAGGCACATCAACTGAGTTGGAGTCTCCTTTTATCTTCAATCAACCAACTTATATACCCTTATGGTCCTAGGAATAGAAAGTTGCTTCCATAGTGAAAACCATCAGTCACCGTATAAAAAAAGGGTTTATTTTACTCACAAACGTCCTTTAAAAACAGGCATATAGACAAAAATCCCGCGTCCTCAAACAGCCCGACCCGGGTTTCGCTCCATGACTGAACAGTTCTGATGAATTCTCCCGATCTGTCCCTTTGGGATATTAGATTTAAAAGCATGTTTAAAAGATTAGGCGGACATATTAGGAGGTGAATTAAATAGTGAAAAGGAAAGGGTTAACTAATCGGATAGAAACGGACACTGCGTTTTAAAAATAAAAAAAAGTTCTATGAAGATGCAGGGACTATGGTGGATAACGGGGGCTATGATCGGGGATTATTGAGAATACTGCTGTAAGAAGGTTATGAATGGTGCCGTTTTTAAAAATGTTTTGTTTATGAGGGGGGTGGGGAGGGGAGTTACCCTATATAAAGAAGGGGGGAGGGAGTTGTAGGTATGCCCTGATGAAGCTTATGGAGCGAAACCCGGGTCGGGCTGTTTGAGGACGCAGGATTTATGTCTATATGCCTATCTTTAAAGGACGTTTGTGAGTACAATAACCCCTTTTTTTATACGGTGACTGATGGTTTTCACTATGGAAGCAACTTTCTATTCCTAGGAACATAAGGGTATGTAAGTTAATTGAAGATAAAAGGAGACTCCAACTCAGTTGATGTGCCTGCAATCTGTGTGCGCTTGTGAGTATATTAGCGCGAATATAAGCTGAGATATAAATAACTCTGCTCCACTATTGGCGAATTTCTGATGTCCCACAGGAAGGTTTAAATAGAGGACGTCTGTGAGATCGGACCTCTCTTTGTGGTGGAGGTGTGGTTATTCCTGTGTTCGGGAGAATTGAAAGACGCGCGGTCTCGTCAATCGATGAATGCCTTGTGTGAATTGAAACCACTTCACTTTAGAGACGCGCTGCAAGTACCAACAAAGTTAACAGACTGGAATTATTGTATTGTATTGTATTACTGTGTTTTGTGCCATGCCTGTGTCTCTGGTGTTTTCGCCAGTGTCTCTGACTTCAGAAGAACAGCTCCCAAGTACACCGGGACATCCCAGGAGGAAGCAGTCTGGTCACTAAATCGCAGCGAAGTTTCCATCCCTGTACAGGGGTTAAAGGGTGAATACTGGGGAGGCGCTAGAATAACGCCTTAGTGTTTGGCCCATCGTCTAACCAGTTGCTTGGCACAGTGGTTCCACAACCATTGTCCATAACAATTACCACCATGTGCAGCCCCTGAAAATAAATTCTGATCCACACTTTATGTTCTTCTCCTATCTACTGTATACTGGGCAGAACGGTGGCTCAATGGTTAGCACTGGTGCCTTGCAGTGCTGGGGTCTTGGGTGCAAATCCAACAAGGGACAACATCTACATTGAATTTGTATGTTCTCTTCAGGTTTGCGTGAGTTTCATCCCAAACTCCAAAAATATCCAAACAGACAAATCAGCTTCCTATGAAATTGACCCTAGTGTGCCTTGTGTGCAAGGACAAGATGAATCAAAGCCGACCAATAATGTTTGAGCTTTCAGGATTGACCGATGATGCCACTCTTGCCATCTTCCTCTTCGTATTCTTCCTTCTGGTTTACATGATAACTGTGGTTGCTAACGTTGGGTTGTTCATCATTGTCCTTAAGACGCCCACCCTCCACACTCCCATGTATTACTTCCTCAGTTACCTCTCGATGGTGGACCTCTTCTACTCCTCCACTATTGTTCCTAAAATGGTTGTGGACATCGTTTCCAGGAGGAAGTTCATCTCATTTTATGGTTGTGCTCTTCAATACTACTTCTTTGCTGCTTTGGCTAGTATCGATGTTCATTTGCTCTCAAATATGTCCTATGACCGATATGCCGCTATCTGTCACCCTCTACATTATATGTCCATAATGACCAAGACAAAATGTCTTCATATGGTTCTCGTAGCTTTTGCTCTTGGATTTTTACAGTCGTCTGTACAGATCTGTTGTATTTTCAGTGTTCAATATTGTGGCTCAAATTTTATCGACCATTTCTACTGTGACATCGCTCCACTGCTCAAGCTGTCCTGCTCCAATACTTTCATGTGTGACATGGTCATCATGTCCCTCATTGGATTTTATGGCATAAGTTCACTGTCTACCATCCTGATTTCATACGTTTTTATCATTGTTTCCATTCTAAAGATTAAGTCGGCGAAGGGAAGGCAGAAAGCGTTCAGCACCTGCTCCTCACACATCATCTGTGCCTCCGTCTTCTACGGGTCCGTGTTCCTCACGTACTTACATCCTCCTTCTGATGACAATGTTAGGGAGAGTAAGGTGGCTGCTGTCATCTATTCTGTGATGACGCCCATGCTTAATCCTCTCATATACAGCTTGAGGAACCAAGAGGTAAAAAAAGTAATTGTCCAAGTCATACACAATCTAAGACCTTTTCATACCAGTTTAAAAAATGGGTAGACCTGTAATAAGACTTCAAATATAAGAGGCTACATCACATGCAGGATCCTGTGGCTCAATGAACATATCTGACTGACATGAACACTTTTCCTCTACTGATCTTAAAATATTCTTTAAGATTTCTGAACCAGTACAGTAGATGAAGGGTTCTTTTAATGCATCAGATTCTTCTCCTTAACAATACAGCATGTCACTCACCGCTGGTGACCTCCAAAAACTATTTCAATATAAGCATTCCACCATGTACAGTTGGTGCTCCAAAATGTAACCATACTTTCGTCTGAAAATCTTCCCTTCTAATCCTTTTTATTGTTTGAAAATTTTTGGGTTTTTCAGTGGACATTGGTCGGGCCACTCTATTCAGTGCACCAAGCTTCCCCCGTTTCATCACTACGGTGAATAGGGTTTCTGAAACCTAATTTAATTAAAAATGATGAAGCATTTCGGGATTGAAAAACTAGATTTTCACAAGAAAGGCATGGTTAGGTTTCGGGGGTAACCTACCCTACATGGTCAAAATGGTTATACTGCTCTGGTTTGGTTTGATCCTTAACGTGACAAATTACATCGTAGTGCATGAATTCACTATGTATCACTCACTCACCACCACCACAAGGGGACACTAGTGTTCTATGTAACCGTTTATGTAATTACACTTAATTTTATTATTTCTAAAGATCTAGTAGAAAGATTACCTTTGACCTAAGCTCTGGACAAAACACTAAATACAGGGAGAACTGACATTTATGGATATCAACCGTCAGACATATAGTCTGCTTATAATTAACGACTTTAAGATAATCTACCAAATCCCTTAACATTGCTTCTCCACATAACTTGAAAGTGAGATAATTAGTTCACACACTAACTTTTTACACTTAACAAAAATACATTATATAGACTACCTAATTCTATGTATTTCAAAAAAATATAACCCCCCCAGGTAAAAATGTATACTAATACGTTTCCATGGGTACACTTCAAACAATTCGTTTAAATGGACCGCGCAGACGTTTGTTCTCTCCCTGCTGGAAATATGTACTCGATGTTCTGTGTAAATCACAAAGGCACATACATAGTGAAGTACCGTCGAGTTATCTACTAGAGTATACTTGTAGTTCACTCGCGGGATTCACTGGTTCTCAGGCACATCAAACAATCATTATTCCACCGCCAACATCAAGTTGTCTCCTCTTCCTATATATGGATTAAATTCCTTTCATAGTGAGTACTGCAACACACCATTAAAAATGTCTTCGTATTTATTATACTCACAAACGCTCCCATAAAATGCGCAAATTTTATAAAACTTAATCGGTCTGCCCGACCCGGGTTTCGCTCCACATCAGCTTCGTCAGGGGCGTCATTTCCTTCTGATTTCCAATCTTTAAATACCCACCCATCCACTTCCTATCCAATCAAGTCCATTGACGCTCACCTGGACCTTCTGGATCAACTTCACCGTCCTTGGATCAAGTTACCAACAAAAAACTTTTTTCTTGTCCTTCACATCCTTACTACCCATTTGAAATCCTCAATACCATACACATATGCAAAAAAATAAATAAAGCTTTTTGTTGCAGGTTGTAGGCTCCCCATATTGTAGATCCATTCTACTTCCACCTGATCTATTTTTTTCTCCAAACTACCTCCCCGCCAGTTCTGTTTCACATGTGCAACGCCTGTGAACTTTAGTCCCTTTGGGTCCTTATTATGCACTTTTTTGAAGTGTAATGGAACACCATGATTTTCCATACCCCTTTTTATGTTATTAATGTGTTCCTGTACACGTATTTTAAGTTTCCTCATGGTGCGGCCCACGTATTGGAGGCCACAAGGACCCTCCAGCACGTAGACCACTCCAGAGGTTTCACATGTCAGGTCTCCATTGATCCTCAGATCTTTATCCTTACTTCTCGAATGAACTACACCAGTGTTCCTCGCTTTTTTCATTTCCTTGGAGCGGCTTCTGCAAGGTAAGCAGAAACCGCACCATGTGAATTGGTTTCGCTTTACTTTTTTCATGCAGGGTGGTAGGCGGGGAGGTAGGGGAGGTAGTTTGGAGAAAAAAATCAATCGGGTGGAAGTAGAATGGATCTACAATATAGGGAGCCTACAACCTAAAGGATTAAATGTGGAGCTAGATTTATAATTCTGTCTAGGGGATGACTAAAAGGAAAGCGAGCTTGCCCCGCTGTATACTAAAGAGAGACATCTGAGAAGTGTTAATCAATCTCGATTACAAAAGAGGTATAAAGAATGTGAACATTTTAGGATATATAAGAGTGGAACCGCGGTTCTGTTTATGAGAGACAAGTAACGCAACATGTGAATGGGACCAAACACTACGTGGTGGAAGGCAAAGAGAAGGGGAACTGCAACAAAAAGCTTTATTTATTTTTTTGCATATGTGTATGGCATTGAGGATTTCAAATGGGTAGTAAGGATGTGAAGGACAAGAAAAAAGTTTTTTGTTGGTAACTTGATCCAAGGACGGTGAGGTTGATCCAGAAGGTCCAGGTGAGGGTCAATGGACTTGATTGGATAGGAAGTGGGTGGGTGGGTATTTAAAGAATAGAAATCAGAAGGAAATGAAGTCCCTGACGAAGCTGATGTGGAGCGAAACCCGGGTCGGGCAGACCGATTAAGTTTTATAAAATTTGTGCATTTTATGGGAGCGTTTGTGAGTATAATAAATACGAAGACATTTTTAATGGTGTGTTGCAGTACTCACTATGAAAGGAATTGAATCCATATATAGGAAGAGGAGACAACTTGATGTTGGCGGTGGAATAATGATTGTTTGATGTGCCTGAGAACCAGTGAATCCCGCGAGTGAACTACAAGTATACTCTAGTAGATAACTCGACGGTACTTCACTATGTATGTGCCTTTGTGATTTACACAGAACATCAAGTACATAGGAGAGTCGGTGTATGCTTGGTTAAACGGGATCCAGATTCTGTTCTCAGAGTTATTTCCAGCAGGGAGAGAAGAAACGTCTGCGCGGTCCATTTAAATGAATTGAGAAATCACGTGAAAAAAGAACCCACTTCATAAGAAGGACTTGCTGCGACTTGAAAAGAGAAGGACAGGCTATGTATACAAAAACTGTTACTTTATACTGACACTTCAAACAATATATAATGAATATAGTTCGGATATAATAAAATTAAGGTTTTATATCTTACTCCCAATTCTTTTACTTGAAACTTTTTTAAAAAAAATTGTAAAACTTTTTTTTTTTTACTTCTTTTTTTACTTTTTTTTTTGTCCCACTCTGGGACTTCAACTTTTGGGGGTCTGATCCCCTTCACAATGCATTACAATACTTCTGTATTGTAATGCATTGGCTGTAAGTGCATTACACTGTGTAATACAGGAGGCGAGATCTCACAGGCTGTCACGGAAGTCAGCCACGATGCCTAAGGAATGCATCGGGCTGCTTTCCCTGCCATCGGGTCCCAGTCACAGCAGCGCGGGGACCCGATGGCCACCCCCGGACCCAGCAGAATCCCGCATGTGCTGCGGTAAGCACTGACCGCAGCAGTGCCGGACTGCCAGACCCCTGTCGCTGATCGGGCAGACGTAGCTCCTGCACCCGCCCGATCAGCCCCGCCGTACACGTACGGCACTGGTCCTTATGTCACGTCCACCAGCGGCGTACATGTTAAACAATCATTGAGTGCATGGGGATGAACAATCAGTCATGCAGTCATTTGCCCCATACTGCCCTCATATGTCAGCAGCATATCCCTTGGTTACACTGGGAATATGCTTCCAACAACCAGTCACATTGGTAAAGCTTTTGGCGGCATGTCCACATGGGACAATGACTGGAAATGAACATTGGTTGGTCCATTTGAAAGGCTCCTTACGGCTGAGCTGGAGATACGGCTGAGTAGACCCGGGCGGATTGAATTGTAAGATATCATTTTACCAAACACCTTCTAAGAAATGTCCAGAATCACATCCACAACTTCCTAAGAAAAAGGCTTTGTGGGCAACACCCTTGGTGACCCCTTCAGATTTATAATGAGTTCTAGCCACAGAAGTCTAGACTCCAAACCTACCCTGACAAAATCCAGATTCCTCTCCGGGGGTTTTATTTCATATGTTCACATGTAAATGGAAAATAAGCCCCAGTGAGCAAACATCTCCACGAGTCACCCATCGAATCACAATCCAACTCGTTGATTGCACCAGCGGGTCCTTGAGGCTTTGGTGGATCTTCCTGTGTATGTTCATGTAAACGTGTGTGAATATACATTATGGGGAAGATTTATCAAACTGGTGTAAAGTAGAACTGGCTTCATTTCCCATAGTGATATATGAAATGTGTCTGTGGTCACAGGTTTCTTCCAAATAACGGGGGTGTACAGATAGCCTGCAAAGCATCAACAGCTATAGATCTCCCTTATAGTGCCCCTAGTAGAAATAAAGCCCCCTTTAGTGCCCCCAGTAATAATGCCCCTACAGTGCCCCCAATAATACCTTTAAAGTACTATCAGTAATAATAATGCCTCCTAAAGTTCCTCCAGGAATAATAATGCCCCCGGTAATAATGATGCCCTCTATAGTGCCCCCGGTAATAATGATGCCCTCTATAGTGCCCACGGTAATAATGATGCCCTCTATAGTGCCCCCGGTAATAATGATGCCCTCTATAGTGCCCCTGGTAATAATGATGCCTCTTTGGTGCCACCTATAGTGTCCCCGGTATTAATGATGCCCCCTATGGAATCCCCAGTATTAATGATGCTCCTATAGTGCTCCTAATAGTAATAATACCCCTATTATGCCCCCAGTAGCATGCTCTTCTAAACCTGAGCACCACCTGCATGATCCGGCATCTAACCGCAGAACACGAGCTGCAGTGGAGTAGTCACCTCAAGAACCACGAAAGATCGGAGGCCCCTCCTGCTTCCTCTTCTGCTATGGTCTCAGTCTCTTCCTCCCCCTCTGCAGTGCCAGGGGCACCTGCCTCCCCGCAAGGAGAGGATGTGGCAGCCACACCACCGTCACCAAGCATCTCCACACTGTCCCATGGAAGCGTTCAGCTGCCCATCCCCCAAACACTGGAGAGAAAGAGGAAGTACCCCCCTACCCACCCGCGATCCCTGGCCCTGAATGCCAGCATTTCAAAATTCATGGCCTTTGAAATGCTGTCATTCTGTCTGGTGGAGACGAACAGTTTAAAAAATGTAATGACGGCAGCTGTCCCACGGTTTGCGGTTCCCAGTCGCCACTACTTTTCAAGGTGGGCTATCCCTGCCCGGCATGAACAAGTGGCGGAAGAAAATCAGGTGTGCACTGTGCAACGCCCACATAACCACCGATACGTGGACCAGTAAGTATGGGCAGGGACGCTATATCTCCCTAACTGCACACTGGGTAAATGTAGTGGCGGCTGGGCCTGAGGTGGACAGCAGTTTGGGCCATGTCCTACCGCCACCGAGCATTGCTGGACGTTTCTTGTGCCTCCTCCTCCGGTTCCTCCGCTACCGCCTCATCATGTCAGCATAACAACTGCCCCATCAACATCAGCACAGCCAGGAGGAAACGACCGCAGGCTGTTCTGAAACTCATATGTTTGGGGGAAAGACCCCACACCGCACAGGAGCTGTGGGCGGGCATGGAAGAACAGACCGATGAGTGGTTGGTGCCGCTGAGCCTCAAGACCAGTCTAGTGGTGTGCGACAGCTGGCATAATCTCGTAGCAGCTCTGGGGCTAGCCGGTTGGCCGCATGGAAGATGCCCTAACACAAGCAAACGCTGTTAGAGGCGCTACTGATGGTGTTCCCACCTGACAGCGGGGGCTCGGTGAAAGCATGAGGCGGAGGAGGAGGAAGTCGCCATCCAGCACTGCCATCTGATACTGACCATCTTAGGCCCCTTTCACACTAGCATTTTTGCTTTCCGTCCTAGAGTTCTGTCCTCGGGGCTCTAGGACGGAAAGATACTGATCAGGATTATCCCAATGCATTCTGAATGGAGAGAAATCCGTTCAGGATGCATCAGGATGTCTTCCGTTCAGTATGTGAACGTTTTTTGGACGCAGCAAATACCGCAGCATGCTGCGGATTTGTCTAGGTCCAAAAATCTGGAAGACATGCCGTAATGCTGGATCCGGAATTAATGCCCATTGAAGTGCATTAATCCGGATCCGGCCTTAAGCTAAACGTCGTTTCGGCGCATCGCCGGATCCGACGTTTAGCTTTTTCTCAATTGTTACCATGGCAGCCAGGACGCTAAAGTCCTGGTTGCCATAGTAGTAGTGGGGAGTGGGGGAGCAGTATACTTACAGTCCGTGCGGCTCCAGGGGCGCTCCAGAGTGACGTCAGGGCGCCCTACATGCATGGATCACGTGATCGCATGGATCACATGATCCATGGGCAAGGGGCGCTCTGACGTCATTCAGGAGCGCCCCGGGAGCCGCACGGACTGTAAGTATACTGCTCCCCCGCTCCCCGCTCCTACTATGGCAACCAGGACTTTAATAGCATCCTGGCTGCCATGGTAACCTCAAAGCATTTCGAAGACTGATCAGGATCCTGATCAGTCTTCTAATGCTTCAGGCGACTTGCGTTCTGATGGATCCGGCGGGACGGAAGTGTGAAAGAGGCCTTAGCAGGAGGCAGCTTTTCAGCAACATGGAGGAACAGTTGCTTGAGTTTGCCCTTTACGCCTTGGAGGTGCTGGCCTGCCCTGCAGTGTATTGTCTGAACGTGTATTTAGCACCGTAGGGGGGGGGTGATCACAGACAAGCGCAGCCGCCTGTCCACAGCCAACGTGGACAAGCTCACGTTCATTAAAATGAACCAGGCACGGATCCCACAGGACTGACACAGAATTGACGGACACATGGAAAAAAAACAGAAACAAACAGAAACAGAAGCAGCGTTGGCTTCCTCCCCCACCTCTTCCACCTCCACCGCCACGTCCACAGCCTCCTCAATTTCCTACTCCATTTGGACCTCCGCCTCCTGGTTCAAGATTGTAATTTTTTATTTTTATATATTTTATGTTATTTTAAGTCATTTCCCTATCTATTTGTTTTCAGGGCAATTGTCCTGCTCTCACGTCCACTCTGAAGCCTTTTGCAGCCCTCTCGCCCTTCCTATGACTTTTTTACAGCCATTTTAGTTTGGGTCCCCATTGACTTCAATGGGGTTTGTTGTTCGTGGGTCAAGTTCGGAACCCGAATCAAACTTTACCCAAGGGTTAATGTAAAGGGTTTAGGCAGAAACCCTTCTGTCCTGTGTGAGGGGCTTGGTTTGATCCTTGCTATGGGACCCTTATTTCTCTATGTACACCATTGGCTGGAGTCCACTGTGGAGACACATTATTACTGCTGGGGGCCACTGTGAGGGACATTATTACTGCTGGGGGCCACTGTGAGGGACATTATTACTGCTGGGGGCCACTGTGAGGGACATTATTACTGCTTGGGGCCACTGTGAGGGACATTATTACTGCTGGGGGCCACTGTGAGGGACATTATGACTGCTGGGGGCCACTGTGAGGGACATTATTACTGCTGGGGGCCACTGTGAGGGACATTATTACTGCTTGGGGCCACTGTGAGGGACATTATTACTGCTGGGGGCCACTGTGAGGGACATTATGACTGCTGGGGGCCACTGTGAGGGACATTATTACTGCTGGGGGCCACTGTGAGGGACATTATTACTGCTGGGGGCCACTGTGAGGGACATTATTACTGCTTGGAGCCACTATGAGGGACATTATTCCTGCTGGGGGCCACTATGAGGGACATTATTACTGCTTGAGGCCACTGTGAGGGACATTATTACTGCTGGGGGACACAGTGGGGGACATTATTACTGCTGGGGGCCACTATGAGGGAAATTATTACTGCTTAGGGCCACTATGAGGGACATTATTACTGCTGGAGGCCACTGTGGAGGACATTATTACTGCTGGGGGCCACAGTGGGGGACATTATTACTGCTGGTGGCCACAGTGGGGGACATTATTACTGCTAGGGGCCACTGTGAGGGACATTATTACTTCTGGGGGCCACAGTGGGGGACATTATTACTGCTGGGGGACACAGTGGGGGACATTATTACTGCTGGGGGCCACTATGAGGGAAATTATTACTGCTTAGGGCCACTATGAGGGACATTATTACTGCTGGAGGCCACTGTGGGGGACATTATTACTGCTGGGGGCCACAGTGTGGGACATTATTACTGCTTGGGGCCACTATGAGGGACATTATTACTGCCAGGGGCCACTATGGGGAACATTATTACTGCTGGGGGCCACAGTGGGGGACATTATTCCTGCTGGGGGCCACTATGGTGAACATTATTACTGCTGGGGGCCACAGTGGGGGACATTATTCCTGCTGGGGGCCACTATGGTGAACATTATTACTGCTGGGGGCCACAGTGGGGGACATTATTCCTGCTGGGGGCCACTATGAGGGACATTATTACTGCTGGAGGCCACTGTGGGGGACATTATTACTGCTGGGGGCCACAGTGGGGGACATTATTACTGCTGGGGGCCACAACGAGGGACATTATTACTGCTTAGGACCACTATGAGGGACATTATTACAGCTGGAGGCCACTGTGGGGGAAATTATTACTGCTGGGGGCCACTATGGGGACATTATTACTGCTGGGGGCCACTATGGGGACATTATTACTGCTGGGGGCCACTATGAGGGACATTATTACTGCTGGGAGCCACTATGGGGGACATTATTACAGCTGGGAGCCACTATGGGGGACATTATTACAGCTGGAGGCCACAGTGGGGGACATTATTACTGCTGGGGGCCACAGTGGGGGACATTATTACAGCTGGAGGCCACAGTGGGGGACATTATTACTGCTGGGGGCCACAGTGGGGGACATTATTACTGCTAGGGGCCACTATGAGGGACATTATTACTGCTTGGGGCCACTATGAGGGACATTATTACTCTTGGAGGCCACTATGAGGGACATTATTACTGCTAGGGGCCACTATAAGGGACATTATTACTGCTGGGGGCCACAGTGGGGGACATTATTCCTGCTGGGGGCCACTATGAGGGACATTATTACTGCTGGGGGCCACAGTGGGGGACGTTATTACTGCTGGGGGCCACAGTGGGGGACATTATTACTGCTGGAGGCCACTATGAGGGACATTATTACTGCTAGGGGCCACTATGGGGAGCATTATTACTGCTTGGGGCCACTATGAGGGACATTATTACTCTTGGAGGCCACTATGAGGGACATTATTACTGCTAGGGGCCACTATAAGGGACATTATTACTGCTGGGGGCCACAGTGGGGGACATTATTACTGCTGGGGGCCACAGTGGGGGACATTATTCCTGCTGGAGGCCACTATGAGGGACATTATTACTGCTGGAGGCCATTGTGGGGGACGTTATTACTGCTGGAGGCCACTATGAGGGACATTATTACTGCTAGGGGCCACTATGAGGGACATTATTACTGCTTGGGGCCACCATGAGGGACATTATTACTGCTAAGGGCCACTGTGGGGGACATTATTACTGCTTGGGGCCACTATGAGGGACATTATTACTGCTAGGGGCCACAGTGGGGGACATTATATATACTACACGGTTTGAGATTTTATTTTAAAAAGCCAATGAAATTCATCCATTTTTAACGCCCATGAAAAAGGGAAAGATCGGCAGAACATGGATCCAAACATGGTAGGAAAATGTCCATGAAGACCCGGCAGAGCGTGGTGTGACTGCGGCCTAAGCACAATATATGGCCAATTACTAAGGACAAGTGCTCATTCCTGATAAGTGTCCGGTATAACCATGCCGCCGATCCCAGCAATCACTCCTCTGTCAGCTGATTGGAGTCTTAATCAGGATCCACGGTCCCCGGTTATCTGCAGGACATCGACGGTGTAATCACTGCCGCCGATAATCAATAGACCTGAATGAGTGAGCAACGACTGGGGTAGCGATCATTCCTCCCCATTTACTCTGCATTGGCCTGTGTAATAGGCCGATGGAAACGAGCTCCGATAGACTTTTTGAGAAAATGTGGCCCTCAGACCAAAAAATGTTGTGCACCCTGCTCTAGTCGATCTTGTTATGCCCTGTTCTATGCTTCTACCTTGCCCCAGTGGTCCCGGTGTTACTCTGTTAAGACTGACTTCTACACCCTTAGCGGGGCACTTTAAACTATTCCCGTCCTCGCTAGTAGAGGACACTTTGCGTTAGCATCTCCTACACTTGTATGCGGCCTTTCCTCATCTCCTCTGTGTGCAGATGCTCCATCTCCAGCATCTGTGTCGGTGATAACAAAGAGCCCATTTAACCCCTTAGTGACCAAGCCTGGTTAAGCCTTAATGACCAAGCGAAATTTTACAAATCTTTAGTGTCCATGATTTACCAAAAAATGCACAGTAGGATCTTCCAAAGTGGTCTCCAAAGTGGTCCGGGGCCTTGAAATAGTATTCACTTTTCCACATTCTTTCACGTTACACCCACAAAAAATTTTATTGGGATTTTATGTGATAGACACAAAGTCCAAGTCTGTGTGACATGAGAAGAAAATGATACATGGTTTTCAACATTTCTCATAAATAAAAATCTGAAACGAGTGCGGTGTATTTGTGTTCGGCCTATGTGTTACCCCTAAATAAAATCCGGTGTGACCAATCACCTTCAGAAGTCACCTCATTAGTAAATCAAGTCCACCGGTGTGTAATGTCTTCTCAGTATAACTCCAGCGCTTCTGTGAAGGCCTCAGAGAACATTAGTGATAAAACAGCATCATGAAAACCAGGGAACACACCAGACAGGTCAGGGAGAAAGTGCTGGAGAAGTCTAAAGCAGGGTTAGGTTATAAAATATATCCCAATCTCACGAAGCACTGTTCAATGCATCGTCCGAAACTGGACAGAGCATGGCACAACTGCAAGCCTATCAAGACATGGCCGTCCACCTAACAGCCCAGGCAAGGAGAGCACTGATTAGAGAAGCAGCCAAAAGGCCCATGGAGGAGCTGCAGAGATCCACAGCCCAGGTGGGAGAATCTGTCCACAGGACAACTATTAGTCGTGTACTCCACAAATCAGTCCTTTATGGAAGAGTGAATCACCAACAACCAAAAAGACAAGAAATACGGGTCTGGAGTAAAAATATATAACACGTTTTATTAATCCATAATAGCAAAAAATACAGATATATAAAAAATAAATATAAGTAATGGAGGGAAACAACCGTCCCCCCCACACACACACACACACACATATATACAGAGTGCATCCCGGGGCGCAAACAATCAATGTCTCGTAGAGTATCTATAAGGAGGCACCTGTACGTGCTTACATCATACTAAAGTAATGTAGAGTAATGTAGAGTATGTGTGAATATTATTATACTCATAAATAAATTGTGACAAAAAATCTAATGTATTGATTTATAATTGGGGGCGTAACTATAGGGGGTGCAGAGGTAGCGGTCCCTACCGGGCCCAGGAGCCTGAGGAGGCCCAAAGATCCTTGTGCCGCATAAGAAGACACCGGAATTATGGAAAGGGCATGCTGGTGAAGTTACACCTCTGGCTGGAGGAAGGGGTAAGGTCAAGAATTTGGCATGGGGGGGGGGGGGTGTTGCCATTTCAGTTTTTGTCTCAGGCTGCATGTAGGCTATGTGCTTCCCGGGCCCGGCCACAAAGCACTAACGGAAGAGGGGCCCAAGCTGAACACCTGAACACTTGCACCAGGGCCCATGGCTATACCCGTGATAATGGTATCCAGATACAAACCAACGCCCTGTAGCCTAATCCAAAAAACCTTTGATAATAACCTCTGCTGCCATAGTAAATGTAATACCATATATGAAAAACTGATGATCAAATACCTACCCTGAGACATCCTGAGAAGCCATCAGATGAACCGCGCGTCGCGGCGGGCACTCTTCCTCGCGGTGAGGCACTACACCCTAGTTTTACTCCAGTCCTGTTTTTCTTGTCTTTTTGGTTGTTGGTTTTGAGGGCATATGTAGGTGATATAATTTAGGGAAGAGTGGCAAGAAGAAGGCTACATCTGAAAGGGAACCATAAGAAGTCCTATTTGCAGTTCGCCACAAGCCATGTAGGGGACACATGTGGAAGAAGGAGCTCTGGTCAGATGAGACCAAAGTGGAACTTTTTGGCCTAAATGCAAAACACTATTGGGGTCATTTATCAAACTGGTGTAAAGTAGAACTGGCTTAGTTGCCCATAGCAACCAATTAGATTCCACCTTTCATTTTTCAAAGGAGCTGTCAAAAATGAAAGGTAGAATCTGATTGGTTGCTATGGGCAACTCAGCCAGTTCTACTTTACACCAGTTTGATAAATGCCCCATATGTGTGGCGGTAAACTAACACTGCCCATCGCCCTGAGCACACCAACCCCCCCCCCCCCCTGTGAAACATTGTGGTGGTAGCATCATGCTGTGGGGAGGGACAGGGAAGCCGGTCAGAGCTGATGGGAAGATGGATGGAGCCAATCCTGGAGGAAAACCTGCTAGAGACTGCAAAAGACTTGAGACTGGGGCAGAAGTTCACCTTCTAGCAGGACAACGACCCTTAACATCCAGCCAGAACTGCAATGGAAGGGTTTAGATCAAAGCATCTTCATGTGTTAGAATGGCCGAGTCATAGTCCAGACCTAAATCCCATTGAGAATCTGGGGCAAGACTTGAGAATTGCTGTTCCCAGACGCTCTCACTCCAATCTGCGAGCTCTTCTACAAAGAAGAATGGACAAAAACTTCAGTCTCTAGATGTGCAAAGCTGGTAGAGACCGACCCCAAAAGACTTGCAGCTGTAATTGCAGTGAAAGGTGGTCCTACAAAGTATTGTCTCGGGGGGCAAAATACAAATGCACACCACACTTTCCAGATTTTTATTTATGAAACATTTTGAAAACCTTGCATCATCTTCTTCTCACGTCACACAGACTTGTACTTTGTTTTGGTCTATATCACATAAAATTCAAATAAAATACATTTAGGTTTGCGGGTGTAACGTTAAAAATGTGGAAAAATTCAAGGGGTATGAATACTTTTTCGAGGCACTGTAGGTCTTTGTGAAGGGTCTCATTCATCCAGATCATGGTATATCAGTAGCAATAAGTCAGATCAAATAGACTTGTATTTTCTCCTGAAGCTGTTTCACTGGTCATCTGAATTGCTTTCTCAACTAGAAATTGAGAACTAAGAAAGCCAGTTGGATGACTAGCAAAACGTCTTCAAGAGAGAATACAAGTCCAGTTGATCAGACTTATTACTACTGATACACTCAGAGGAGACAACTAGTCTAATGGCTGAAATCAAGCACCTGATCCTATGTGAGCTCGGATCCACCGGTGATATTTGGGAGGCCATCAATGTTGGATCAGTGGGGGCACCTTCAATGTTCCAATTTGGGGTGGGCTCCCAATGACCAGCAACAGGATGGATGAAGACATGTACACCAAAAGCTAAGCCCTATGCGTGAGGAACACAACCTGTATGCCAGCAGTCCCGTTATGGAAGCCGAGTTGGAGGGCCAGAAGGTACACTGCTTAGTTGTAACATAGTCGGCGTGCACCCTTATGCCTCTGGAGTTCTTCGAAAGACACTTTGGACTCCCGGAGAGGAATGGACTAGTGTTGATCACGAATTTTCGAATTGCGAATTTTAATTGCGAATATCAGCACTTCGAGAATTCGCGAATATTTAGAATATCGCAAAATATATTCGCAATTGCGAATATTCGCTTTATGCGAATTTTTTATATGCAAATTTTCGCATGCAAGAAAAGAATGTCATTATTTTCTTGTTTGTGAAAATTCGCATAAAAATTCACATAAATTAGCATAAAATTCGCATAAGCTGGTATTTAAAGGGTATCTTAAATCCCAGTTTATGCAAATTTTTATGCTAATTTATGCAAACAAGAAAATAATGTCTGGAGATTACGAATTTGCGAATTTTCGAATATATGGCGAATATTCGCCCAAATATTCGCGAAATATCGCGAATTCGAATATTGCCCCTGCCGCTCATCACTAGAATGGACGTGACACTAGGTATGAATGTGCTGAGAGACCTAGACCATCAACTCTATGCCAAAGAAGGGCCGAAGTATTGGCAACAGGCCAACCCAGAAGGTTCTACAGCAGATGGTGAGGAGCAGTAGTCTGCAAAAGAGCATCATGTCCAGTCAGCCCATTGGACACGTGAAGGTGCCGCAGAGGACCCCGGTAAAAATCCCACCTCGTGAAGAAGAAATATTGACACTGCCAGTGGGGGCTGGATGACAGCTGAATGGACTAGAGGTTCTGATCGAGCCCGCTTACCAAGAGGAAATGCAGACTCACCCACTGGTAGCCCAGGCCCTTGCTATTGTGAAGGATGCATTTGTGCCCGTACGCTGCCTCAACGTTAAAGACTGCGAGTTAACCATTCCTGGGAATACCTTGCTGGCCAAAGTTTATATATCCAAAGGGGACATCCTTCGATGAAGGGGCTTCACGCTACTGCCAGATAGGAGATCAGCCTGGACCTATGCTGTAAAGGTCCATCAAAGAGAGACACCAACAGCGGAGTGGAACGGTTGGAAGATTATGGCCCTGATAGGGGTGGACTGCAAGACCCTGAACACAGGACAACTGAAGTTGCTGGAAGACACCCTTTGGGAATTTCAGGAGGCATTCTCGAGACATGATGAGGACTTTTGGTGTGCTTCCGCCATCGAGCACGAAATCCCCACCAGCGATGCTGCACCAAACAGGGAACATTACCAGCAAATCCCGCCTAAAATGTAATGGAGGGTGAAGGACATGGTGGTCAGCGTGTTGGAAAACCAGGTGATCCATGAGAGTCAAAGTCCTTGGGCTGCTCCAGTAGTCTTGGTGCAGAAGAAAGATGGGAGTCTCCAGTTTTGTGTGGATTATCGGAAGCTGAATGCCCATAACATGAAGGATGCCTACCTCCTTCCGTGAATTGAGGAGTCATTGTCCGCCCTGAGTCATGTGAAGTTCTTCTCGACTCTTGACCTGGCCAGTGGGTGTTGGCAGGTATCGGTGGCCAAGAAGGACAAAGCGAAGACGGCCTTCATCCTACCTATGGGACTCTACGAGTTCAACCGGATGCCATTCGGCCTTTCCATCGGCCAGGGAACATTCCAGCTGTTGATGGAACGTTGTCTGGGAGATCTCAACTTCAAGTAGGTATTACTATATCTGGATGACATAGTAGTGTTTGGGGTCTCCTTTGCGGATTACCACCAAAGGCTGCGACAGGTCCCAAGACGGCTGCGAGACCATGGGCTTAAGATCAAGCCCAAGAAGTGCCAACTGTTTTGACAGCAGATAGACTATTTGGGACCTTTGGTCACCCAGGAGGGGGTAAAGCCGGCCCCCAGCAAGGTGGAGGTCGTCCAGAAGTGGCCCCAGCTGAGTACACGACGAGAGGTGCGGGCATTCGTGGGACTGGCCGGCTACTACAGGAGGTTTATCCCCAAATTTGTTCATTTGGTGGGCCCGTTAAACGAGTTTTTAGGGGGAACTGCAGGGGACCCAAAGAATTGTCCCATAGAGTCGGGACCCCGGCAACAAGAGGCCTTTGAAGCAGTGAAGAAGGCGCTGACCAGTTCGCCCGATTCTGGCAGACCGCAACCCTGACAACTATAGCTCCTTTAAACTAGAACTACTGGTACTGGTGAGGGCCATGGCCGAAAGGTTTGCGGAGTACCTGACAGGTGCAGAGGTGACCGTGATGATGGACAACAACCCGTTAGCACATCTGGAGAATGCCAAACTCGGTGATCTTGAGCAGAGGTGGTTGGCTCGCCTTTCTAAGTACCATTCCCGCATCAAGTTCCCGTCTGGTAGCGAGAATGGCAATGTCGATGCACTCTCAGGAGTCCCTGTAGGGTTGTCAACAGAGTGCCGATGAAGAGCTAGAGGACACTGAAACTCCTGACCTGGATCGATTACCCATGTTCCAGGATGTGGCACATTCATGTAGGGTGGCGTCCGGGATGTCCATGGTGTTGGGAAAGACGGCTGATTAAGAGAGAGTCCAGAATGGCTTCTGGGCCTGTGGAAAGTAAAAGAATGGGTTCGGACCAAGATCTGGCCTCGGCCAGAAGAGCGGGCCCATCTGACTCCAGAGCGCCAAAAGTTGTTGAGGCAGTGGGATAAACGGACTGTTACCCAGGGCATCCTGTGTCGGACCATATACTTGCAATCAGAGTTGCAGTACCGGGGACAAATTGTCATCCCCATATCATTGGGACCGGAGGCTACCCGGGAAGCCCATGAGAGGGGCGCCCATTTTGGGAGTTATAAAACGTTTAAGTGGCTCCAACGGCTGGTATACTGTCCAGATTTGGCAGACATGGTGGCCGAGGCATGTCCTACGTGTCGGCCCTGTGGCCTGAGTAAGAGTACTGAACAGCGGGCTCCTGTCCAAACCATCCAGACCTCAGCGCCCCTAGAGCTCCTTATGATCGATTACGTACATATTGGGTACTCCACCTCAGGACACTCATACTGTTTAGTCATGACAGACTTTATACAGGTGTTCTGGTGTCCACGGAGGATACATTCGGACCAGGGGGCATGTTTTCAGGGTACTCTAATGAATGAGCTGTACCAGATGTATGGGATCGAACATTCCCGCACCACCCTGTATCATCCCCAGGGAAATGGGCCGTGCGTGCCGTCCAACCACACCTTGCTCCAGATACTGCGGACTCTGGAGGACAACCAAAAGGCTCGGGGGTCCGAGTAGCTACCCGAACTGATGTGGGCCTATAACAATAGGGTACACAGTACCACCGGATACTCCCCACATATGCTCATATTTGGGAGAGCCAGACGGGAGATTGAGGATCTCCACATGCCTGATCCGATGAAGCTATCACCGAGAAATACCACCACATGGGTGCAAGAGCACCGCCACCAGCTGAGAGTGATTCACAAAGTTGTGGGGGAGTGTCTGAGACAAGTGGTACACCCTAACCCAAGACCAGTGCAAAGGTATGGGTATGCCCTGGGTGATCGAGTGATGGTCAAAGCCAAGCAACCGTCTGGGAATTCGGATGAATGGTGGAAGGCGGTCCCATACAGGGTGAAAAGGACGGTAGACTCTGCCATCCAGGTCTATGAGGTAAAGGCAATAGGGATTGGGGGTCCTTCATGAAACTTGCAACGTAACATGTTGTAATTTTGATGAGCCAGTGGGTGCGGAGGAGATGCCTCCTCCTGCTTAGAGTGCAGAGGAAATTCCCCTAAAGGAGGAGGAATGTTGGGTTGTCCCTGCCCCTAACCCACAGAGGCTCCGGCCCTGGCAAGTTTGCCACCAAGAGTAAATGCTGAGCAGTCAGCAGCTCCTTGCCTTTCAGATGTGCCTGATATCCCCAGTGCTTCTGAGCCTCTCACTCTGCGAAGGTCAACGAGGCCCAATGCTGGTGTGCTCCCACAGAATTCTGCCCAGGATGAGTTTGTATGGAGAGGCTTGCGAGATGGGGAAACAGCTTTGATTGTTTGAACACTGTTTGTATGGATTAAATTAAATGTTACAGACTGACATTCTGCTGTTTGGCCACAAGATGCCGCTGTTTCCGAGGCACAGCTTACTGATATTTCCATATTCATGAGAGGTGTAGTTTGCAGAGCATGGAGAGGAACGAGGAGGCAGCCATCTTAAGGAGAAAAGACTGAGGAGCTGTGTGAGCAAAGAAGCTGGCGACATCCAAGTGTGAGAGCAGCCTTCAGTGACCAGAGCTACAGCTAAGTGTCCAAAACCCAGATCCTGTCCAGGGAAATGAGGATTGTTTCCAGGAAGACTGATAAGAGCTGAGGAACAAAGATGCATACCCTGCGGGACCTCATGTTTGCTTGAAAGACTGGTTGTTCGGTTCAGAGTCATCAGCGGATGAAGAGCAGACCCAGGTCAGTAAGATCGTGCACGCACCTCATTGCAGTGTTGGCATCTAGAGACTGAGACCAGGCCTGTGGTTAGCTAGTTAGGGTCTTTGCTTTGTGTCAGGCCTAAAGTATTGCTACTGTTACTACAAGGGCCTCATTACTTAAAGGCACTTTGCACATTTGAGAGCTAACACACCCAAGAACTCAATACAGCTCAGCGTTTTGCTCCGGAGTAATACTCAGGCACGTGCTACTGGACTAGTTATGGGAGGGGGAATACTATAGAGCATGGTAAGATTGTAAACTGTTCTGTTGCACCGCAGACTAGCCCATACTATGCACCCAAATAATTGTTCATGTTTGCTTCAGGATAATAATTGGTACCGAGTGGCAGTTTTAGTTGTGCCCGCCAGTAGGTAAATTACCGCACAATTTCCTCAGGCATCCATCAGAGGGCGCTGTGCTGTACAGCACAGGGGTCTCAGCCTTCGGCCTGGGTGTATGTCAATTTATTTTATGTTCTCAGCATTTGTGGTTGTGTTTATTGCCACGTGTTAGTAAAAGTCTGTTGTGGCAAAAGCCGGTGTCAGAGTTGCTTTCCTCGTTCGTGACTCCACTGTATCCTGGGCAGCCCACCCTGGTACACGCCTTACACACCCTCATTCACAGCCCAGCACAGAATGGTGTTCTGCTCGGGCATCTCCCTGCCTGGTGCTTCACTGATTGGTCATTCAGGCTGTCTGTCAGCCTGGAAGACAATCAGGGCCAGAAAAGTTTTGCGTTTGTCTTGTGGACAAATTTGTTGGAAGTTCATAAAGAACCTGGTTCATTATAAACTAATTCACTCATCTCCAGTCTGGACCAAACCTTCACACTGACAAAACACACAAATTCTTCTCTGGGAATATTATTTAAGACCTAAACACTCTACAGGAGAGAGGACCCTGCACATAAGAGCTTACACTCTACAGGAGAGAGGACACGGCCCATAAGAGCGTACACTCTACAGGAGAGAGGACCCTGCACATACAAGCTTACACTCTACAGGAGAGAGGACACGGCCCATAAGAGCTTACACTCTACAGGAGAGAGAACCCTGCCCATAGGAGCTTACACTCTACAGGAGAGAGGACCCTGCCCATAAGAGCTTACACTCTACAGGAGAGAGGACACTGCCCATAAGAGCTTACACTCTACAGGAGAGAGGACACTGCCCATAAGAGCTTACACTCTACAGGAGAGAGGACCCTCCTCATAAGAGATTACACTCTATAGGAGAGAGGACCCTGCCCATAAGAGCTTACACTCTACAGGAGAGAGGACCCTGCCCATAAGAGCTTACACTCTACAGGAGAGAGGTCCCTGCCCATAAGAGCTTACACTCTACAGGAGAGAGGACCCTACCCATAAGAGCTTACACTCCACAGGAGAGAGGACACTGCACATAAGAGCTTACACTCTACAGGAGAGAGGACCCTGCTTATATGAGCTTACACCCTACAGAAGAGAGGACCCTGCCCATAGGAGCTTACACTCTGCAGGAGAGAGGACCCTGCACATAAGAGCTTACACTCCACAGGAGAGAGGACACTGCACATACGAGCTTACACTCTACAGGAGAGAGTACCCTGCCCATAGGAGCTTACACTCTACAGGAGAGAGGACCCTGCCCATAAGAGCTTACACTCTACAGGAGAGAGTACCCTGCCCATAGGAGCTTACACTCTACAGGAGAGAGGACCCTGCCCATAAGAGCTTACACTCTACAGGAGAGAGTACCCTGCCCATAGGAGCTTACACTCCACAGGAGATAGGACCCTGCTTATATGAGCTTACACCCTACAGAAGAGAGGACCCTGCCCATAGGAGCTTACACTCTACAGGAGAGAGGACCCTGCACATAAGAGCTTACACTCCACAGGAGAGAGGACACTGCACATACGAGCTTACACTCTACAGGAGAGAGTACCCTGCCCATAGGAGCTTACACTCTACAGGAGAGAGGACCCTGCTCATAAGAGCTTACACCCTACAGAAGAGAGGACCCTGCCATAGGAGCTTACACTCTTCAGGAGAGAGGACCCTGCCCATAAGAGCTTACACTCTACAGGAGAGAGGACACTGCACATACGAGCTTACACTCTACAGGAGAGAGGATCCTGCCCATAAGAGCGTACACTCTACAGAAGAGAGGACCCTGCCCATAAGAGATTACACCCTACAGGAGAGAGGACCCTGCCCATAGGAGCTTACACTCCACAGGAGTGAGGACCCCGTCCATAAGAGCTTACACTCTTCAGGAGAGAGAACCCTGCCCATAAGAGCTTACACTCTACAGGAGAGAGGACCCTGCCCATAAGAGCTTACACTCTACAGGAGAGAATCCTGCCCATAAGAGCTTACACTCCACAGGAGTGAGGACCCTGCTTATAAGAGCTTACACCCTACAGAAGAGAGGACCCTGCCCATAAGAGCTTACACTCCACAGGAGTGAGGACCCTGCTTATAAGAGCTTACACTCTACAGGAGAGAGGACCCTGCCAATAAGAGCTTACACTCTACAGGAGAGAAGACACTGGACATACAAGCTTACACTCTACAGGAGAGAGTACCCTGCCCATAAGAGCTTACACTCTACAGGAGAGAGGACCCTGCCCATAATAGCTTACACTCTACAGGAGAGAGGACCCTGCTCATAAGAGCTTACACTCTACAGGAGAGAGGACCCTGCCCATAAGAGATTACACCCTACAGAAGAAAGGACCCTGCACATAAGAGCTTACACTCTACAGGAGAGAGGACCCTGCCCATAAGAGCTTACACTCTACAAAAGAGAGGACACTGCCCATAAGAACTTACACTCTACAGGAGAGTAGAGGGCTTCATATATTTCCCATAAAAAGTGCAGTGATGTATTGTGGGTACCTGTCAGCAGACTGGTATCAACCGTGGTCTACGATTAAGTGACAGAGGCCAAAAAAGGAGATTTTTTAGACCCCCTTAAAAGTTGGAAATTAGGAGAAAGTCCAGGGGACAGGCTAGCAAGCTCTACAGAATGACTACAGCGCAGGAGAAGTCCTTCAGACAAGAATTAGAAGGTGTGATAAGGGAGGATGAGAGTCATAGGTCAATGAGTGAAGAGTATGAGTGGGTTGATAAATTGAGATTAGACTTAAGATGTGTGGTGGTGAAGTGTTGTGGAGAGCTTGTAGACTGGAGGAGAATCATGAATATAACGAGCGTCAGAGATCAGCGGCGTTCGTGTCAACCCTAGACAGAAAGATCAGCCTGGTTGAGGCGTACATGATGGATTTAAGTGGAGCCACCAATGCCAATAGTGACCTAGGTATGGATATGAGAAATGTTTTTAGTTGGGGACGAGAGAATTTGTAAATAGATTGAATGTAGAGAAGAAATGGCAGATCAGAGTTAAATAAGAATCTGAGACATTGGACCTGATGAGTAGATAAGCGCTCCATGACCTGTGGAGGTCAAATCTTCACCTGATCTATCCAGAAGGAGGCAAAGTCAATATAATGGGTTGCAAAGAGTACAAAGAAATAACCAAATGTCCCCAACTTATTTAGGTGGATATGTCTGGACCTCCTGGTTCTATCTAGAAATTACTGGAAACTAAGGACGAGCAAACCAGTTTGGACAGAACTGGATTTAGTCCAAACTTTGCTATTTTTCGGACGGCAAACGAACTACAATGTTTCCAGGTTCGTTTCAGACGATTCTTCTAGCACCATTTTAGGGCACGTGTTGGTGGGACAAAAACACTAGGGAGGAAGAAGAAGGGTTCTCACATGACCCTGAGAGGAATTGGGGGGGAGGGCTTTCTCTGATTGGTTTATCCAGGTTGTCTCTTAGCCTGGACGAACCAATCAGTGCTGTAGCAGGAAAGGAGGTGCCCTAGCAGAACGAGGGCTGGGCTGTGAATGAGGGTGGTTGTCTGCCAGAAAACCATCTCAGGTAGTCAGGGACTGTCAGAAGTCAATCACACGTATTGATAGGGAGAGTAAAGGGAGAGGCTAGGATTCCAAAGAAGAAGTGTGTGTGTTGTGTACAATAGAGAGAAGCAGAAAGAGAGGAGGCAGGGCCCGTGGCTGTGCCTGCTATCAGAAGTGCGGGTGCACCTCAAAAGGAGCTACCTGCAAGCAAATACTTTCATTTTTTTCCCCATTTTCACAGAAATCCTTTTTTGTGTTCAATATAATTAAGCAGCATGTATATGTGATTACTGCAATATCCATAAAGTGGCAGCAATCTAACTGTGTGTGTCAAATTGAAATTGAGCGTCAAGCCGTAGTTGTCCGTTTACATATATTCAGTTTCCACATGGTTGCAATTAAAAAAAAATGTTTTAGAAAGGTCTTTCAATTCATAGGGGCTGTCCGGGTTCAGAGCTGAACCCGAACCTATCCCCTCCTTCACCCAGATAGACCATCTGAAATGAGCATTTCATGCTATGTCTTGCCCTTCGGTGAATCGCACAGGGCAAGGGCTTTTTCTGCCAATCCGGTGATGTGCCAAAAAGTATATCACCGGATAAATTAAAAGAGATAACAAGTTTTCCTAACATTTATGAGTCCTAGGAGGCTAGAGGAGGTTTCATACCAACTTTCAGGACAACTGGAGGAACTTCGGTTCGGCCCAAACCGATTTGGTTCTGAACCAACGTTTTCAAAAATTTAGTGAACAGGACCCGAAATGAATCTCGACTGGTTCATTCATCTCTACTGGAAACTTGCACTATTGTCTGAGCTTTTAAAATGTGGAAATAAATGAATATTTCCAGCTGCAGATGCGAGGACGCAATTACCAATCACAGTGAACGAGTCACTAATTGGCTTCTACAATTAGCAGTAAGCACAGAGCTGAAGAGGATTCTCCTCCTGGGGCACCTTGTTTGCTATAAATATGGTGGTAAATGGAAATGATTCAGACATCTCGTAGTGAAGAGCACGCAACACAGATGATTCAATCAAGGACACTCCAGTCAAGAACATCTAACCATGACCCGAAATGATGAGTCCAATGAGGAGACTAATCACTGATTGTAGACGTAGATGCCCCAAGGTTGAGCTCAGTGCAGTAACTATAGTTCATCCCACCAGGAAGAAAACATTAACAGGGTAAAGAAATTGACCCATCACCAAATCCTACACTAGACCCATCATCAGATCCATCACCAGATCCATCACCAAATCTTACACTAGACCCATCATCAGATCCATCACCAGATCCATTACCAGAACCACCATCAGATCTAATGTAAGCATACATTGTAATCATTCATACCATCAGGATTCCTAAAGCTGATGTGTCTGTTACACAATTTCAGGAGGGTCAGACTTCATAAGATGGTCGGGCTATCCTCCTTCTAGTGGGTGGGCAGTTCTCCGAGGCCAGAAATTAAGAAAAAAACTGAGAAAGAACTGAAGGTCAGTTTGGTCAAAAGCAGTGTTTTACTCAATTTTAAAATGTAAAAAAAAATGTTTCTGGAAATATTTATTTTTATTCTTTTTATGTAATATATCCATGTCAGCTGCAGGATGTGAATAAACAATGGGATCCAGATCCATATGGACTTAAACCTACTGTGCTCTGAAATCCTCATTCTGTCCATGTCTGGTGACCTACAAGCCATGGAAATGGCTGCCACATGATAGTGAATATGTCCACACGTCTACTACATTAAATATGGTCTGATGCATTCTGATTTAGATAGTGGACACTTCTTCGCTCTTCAGGAACCCCCATTGTACTGCGGGGTACAACCTGATAGTAAGGCCCTCTGACCAGCACCCAAACTTGTGCACCCATGCTGTAAATGATGCTTTGAGGTTTAGAGGAACTTTTACACAATGGACGCCTCAAACAAGACCCACCTAGCATTGTTTTCATTTTCAGGAATAACGGAGGATGTAACCCTGGTCCCAATTCTTTTCATATTCTTCTCGAAGGTCTACTTGGTGACTTTAGTGGGTAATCTTGGCATGGTGGCTCTAGTCCTGAAAACTTCCAGGCTTCACACTCCCATGTACTTCTTCTTGAGTTACCTTTCTGTGGTGGACCTCCTCTATTCATCAATCATAACTCCTAAAATGCTTTTAGACCTTATATCCATGAAGAAGGACATCTCATTTACTGGTTGCACTCTCCAGTTCTTTTTCTTTGCTGCCATGGCAGCTACAGAGGCGTTTCTTCTCTCTAACATGTCCTATGACAGATACGCTGCCATCTGCCACCCCCTCCACTACGTCTCCATAATGACCAAGAAGAAGTGTTGGTGTCTTGTCCTCTTCTCCTTCGCTCTTGGCTTCTTGCAGTCATTAGCACAGACTAGCTGTGTGTTTAGTCTAGAGTTCTGTGGATCTCACCACATAGCCCACTTCTACTGTGATGTCCTTCCCCTGCTTAAACTGTCCTGCTCAGATACCTTCACCTGTGACATGGTGACTGTATTCATCATCTCCTCATGTGGAATTGGGTCCTTGTTGACCATCTTGGTCTCATACATGTTCATTGTTTCCTCTATCCTCCATATGAAATCGGCCGAGGGCAGGAGGAAGGTCTTCAGTACGTGTTCTGCTCATCTTACGTCGGTTTCCATCTTGTATGGTTCTGTATTCTTCATCTATCTACGGTCTCCCACCAGTGACTTTAGTAAACGGGACAAGGTGGTCTCTGTCTTCTACACAGTGATAACGCCTATGCTGAATCCACTTATCTACAGTATAAGAAACCAGGAGGTGAAGAAGGTCCTCATGATGGCAGCAGGAAGAACTTGAAAACTCGTCAATTAGAAGAACACTCCATACCTACAGGTTGTGTTCAAAATAATAGCAGTGTGTTTAAAAAAGTGAATAAAGCTGAAAATCCTTCGAATAGCTTTTATTTCCATCCACACAAATGCTTCGGGAACACTACGCATTCTATTCCAAATCAAAACATGAAGAAAAATATGTCAAATTTGTATTGTTCAAATTCAAAAAATTGAAGAAAAGTGAATATTGGACTGTTCAAAAAAATAGCAGTGTTTTTATTCTTCATAAAATTCACTATATAAACTTAAAAATGGTTGAAGATTTGGCTTTCCTTTGAATCACTGAACTAATCTCTAGTTGTCTATGGTGTTTTGTCCGGCACTCACAACATTAGTGCCCCCAGGGAGCAGGAACCAAGGTAAGTACAACTATACACTTTATTACCCCTATAGTCCAATGCAAACTAGTTAACATAAATACATGAAATATAGGCCGTATGCGTAAGTAATAGCTTGCACTAAATCTTACTATATGAAGTGTAAGCTACACTGTGTTATAACTGGTGAACATCAGATGACGCTGGTCCTCAACCTTTGAGTCTTAATAGTAAGTATTATATCATATGTGAACTGCACTGCATTACATCCATTAGTCACCAGATGGAGCTGATCCTCAACGATCAAATCCTAATGGTAAGTATATAAGCTGGTGGCTTTATGCTCACGGATAAATATTCGGACAAGTAAATATTCAGACTTAAAAACTGTGGTAAGTTCTGTGTTGTCCTTTGTGAGGAAATGAGCGTTGATACAATCACTGTATTCCCCTCTATAGGGGAATGAACGCAGTAGAATTCTATGAATCAGTCCGGCATAATCAGCTGCTTGAATACATTACATTACATGAACATTCGGCAACAGTGGCGTCCCACGTGCCTATTGAATGTTAGATAGGAGGTACCTCTTTTTGCCCGTAGCTGCTTGATCCCGATACCAGGTTTCTTCCACCTCGCACCCCGCTATTGTAGCGTTGTTCAGCGTGTCACGTGGTCTCTATTTTACAAGACATTCCGTGAGTAAAGGGTTATGTCATGCCTTCATATGGTGTCACGGGAGTTCCTGGATATCTCGGGCTGGCATCAATATTTGGTCCGGGCAGATAAATAAATAGATGAGCAGGCTGTATTCCCAAACGCGTTTTGAAGTAACTTACTTCTTCCCCAGTGGTCGCCTGCTCACTCTGGCTCTTATCCTTTTACATCTGGCTAATGGGCAGATTGCCTACCCAAAAAAACGTAATGGACGTGTACTCCACTTCAGGTTTTCCTCTGCAGACAGCGGTAAGTTTGAATAGCAGTGCCGCTTATGTAACCTATCTCAAGAAAACGCATATGCGGATTCTGCTATTCGCCATGCAGTTTCAATGCATTTTTTTACCCCCATATTGGGAGATACTCTTCAAATTTGGTATATGACAAGTTGATCGTCCCAAGAACTATTGTCTATCAGATTTAGGAATTAAAATTCTGAGATTAAACTTATACAACTTAATTATTGCAACATTTTCTGTTACCATACCATAAAAACCACGTGCAGTTTTTGTTATTCACAATGCGTTTTTGGTGCGGTTTTTATATTATCTCACATATTAAATTAAGGAAAAAAACATGATGTTCCAAACATACAGCTACTTATGTCTGACTCCTAAAAAACGTTTTTCTGGTACGACATATTGAACTCCTGATGGGAAATCCTGCCCAGACCAAATATTGATGCCAGCCTGAGATATCCAGGAACTCCCTTGTCTTACTCTGCATTGACACCATATGGAGGCGTGACATAACCCTTTACTCACGGAGTGTAAAATAGAGACCACAGACATGCCGAAAAACGCTACAATAGCGGGGTGCAAGGTGGAAGAAACCTGGTATCGGGATCAAGCAGCTATCTAACATTCAATAGGCACGTGGGACGCCACTGTAGCCGAATGTTCATGTAATGTATCAAAATTTTGTATGCAAGCAGCTGATTATGCCGGACTGATTCATAGAATTCTACTGCGTTCATTCCCCTATAAAGGGGAATACAGTGATTGTATCAACGCTCATTTATTTAAAACGACTGAAAAAATGTCGGGTTGTTAAATAGGTAGGAAATGCTCAAACCCAAATGCAACTGTGCATATATCTACAGAGGAGCAGATCCTGCACTTGTGGCCCGTTGATAATGGCAATCCCCAGCAAAAATGCATACAATGCAGGATGCCCGCTGCGGACCACAAGTACCACAATAGACATCCTACACAAGATGACAATTGTGTGGATGTGATAAACAATATAAAAATATAGCAATAACAAATAAAATGACAGGTGCACTCTGCTGTCTTACTAAGCCCTCAAATTGTTAAAATTGAGAGATTAGTTGACATGTCCTACAGTTGAGGACATGTCTTAAAGAGGACCTTTCATGACTTCTAAATATATAAACCAAGTATGCTCACATGGAGAGCGGCGCCCAGGGATCTCCCTGCACTTACTATTATCCCTGGGCGCCGCTCCGTTCTCCCGGTATAGGCTCCGGTATCTGTGCTCATTAAGTTATAGTAGGCGGGGACTTGGTGGAATTGGTTATAGTAGGCGGAGCCTGCCCTTCATCTCCTTCTCCCCGGCTGTAGCGCTGGCCAGTCGCAGCGCAGAGCTCATAGCCTGGGAGTTTTTTTTCTCCCAGGCTATGAGATCTGCGCTGTGATTGGCCAGCGCTGCAGCCTGGGAGAAGGAGATGAAGGGCAGGCTCCGCCTACTATAACTTAGTGAGCACAGATACCGGAGCCTGTGGTGAAACCAAACTCGCCACTAAGTTTTGGAGGGGACAGATTGCCAGCCTCTTGCCCCAGGATTATGGGCCCTCTCATCAGCCCATGCTAAACTTAAACCCCATGGCGATTTGACTGTGTTTGTGGCATCTGAGCGTTGTTTGGATATATTGAGCGCTCAGATCCAAGCCATCTGGGGATATGTTAAATGTCTGTGTGTCCTGTAAAGGGTGGGACATGGTATATTGAATAATGATGTCTGTCCTATTGTCCCCACGTGTGTATTGGCGATTTCCCTTTGTCCTGAGAGATAATTGAATGAGTCCTCGATTGTCTCCAGGACAGAAGACATTGTGTATTCTCCTGCCTGGGATGATTACATTAACCTGTGAAGGGTAATTGTATCACAGGCAGAGGGGAGGGATATGCTGGGGGTGTCTGTATTGTCCCATTGTGTGCGATTGGCTGCTGTATCCCCTGTGTCGCAGTCTTCCTTCTGGTCCCCTAGGGGAGTGTCCACCAGGTGGGAGACCTGCATAAATACCGGGCAGGCAGCCCTCAATAAAGTGAGAATTCCTGTTTAACCATTAATACGGAGCCTCGTCTCGTACTTGGGGGGAATTGCTACGTCAGAACGTTCTCTTGCCTGTTCCAGGAAAGGAGGACTTCGTATGGTTCCAGTTCGGTGGATTCCAGCGGTTGTGGGTTGCTGTGCTCTTCTCCAGGGGAATCGCCCGAACGGTATTAACACTCACTATACCGGGTTATACCGTAACAACTGGTGGCAAGCAGCGGGATCGTTCCTACAGCCAGAAGGACAGCAACAGAAGGCACCGTGGATTTTACAATTTGAGGGCAAAGCGTGTCCCAGTACAGCACCGGTATGGAACCACTAGTGGAGTATGATGAGGGTGTCATGGATGACCAAGATGCAGTCCGCAAAGGCATCTGGTACCAGGCACTGGGTATTGTGGAGTATCTGCGGGACGAGAGGCTCCCCAAGGACGAGCAGCGACAGCAGAAGCGAGTAGCCCTGCGGATGCCCTTCCTAGGAGAGCAGCCCCTGGAAGAGTGGGTAGAAGACCTGAAGCACCTGGTAAGGCGGGAGATGTGGCTGGAAGATGCCTACCAGGCACTCTGGTGGTATGAAGCTCGGTACCTACCCCGGACAGCCGAGCATGACATACCAGAGGGAGAGGAGTTTGATGGTCCTGGCTTGTTATGGGAGACTTTTTCAGAGCTGGAGTTTGGGAGCCCTACACAAGCCCGGTTCAGGGACCTCTTTGAGAGGCGGGAGAGCAGGTATGACTGGGACGACACTCACAAAATTGAGCAAGACCTGGTCCACCTGGTGACCCGGGAGATGGAGCTGGAACAGGACTGCCAGCAGCTGTTCCACTCCAGTGAGAGGGCTCAGCGAGAGAGCAGAGTGTCAGACCCAGGTCCAGAGCCCTTCAGCTGGGAGGATATTGTGGAGGTCTACTGGGAAGAACCCCAGGTGGCCGGTGGAGATGGGACCGAGGTCTCTCCACCGGTCCTGCAGGGAATTGGGAGCCCAGTCTCCATTCCCCAGCGGCAGGCTGAGTTACAGGGGGCAGAGACAGTCGGTCCTGTCCCCCAGCGGCAGAGTCAAGTGCAGGGAATTGGGAGCCCAGGCTCCATTTCCCATCGGCAGAGTGTCTAGCAGGGAATAGAGAGCCCAGTCTCCTTTCCCCAGCAGCAGGACACTGTGTTGGGAGCGGAGACAGTCGGTCTCCTTCCCCAGAGGCTGGAAGTATGTATGGGAGAGGAGCTTGTTACCCCCTCTCCCCAGCGGCAGGCTAAGTTACAGGGGGCAGAGACAGTCGGTCCTGGCCCCCAGCAGCAGAGTGACTTACTGGGAGAGGAGAGCCTTGTCCTCCCTCCCCATCGGCAGAGAGTCCGGCAGGGAATAGAGAGCCCAGTCTCCTTTCCCCAGCAGCAGGACACTGTGTTGGGAGCGGAGACAGTCGGTCTCCCTCCCCAGCAGCTGGAAGTATGTATGGGAGAGGAGCTTGTTACCTGCTCTCCCCAGCGGCAGCCGGATTTTAAGGGAGTAGGGACAGTCGGTCCTGCTCCCCAGCGGCAGTATGTTTTTCAGGGAGAGAAGAGCATCGTCTCCATTCCCCATCGGCCGTGTGATTTACAGGGAATTGGGAGCCCGGTCTCCATCCCCCAGCGGCAGTTTAACGCACCAGGGGGAGACATTAAGCCCCACAACAGTGCAGATAGGACCGTGGTCTCTGCACTCACAGCACAGGGGGTAGGGACAGTCGGTCCTGTCCCCCAGCAACAGGGCCATTTAGCCAAAGGGGAGACAGTCGGTCTCCCCCCACAGCAGCATGGTGGTCTATCTAAAGGGGAGACAGTCAGTCTCTCCCTACAACAGCAGAGCTGTGTATCTAAAGGGGAGCCAGTCGGTCTCCCCCTACAACAACCAGGCTCCAACCAGGCTACTTCCGTGGTAGCGCTGGCACCAGGGCAGAGTACCGCTGGTCTCTGCCCACTCAGCAACCCACTCAGGCAGTCTACCAGTCCCCCACACAGCCGTAGTGAGGCACATGGACATGGACAGGTTTAACCCTTTGCTCAGGTGTAGTAACCATTTATTGTGGGTGGGCTGTACTGCTGTTTCTGTTTTGTGGGTGGGCTGCTGGACTAACAAGGGCACTGACCGGCAGAAGGTCAGATACCCTGTTAGTCTGTTTGGAAAAGGGGAGATGTGTGGCGAAACCAAACTCGCCACTGAGTTTTGGAGGGGACAGATTGCCAGCCTCTTGCCCCAGGATTATGGGCCCTCTCATCAGCCCATGCTAAACTTAAACCCCATGGCGATTTGACTGTGTTTGTGGCAACTGAGCGCTGTTTGGATATATTGAGCGCTCAGATCCAAGCCATCTGGGGATATGTTAAATGTCTGTGTGTACTGTAAAGGGTGGGACATGGTATATTGAATAATGATGTCTGTCCTATTGTCCCCACGTGTGTATTGGCGATTTCCCTTTGTCCTGAGAGATAATTGAATGAGTCCTCGATTGTCTCCAGGACAGAAGACATTGTGTATTCTCCTGCCTGTGATGATTACATTAACCTGTGTAGGGTAATGGTATCACAGGCAGAGGGGAGGGATATGCTGGGGGTGTCTGTATTGTCCCATTGTGTGTGATTGGCTGCTGTATCCCGTGTCGCAGTCTTCCTTCTGGTCCCCTAGGGGAGTGTCCACCAGGTGGGAGACCCGCATAAATACCGGGCAGGTAGCCCTCAATAAAGAGAGAATTCCTGTTTAACCATTAATACGGAGCCTCGTCTTGTACTTGGGGGGAATTGCTACGTCAGAACGTTCTCTTGCCTGTTCCAGGAAAGGAGGACTTCGTATGGTTCCAGTTCGGTGGATTCCAGCGGTTGTGGGTTGCTGTGCTCTTCTCCAGGGGAATCGCCCGAACGGTATTAACCCTCACTATACCGGGTTATACCGTAACAGAGCCTATACCGGGAGAACGGAGCGGCGCCCAGGGATAATAGTAAGTGCAGGGAGAACCCTGGGCGCCGCTCTACATGTGAGCATACTTGGTTTATATATTTAGAAGTCATGAAAGGTCCTCTTTAAGCCTGAGCACCACGCCAAGGTATCTCAAGTAGCTCGGGACCTAACACTCACCTACCTGTGCCGTATGGGCAATACCAGGGGCCAGTGGGCTAAATTACAGGAATGTATAGGCCAACTCACAGCAAACTCCCCCCAGCATGTAGCCATGCCTGCAATGAGAGGAGGGAGGAGGCTGTGAGCCCCACCCAAGACTGGCTGATATGGCCCAGGAATCTGCGGGCGCAGCGGGCATCCTCCATTGTATGCATTTTTGCTGGGGATCGCCATTAGCAACGGGCCACAGGTGCAGGATCTGCTCCCCTGTATATATATGCACAACTGCATTTGGGTTTGAGCATTTCCTGCCAGTTTAACACCCCGCCATTTTTTCAGTCGTTTTATATACTGAGTTGTTTGGAGGTGTATAAACTCCTATGTAAATGTGCCTGATTTCCATCCACAGGCTACATTTCGGTGCACCTGTGAGGCCTGGGCCATATCAGCCAGTCTTGGGTGGGGCTCACAGCCTCCTTCCTCCTCCCATTGCAGGCCTGACGACATGCTGGAGGTGACTGAGAGTTTGATGTGAGCCGGCCTTACGCTCCTGTAATTCAGCCCACTGGCCCCTGGTATTGCCCATATGGCACAGGTAGGTTAGCATTAGGTCCCGAGCTACTTGAGATACCTTGGCGCGGTGCGCCGGCTCAGACATGTCCTCCACAGTAGGATATGTTGGCTAATTCTCAATTTTAACATCAGCATGAGGGTTTAGTAAGACCGCAGAGTGCACCAGTCTCTTCTATTGTTATTATTATACCGAATATTTATCCATAAGCATAAAGCCACCAGTTTATATACTTACCATTAGGATCTGAACATTGAGGATCAGCGCCATCTGGTGACTAATGGACGTAATGCAGTGCAGTTCACATATGATATAATACTTACTATCAAGACTCAAAGGTTGAGGAGTAAGGACCATCTGATGTTCACCAGTTATAACACAGTTAGCTTACACTTCATATAGTAACATTTAGGGCAAGCTATTACTTACGCATACGGCCTATATTTTATGAATTTATTTTATGTATTTATTTTAACTAGTTTCTATGGGACAATGGGGGTAATAAAGTGTATAGTTTTATTTACCTTGGTCATCTACTCCCTGGGGGCACTAATGTTGTGATTGCCTGACAATTGGGTGAGTCAGACAAGTCAAGAGCACCCGTCTCCACCTCCACTAACGGGTGAGCCGCTAGATATTTTCCGACTATTAATATTTAGTTGTATAACCGCTGTGTCTGAGCACTGCTGGACGTCTGTGCTGCACGGAGTCAACCAACTTCTGGCCCGGTGACCAGGTCTCCGGATGATTGGACTACATTCCACAGTTCTTCTCTATTTCTTGGTTTTGCCTTTTGATGTCACCCCACGAGTTTTCTATTGGATTAAGATCCGGGGATTGGGCCGGCCGCTCCATAACGTCCATCTTGTTGGTCTGTAACCGAGATGTTGCTGGTTTACTGGTGTGTTTGGGGTCGTTGTCTTGTTGGAACACCCACTTCAAGGGCATTTCCTCTTCAGCATAAGGCAGCATGACCTCTTCACGTATTCTGATGTCTTCAAACTGATCCATGATCCCTGGTATGCGATAAATAGGCCCAACACCGTAGTATGAGAACATCCCCATATCATGATGCTTCACTGTCCTCACGGTGTCCTGTGGACTGAATTTAGTGTTTGGGGGTCGTCTGACAAACTGTCTCCGGCCAATTGACCCAAAAAGAACAATCTTACTTTCATCAGTCCACAAAATGTTGTGCCCTTTCTCTTTGGCTGGGAACACACCTAAGCGTTTTTCAGGCGTGCGTTTTTTCAAGCGTTTTTACGCGCGACAAATGCGTGATTGTATGCGCGTTTTTGTCATTAACCTCTTGCCGCCACGCTAACGCCGATGGGCGTCAGCGCGGCGGCTCTCTCAGGTCTCAGTCACGCCTATCGGCGTCATCTTGTGAGACCTGAGATTTCACATGAACGCGCGCGCGTCGTGCGCGCGCGTTCATGTGATCGGAGCCGGGACAACTGAAACTACAGCCTGCCAGCGCTGATCATGCGCTGGCAGGCTGTAGATGCGGAAAAAACGCATTTAAATCGCATATCAGATGCTGTTTTTTAAACAGCGTCTGATATGCCTGCTGTCTGCTCGTCTGGTGGTCCCTTTGTTTGGGACCACCAGAGGAAACATAGGAAAAGTGCACCAATCACTACACACACCCCCCACCCCCATCACTGATTAACCCCTGATCACCCATGTCACCCCCTGATCACCCCCTGTCACCCCCCGTCACTAATCACCCCCTACAGGCTCATTCAGACGTCCGTATGTGTTTTGCGGATCCATGGATCTGCGGATCCGCAAAATACGGACACCGGCAATGCGCTCCGCATTTTGCAGATCCGCACAGAACTATATAGAAAATGCTTTTTCTTGTCCGCAGTGCGGACAAGAATAGGACATGTTCTATATTTTTGCGGAACGGAAGTGCAGACTCGAAGCGCGGATCCGTAATTCCGGATCCGAGCGGGACAAAGTCTGTCCCCATAGAAATGAATGGGTCCGCAATTCCGTTCCGCAAACAGAATTGCGGACGTGTGAATGGGGCATAAGGGTCTCTTATCACCGCCAGTTAGTTAGCTACTTGTTAGGTAGCTAGCGCCCAGCCCACCGCACCGCACCGCAGTCACTGATTTTGGCAGGGATTTTTTCATCCACATTGATCGATGCGAATGAAAAAATCTGTGCCGTTCATTTTTTTTTTTTTTCAGCGCAGCGGCCGAACGGAAAAAAAAATCTCATTCCCCGTATGCTCAATATACGGAGAATCGCAGAAACTCCTAATGCTGGCCATACATGTAATGATTGCGGAGACCCTCAAATGCCAGGGCAGTACAAAAACCCCACAAGTGACCCCATTTTAGAAAGAAGACGCCCCAAGGTATTCCGTGAGGGGTATGGGGAGTTCATGGAAAATTTTATTTTTTGTCACAAGTTAGTGGAATTTGAGACTTTGTAAAAAAAAATATATATATATCAATTTCCGCTAACTTGTGTCAAAATTTTTTTTTTCTGTGAACTCGCCATGCCCCTCACGGAATACCTTGGGGTGTCTTCTTTCCACAATGGGGTCACATGTGGGGTGTTTGTACTGCCCTGGCATTTTAGGGGCCCTAAAGCGTGAGAATCCAAATGCGTAAAAATGGCCTGTGAAATCCTAAAGGTACTCATTGGAATTTGGGCCCCTTTGTGCATCTTGGCTGCAAAAAAGTGTCACTCGTGGTATCGCCGAACTCAGGAGAAGTAGGGCGATGTGTTTTGGGGTGTATTTTTATATATACCCATACTGGGTGAGAGAAATATCTCTGTAAACAACAATTTTTAAATTTTTTTATACAAAGTTGTCAGTTTACAGAGATATTTCTCTCACCCAACATGGGTATATGTAAAAATACACCCTAAAACACATTGCCCTACTTCTCCGGAGTACGGCGATACCACATGAGTGACACTTTTTGCAGCCTGAGTGCAAAGGGGCCCAAATTCCAACGAGTACCTTTAGGTTTTACATGGCGGCTCACAATTTAGCCCCGCCCAAAATGCCAGAACAGTAAACACACCCACAAATGACCCCATTTCGGAAGTAGACACCCCAAGGTATTCACTGAGGGGCATAGTGAGTCCGTATGAGATTTTTTTTTTTGCCAGAAGTTAGCAGAAATGGAAACTTTATTATTATTTTTTTTTCCTCAGAAAGTGTCATTTTCCGCTAACTTGTGAAAAAAATGAAATGATACATGAACTCACCATGCCCCTCCGCGAATACTTTGGGGTGTCTTCTTTCTAAAATGGTGTGATTTGGGGGGTATTTATACTTTCCTGACATTCTAGCACCTGAAGAAACATGACAGGCGCTCAGAAAGTCAGAGCTGCTTCAAAATGCCGAAATTCACTTTTTTGCACCATAGTTTGTAAACTCTATAACTTTTACCCAAACCAATAAATATACACTTATTGGACTTTTTTTTTATCAAAGACATGTAGAACAATACATTTAGAGAAAAATTTATATAGAAATGTAGTTTTTTTTTTTTAAATTTACAACAGAAAGTGAAAAATGTCATTTTTTTGCAAAAATGTCGTTAAATTTTTATTAATAGCAAAAAAAGTAAAAATGTCAGCAACAATGAAATACCACGAAATGAAAGGTCTATTAGTGAGAAGAAAAGGAGGTAAAATTCATTTGGGTGGTAAGTTGTATGACAGAGCAATAAACGGTGAAAGTAGTGCAGTGCGGATTTGTAAAAAAGGGCCTGGTCACTAGGGGGGTATAAACCTGTGGTCTTCAAGTGGTTAATGAACGCGCGTTTTTCGCGCGTTTTTGTGATTGACAGGTGCAAGATCCACTAAAAATGCAGGCCTACCTATATGAAAGGTGTTGAATGTTTGCCAAATTGAGATTTTTATTGATTAGGTGTGTTTGAGAGTGTTGTACTGTTGGAGTTTGGTGTGGTTAATTTGGTGGATTTCTATGGAGTTTAGGAGACAAACGCAAGTGGCAGCAATGGTGTGTGGAGTGTTGCTCTTGCGGATGCGTCGTCGGAGAACGACCCGGCGACGTTTTTGAAAAAGAAAACGCGCATTTCTTCATCTTTGCGTGTTCTAATACAATCCTATGGACGGAAACGCGCGCAAAAACGCCCTAAAGAAGCTCAAGTAGAAGCGACAGCGTTAGGCGTTTTCCAGCGCGTTCAAACACGCTGTAAAACGCCCAAATGTGAACCATGCCCATAGGGAAGCATGGCTTTTCACATGTTGTTCGTTTTACAGCGCGTATAAACGCGCTGTAAAATGCTTAGGTGTGTACCTAGGGTTTAGGCCGGTCAATGTGCTCTTTGGCAGATTGTAAGCTCTTCAGCACGTCTGGGACTTTGCAGGGGCTTCTTGCAGATCGCTTGGCTTCACATAGGCTTCTACTAATTGTAACAGTACTCACAAGTAACAGTACAAACAGGTAACAGTACTCACACGTAACAGTATTGTCACAGGTAACAGTACTCACAGGTAACAGTACAAACAGGTAACAGTATTGTCACAGGTAACAGTACTTACAGGTAACAGTGCAAACAGGTAACAGTACTCACAGGTAACAGTATTGTCACAGGTAACAGTACTTACAGGTAACAGTGCAAACAGGTAACAGTACTCACAGGTAACAGTATTGTCACAGGTAACAGTACTCACAGGTAACAGTACTCACAGGTAACAGTACTCACAGGTAACAGTACTCACTGGTAACAGTACTCACAGGTAACAGTACTCACAGGTAACAGTATTGTCACAGATAACAGTACTCACAGGTAACAGTACTCACAGGTAACAGTACTCACAGGTAACAGTACTCACTGGTAACAGTACTCACAGGTAACAGTACTCACAGGTAACAGTACTCCAACAATGAAATACCACGAAATGAAAGGTCTATTAGTGAGAAGAAAGGAGGTAAAATTCATTTGGGTGGTAAGTTGTATGACAGAGCAATAAACGGTGAAAGTAGTGCAGTGCGTGGTTTGTAAAAGGGCCTGGTCACTAGGGGGTATAAACCTGTGGTCTTCATAGTGGTTAATGAACGCGCGTTTTCAGCGTTTTGTGATTGACAGGTGCAAGATCCACTAAAAATGCAGGCCTACCTATATGAAAGGTGTTGAATGTTTGCCAAATTGAGATTTTTATTGATTAGGTGTGTTTGAGAGTGTTGTACTGTTGGAGTTTGGTGTGGTTAATTTGGTGGATTTCTATGGAGTTTAGGAGACAAACGCAAGTGGCAGCAATGGTGTGTGGAGTGTTGCTCTTGCGGATGCGTCGTCGGAGAAACGACCGGCGACGTTTTGAAAAAGAAAACGCGCATTTCTTCATCTTTGCGTGTTCTAATACAATCCTATGGACGGAAGCGGCACAAAACGCCTAAAGAAGCTCAAGTAGAGCGACAGCGTTAGGCGTTTCAGCGCGTTCAAACACGCTGTAAAACGCCCAAATGTGAACCATGCCCATAGGGAAGCATGGCTTTTCACATGTTGTTACGTTTTACAGCGCGTATAACGCAGCTGTAAAATGCTTAGAGTGTGTACCTAGAGGTTTAGGCCGGTCAAGTGCTCTTTGGCAGATTGTAAGCTCTTCAGCACGTCTGGGACTTTGCAGGGGCTTCTTGCAGATCGCTTGGCTTCACATAGGCTTCTACTAATTGTAACAGTACTCACAAGTAACAGTACAAACAGGTAACAGTACTCACACGTAACAGTATTGTCACAGGTAACGAGTACTCACAGGTAACAGTACAAACAGGTAACAGTGATTGTCACAGGTAACAGTACTTACAGGTAACAGTGCAAACAGGTAACAGTACTCACAGGTAACAGTATTGTCACAGGTAACAGTACTTACAGGTAACAGTGCAAACAGGTAACAGTACTCACAGGTAACAGTATTGTCACAGGTAACAGTACTCACAGGTAACAGTACTCACAGGTAACAGTACTCACAGGTAACAGTACTCACTGGTAACAGTACTCACAGGTAACAGTACTCACAGGTAACAGTATTGTCACAGATAACAGTACTCACAGGTAACAGTACTCACAGGTAACAGTACTCACAGGTAACAGTACTCACTGGTAACAGTACTCACAGGTAACAGTACTCACAGGTAACAGTACTCACAGGTAACAGTACTCACTGGTAACAGTACTCACAGGTAACAGTACTCACAGGTAACAGTATTGTCACAGGTAACTTTAGACCTTCTTTGATCTTCCTGAAGCTGATTGTTGCCCGAGTCCTTGCCCCTTTGGTTATTCTTCTATCCATTCAAATGGTAGTTTTTCGCTTTCTTCCACGTCTTACGGGTTTTGGTTGCCATTTTAAAGCATTTGCAATAATTTTAGCTGAGCAGCCGATCATTTTCTGCACTTCTTTATATGTTTTCCCCCCTCAAATAAACTTTTTAATCAAGGTTGATTGGAACCTGGAGCCGGCCCAGCATGGGACCATCGGCATGGGAAAGGAGAGGGAGATTTAAACTATAAGATTATTTCTGAAAGATAGAATACCTCTTTAACCTGCTTTACTGCCCTAGGCCACCAAGGTGTTGGTATCAGGCACTTCAGCACCCCAGGTGACAGGGAGATTAGATAATGCTGCATTTACCGTCACTATGAATTCACTGCGGTCATTTCTTGCAATGCTTGGCCTGTGGTGTAAGTTTTATTATTACTTGTTTTACTTTATTACTTTTCCTTTTTTTAAACCATAATGTTCTGTCATATATTTATACGACGTGTTAGTTTGTACCTTAGGACGCTAATGACTGGTTTCTACGACACAGTCATTATTTCCCAGTCAGGCTCCTCTATTTGCTCGCACTGCGACCAGTACTGACTAAGGTGCATCAGGAGTTAAACAGCAGAGATGGAAGCTTTCTCTGATCCTGGCTGTTACTAGGGGTGGGGAGCTCACAGCCACAATAAGGGGCATGTACGCCGGAGTGCCGCAGCTATATCCCACCAGTGATGTACATGTACGCCATTGTCCCGGAGCTATATCCCACCAGTGATGTACATGTACACCATTGTGCCGGAGCTATATCCCACCAGTGATGTACATGTACGCCATCGTCCCGGAGCTATATCCCACCAGTGATGTACATGTACGACATTGTCCCGGAGCTATATCCCACCAGTGATGTACATGTACACCATTGTGCCGGAGCTATATCCCACCAGTGATGTACATGTACGCCATTGTGCCGGAGCTATATCCCACCAGTGATGTACATGTACGCCATTGTCCCGGAGCTATATCCCACTAGTGATGGACATGTACACCATTGTCCCGGAGCTATATCCCACCAGTGATGTACATGTACGCCATTGTGCCGGAGCTATATCCCACCAGTGATGTACATGTACGCCATCGTCCTGGAGCTATATCCCACCAGTGATGTACATGTACGCCATCGTCCCGGAGCTATATCCCACCAGTGATGTACATGTACGCCATTGTGCCGGAGCTATATCCCACCAGTAATGTACATGTACACCAGTGTGCCGGAGCTATATCCCACCAGTGATGTACATGTACGCCATTGTCCCAGAGATATATTCCACCAGTGATGTACATGTACGCCATCGTCCCGGAGCTATATCCCACCAGTGATGTACATGTACGCCATGGTGTTGGAGCTATATCCCACCAGTGATGTACATGTACGCCATCGTCCCGGAGCTATATCCCACCAGTGATGTACATGTACACCATTGTCCCGGAGCTATATCCCACCAGTGATGTAAATGTACACCATGGTGTCGGAGCTATATCCCACCAGTGATGTACATGTACGACATCGTCCTGGAGCTATATCCCACCAGTGATGTACATGTACGCCATCGTCCCGGAGCTATATCCCACCAGTGATGTACATGTACGCCATTGTGCCGGAGCTATATCCCACCAGTAATGTACATGTACACCAGTGTGCCGGAGCTATATCCCACCAGTAATGTACATGTACACCAGTGTGCCGGAGCTATATCCCACCAGTGATGTACATGTACGGCATTGTCCCGGAGCTATATCCCACCAGTGATGTACATGTACGCCATCGTCCCGGAGCTATATCCCACCAGTGATGTACATGTACGCCATCATCCCAGAGATATATCCCACCAGTGATGTACATGTACGACATTGTCCCGGAGCTATATCCCACCAGTGATGTACATGTACGCCATTGTCCCAGAGATATATTCCACCAGTGATGTACATGTACGCCATCGTCCCGGAGCTATATCCCACCAGTGATGTACATGTACGCCATTGTCCCGGAGCAATATCCCACCAGTGATGTACATATGCGCCATTGTCCCGAGCTATATCCCACCAGTGATGTACATGTACGCCATTGTCCCGGAGCAATATCCCACCAGTGATGTACATGTACGCCATCGTCCCGGAGCTATATCCCACCAGTGATGTACATGTACGACATTGTCCCGGAGCTATATCCCACCAGTGATGTACATGTACGACATTGTCCCGGAGCTATATCCCACCAGTGATGTACATGTACGCCATCGTCCCGGAGCTATATCCCACCAGTGATGTACATGTACGCCATCGTCCTGGAGCTATATCCCACCAGTGATGTACATGTACGCCATTGTGCCGGAGCTATATCCCACCGGTGATATACATGTACGACATTGTCCCAGAGCTATATCCCACCGGTGATATACATGTACGACATTGTCCCGGAGCAATATCCCACCAGTGATGTACATGTACGACATTGTCCCAGAGTCAGGGCCGTCTTTAAGGAGGGGCAAAAGGGGCAGCTGCCCCGGGCCCAGTTGCTCCTGGGGGGCCCGCTACACTCACGTGTAATGGGAATGCTCTGACAGGGCCCAGCATGAAGTACAGTGAATGCCGGGCCCTGTCAGAGCACTCTTCAAACATGAGGTGGCGCAGAGGCAAGGAGGAGGGGAGGAGGGGTGCGCACTCACCCGCCCAGCAGTTCTTGTCACTGCCGGGCTGTTCGTTTCTATAGTGAAGCAGGGAGACCTCTCTGCTCCCTGCTTCACTGATCTTCAAAGCTCTGAGGCTCCCCCTGCTGGCTGCACTTGGTACTGCTGGCTGTGGGAGGAGCTCTGAAGGCCCAGGAATCTGCCTTTAGCACAGCCAGCAGCGTGATGTGAGCGTGGGAGCCTGTCACCAGGGAAGAAGGTAAGTATTAATTGTTTTTTTCCCCCATAAGGCTGCAAAAAAGGGGGGAACCACTAGAGTGAGGGGCCACAAAAGAACATAACCACTGTGAGGGGCACATGTCTGGGTATAACATCTACTGTGAGGGGGCACAGATATGTGGGCATAACTGCTGTGAGGGAGGCACATATTTGGCATAACCACTGTGAGGAGCACATGTGGCATAACTGCTGTAAGGGGGCTCATATCTGGCATAACTAGGGGCACATATCTGGCATAACTCCTGTGAGGGGCACATATCTGGCATAACGCCTGGGAGGGAGGCACATATCTGGGCATAAAGACTGTGAGGGGGCACATATCTGGGCATTACTACTGTGAGGGGGCACATGTCTGGCCATAACTACTGTGAGGGGCACATATCTGGGCATTACTACTGTGAGGGGGCACATGTCTGGCATAACGCCTGTGAGGGAGGCACATATCTGGGCATAAAGACTGTGAGGGGCACATATCTGGGCATAACTACTGTGAGGGGCACATATCTGGGCATTACTACTGTGAGGGGGCACATGTCTGGCATAACGCCTGTGAGGGAGGCACATATCTGGGCATAAAGACTGTGAGGGGCACATATCTGGGCATAACTACTGTGAGGGGCACATGTCTGGGCATAAGTACTGTGAGGGGGCACATATCTGGGCATAACAACTGTGAGTGGGCACATATCTGGGCATAACTACTGTGAGGGGGCACATATCTGGGTATAACTACTGTGAGGGGCCACAAGGAGGACATAGCTATTTTGAAGGAACCACAAGGTGGGCATTAGTACTGTGTGGTAGCACTAGATTACCCTGCTATACATTGGCATGGCTTAGTCTACCAGGCCAGCACAGCGCCCCCTGCTGGTGATATCACAGGGGCAGTCACCATCCCTTCCTGATGTGATTATTCTCTTTTTCTCCCCACAGGAACCTTGTTCTGGATCCAGCGGACATCACGCCGACGCCAGCGACACCCTGGATGAGGTAGGACCAGATTTTATTAGGACTGGGTGAGTGTAGCCGTGTATTGGGCTTAGGGCTCTTACACACAAGCGGATCCCGTGCGGCTAATCCGCTGAGTGAAAGAGAGCCAAGCTCCGCTCCGGACAGCAGAGACACAGAGCACTAACAGGATTGATAATGCTCCGAGCCTCTCTGTGATCTTTATACTACAAAATCACGGTGACGACTTTATCTCACTGTGATTTTGTAGTAAAAAGATCACAGAGAGGCACGGAGCATTATCAATCACGAGCCTGCTGGAGTCTTCAGACTGTGGTGGAAGGCGTGATTGCATGCTAGGGTGTGGGAAGGCGGGAACCAGGGGGCCCAAGTAAATTCTTGCCCAGGGTCCAATCAGTATTAAAGACAGCCCTGCCCGGAGCTATATCCCACCAGTGATGTACATGTACGCCATTGTGCCGGAGCTATATCCCACCAGTGATGTACATGTACGCCATCGTCCCGGAGCTATATCCCACCAGTGATGTACATGTACGACATTGTCCCGGAGCTATATCCCAGCAGTGATGTACATGTACGCCATCATCCCAGAGCTATATCCCACCAGTGATGTACATGTACGCCATCGTCCCGGAGCTATATCCCACCAGTGATGTACATGTACGCCATCGTCCCGGAGCTATATCCCACCAGTGATGTACATGTACGCCATCATCCCAGAGATATATCCCACCAGTGATGTACATGTACGCCATCGTCCCGGAGCTATATCCCACCAGTGATGTACATGTACGCCATCATCCCAGAGATATATCCCACCAGTGATGTACATGTACGCCATTGTCCCGGAGCTATATCCCACCAGTGATGTACATGTACACCATCGTCCCGGAGCTATATCCCACCAGTGATGTACATGTACGCCATTGTCCCGGAGCTATATCCCACCAGTGATGTACATGTACGCCATTGTCCCGGAGCTATATCCCACCAGTGATGTACATGTACGCCATCGTCCCGGAGCTATATCCCACCAGTGATGTACATGTACGCCATCGTCCCAGAGCTATATCCCACCAGTGATGTACATGTACGCCATTGTCCCGGAGCTATATCCCACCAGTGATGTACATGTACGCCATCGTCCCAGAGCTATATCCCACCGGTGATGTACATGTACGCCATTGTCCCAGCGATATATCCCACCAGTGATGTACATGTTCGGCATTGTCCCAGAGCTATATCCCACCAGTGATGTACATGTACGCCATTGTCCCAGCGATATATCCCACCAGTGATGTACATGTTCGGCATCGTCCCGGAGCTATATCCCACCAGTGATGTACATGTACGCCATCGTCCCGGAGCTATATCCCACCAGTGATGTACATGTTCGGCATTGTCATGACACAATATGGTGCATTTGAAAACGGATCCGTTCCCCATTGACTTTCAATGTAATTCAAAACGGATCTGTTTTGGACTTTGTCATTTTTCTTTAAACCTAATGCAAACAGATCCGTTCTAAACGGATACAAACATTTACATTATAGGTGCGGATCCGTCTGTGCAAATAACCAGACGGATCCGCACCAACGCTAGTGTGAAAGTACCCTAAGTCATGGATGTAATGATGTCTGACGTCGATGTGCTTGGTTCTTGCATTAATCTTGCCTGATTGTCCTCAAATAGGACGGTAGGTTCTGATGTTGCCTCTCCAAGATCCTCGAGTAATTGCTGTAACCACACAACTTCTTGGCTGGCATAAGCTGCAGATCTGTATTCAGCTTCTGGAGAGGACAATCCACTGACATCTGTTTCTGCTGGACCAAGATATCGGACTGTTTCCCAATTTTAATAACTAACCACTTGTGGATTTGCGTGTGCTGTGGTCACCTGCCCAATCGGAGTCCACATGTCCCAACCCTTGCTGACAGTTTCAGATATCTCAGAACTCTTTTAATTGCATTCCAGTCTCTTTGACGTGGTTCATCAACTCACCCGCTGAGAAGAGACCTGGCAGCAGCAATGTCTGGACGTGTAGTGGTTGCAATGTAGAGAAGTGCCCCCACTGCTGGTCTGTGGATCATCTTCTCCTTCTAACTTTGGATAGGCTGTATCCATAGGGGTGCTTCTTCCTTTGGCCTCGGTCATGTTGAATTGCTGAAGAATAGATTACATTTTTGCACTCTGGTTTAACAGGAGACTTCCATCTTTCTCACGCTGGATGTCAATTCCAAGATAATATGTCCCATCACCTAGGTCTTTAGTTTCGAAGTGCTTATTGAGTACTCCTGGTAACTTTGCAATTTCATTGTTGTTTTTGTGAGCAGTGATCAGGTCATCCACATAAATTAGCAGATGCATCCATTCAGTTTAGAGTATAGGCACCGATCAGCTTTGCTTCTTGTAAATCCTTCATTTAGTAGAGCTTGATTAATCTTTAAGTTCCCTGCTCGAGCTGATTGTTTGGGCCGTAAAGAGATTTTTGCAACTTGCAGACAAGGTGCTCTTGTCCCTTTTTCACATATCCTTCTGGCTGAGACATATAAATTTCTTCTTCAATATCACCATTAAGAAAAGCTGTCTTAATATCGTGACAGTTAACAATCATTGTACGCATGGCAGCCGCTGTCATAAGTGTTCTGAAAGTACTTTTTTTAGCAACTGGAGCAAAAGTCGCATCATAGTCCTCACCGAACTTCTGTGAGTAACCTTTAGCAACCAACCTTGCCTTGTACCGACAGACTTTACCTTCAGAGTTACATTTGGTTTTAAAACCCATTTCCATCCTATGGCATGTTTACCTTGAGGTAGCTCTAAAAGTGTCCATGTCTGGAGATCATTGAGCGATGTCATCTCTTCAGCGGCTTTATTCCACATTTGTTTCTCCTGCATTGGCAGTTTTTGCATCTCTTTCCATGAATCTGGTTCAGTTTGGACGGCTCTGCGAGCTATGTAAGATAAGCGTCCAGCTGGAACACCTTTATTGGTTCTGGTGGATCTTCTGACTGAAGGTTTCTCTGGTTCAGTTTGGACGGCTCTGCGAGCTATGTAAGATAAACGTTCAGCTGGAACACCTTTATTGGTTCTGGTGGATCTTCTGACTGAAGGTTTCTCTGGTTCAGTTTGGACGGCTCTGCGAGCTATGTAAGATAAGCGTTCAGCTGGAACACCTTTATTGGTTCTGGTGGATCTTCTGACTGAAGGTTTCTCTGGTTCAGTTTGGACGGCTCTGCGAGCTATGTAAGATAAGCGTTCAGCTGGAACACCTTTATTGGTTCTGGTGGACCTTCTGACTGAAGGTATCTCTGGTTCAGTTTGGACGGCTCTGCGAGCTATGTAAGATAAGCGTTCAGCTGGAACACCTTTATTGGTTCTGGTGGATCTTCTGACTGAAGGCTTCTCTGGTTTAGTTTGGACGGCTCTGCGAGCTATGTAAGATAAACGTTCAGCTGGAACACCTTTATTGGTTCTGGTGGATCTTCTGACTGAAGGTTTCTCTGGTTCAGTTTGGACAGCTCTGCGAGCTATGGAAGATAAACGTTCAGCTGGAACACCTTTATTGGTTCTGGTGGATCTTCTGACTGAAGGTTTCTCTGGTTCAGTTTGGGTGGCTCTGCGAGCTATGTAAGATAAGCGTTCAGCTGGAACACCTTTATTGGTTCTGGTGGACCTTCTGACTGAAGGTTTCTCTGGTCCAGTTTGGGTGGCTCTGCGAGCTATGTAAGATAAGCGTTCAGCTGGAACACCTTTATTGGTTCTGGTGGACCTTCTGACTGAAGGTTTCTCTGGTTCAGTTTGGACGGCTCTGCGAGCTATGTAAGATAAGCGTTCAGCTGGAACACCTTTATTGGTTCTGGTGGATCTTCTGACTGAAGGTTTCTCTGGTCCAGTTTGGACGGCTCTGCGAGCTATGTAAGATAAGTGTTTACCTGGAACACCTTTATTGGTTCTGGTGGATCTTCTGACTGAAGGTTTCTCTGGTTCAGTTTGGACGGCTCTGCGCGCTATGTAAGATAAGCGTTCAGCTGGAACACCTTTATTGGTTCTGGTGGACCTTCTGACTGAAGGTTTCTCTGGTTCAGTTTGGATGGCTCTGCGAGCTATGTAAGATAAGCGTTCAGCTGGAACACCTTTATTGGTTCTGGTGGATCTTCTGACTGACGGTATCTCTGGTTCAGTTTGGACGGCTCTGCGAGCTATGTAAGATAAACCTTCAGCTGGAACACCTTTATTGGTTCTGGTGGATCTTCTGACTGAAGATTTCTCTGGTTCAGTTTGGACGGCTCTGCGAGCTATGTAAGATAAGCGTTCAGCTGGAACACCTTTATTGGTTCTGGTGGATCTTCTGACAGAAGGTTTCTCTGGTTCAGTTTGGACGGCTCTGCGAGCTATGTAAGATAAGCGTTCAGCTGGAACACCTTTATTGGTTCTGGTGGATCTTCTGACTGAAGGTATCTCTGGTTCAGTTTGGACGGCTCTGCGAGCTATGTAAGCTAAACGTTCAGCTGGAACACCTTTATTGGTTCTGGTGGATCTTCTGACTGACGGTATCTCTGGTTCAGTTTGGACGGCTCTGCGAGCTATGTAAGATAAGCGTTCAGCTGGAACACCTTTATTGGTTCTGGTGGATCTTCTGACTGACGGTATCTCTGGTTCAGTTTGGACGGCTCTGCGAGCTATGTAAGATAAGCGTTCAGCTGGAACACCTTTATTGGTTCTGGTGGACCTTCTGACTGAAGGTTTCTCTGGTCCAGTTTGGACGGCTCTGCGAGCTATGTAAGATAAGTGTTTACCTGGAACACCTTTATTGGTTCTGGTGGATCTTCTGACTGAAGGTTTCTCTGGTTCAGTTTGGACGGCTCTGCGCGCTATATAAGATAAGCGTTCAGCTGGAACACCTTTATTGGTTCTGGTGGATCTTCTGACTGAAGGTTTCTCTGGTTCAGTTTGGACGGCTCTGCGAATTATGTAAGATAAACGTTCAGCTGGAACACCTTTATTGGTTCTGGTGGATCCTCTGACTGAAGGTATCTCTGGTTCAGTTTGGACGGCTCTGCGAGCTATATAAGATAAACGTTCAGCTGGAACACCTTTATTGGTTCTGGTGGATCCTCTGACTGAAGGTATCTCTGGTTCAGTTTGGACGGCTCTGCGAGCTATATAAGATAAACGTTCAGCTGGAACACCTTTATTAGTTCTGGTGGATCTTCTGACTGAAGGTTTCTCTGGTTCAGTTTGGACGGTTCTGCGAGCTATGTAAGATAAGCGTTCAGCTGGAACACCTTTATTGGTTCTGGTGGATCTTCTGACTGAAGGTATCTCTGGTTCAGTTTGGACGGCTCTGCGAGCTATGTAAGATAAGCGTTCAGCTGGAACACCTTTATTGGTTCTGGTGGATCTTCTGACTGAAGGTTTCTCTGGTTCAGTTTGGACGGTTCTGCGAGCTATGTAAGATAAACGTTCAGCTGGAACACCTTTATTGGTTCTGGTGGATCTTCTGACTAAAGGTTTCTCTGGTTCAGTTTGACGGCTCTGGTTCAGTTTGGACGGCTCTGCGAGCTATGTAAGATAAGCGTTCAGCTGGAACACCTTTATTGGTTCTGGTGGACCTTCTGACTGAAGGTATCTCTGGTTCAGTTTGGACGGCTCTGCGAGCTATGTAAGATAAGCGTTCAGCTGGAACACCTTTATTGGTTCTGGTGGATCCTCTGACTGAAGGTTTCTCTGGTTCAGTTTGGACGGCTCTGCGAGCTATGTAAGATAAGCGTTCAGCTGGAACACCTTTATTGGTTCTGGTGGATCTTCTGACTAAAGGTATCTCTGGTTTACTTTGAACGGCTCTGCGAGCTATGTAAGATAAGCGTTCAGCTGGAACACCTTTATTGGTTCTGGTGGATCTTCTGACTGAAGGTTTCTCTGGTTCAGTTTGGACGGCTCTGCTCGCTATGTAAGATAAGCGTTCAGCTGGAACACCATTATTGGTTCTGGTGGATCTTCTGACTGAAGGTTTCTCTGGTTTACTTTGAACGGCTCTGCGAGCTATGGAAGATAAGCGTTCAGCTGGAACACCTTTATTGGTTCTGGTGGACCTTCTGACTGAAGGTTTCTCTGGTTTAGTTTGGACGGCTCTGCCAGCTATGTAAGATAAGCGTTCAGCTGGAACACCTTTATTGGTTCTGGTGGACCTTCTGACTGAAGGTATCTCTGGTTCAGTTTGGACGGCTCTGCGAGCTATGTAAGATAAGCGTTCAGCTGGAACACCTTTATTGGTTCTGGTGGATCTTCTGACTGACGGTATCTCTGGTTCAGTTTGGACGGCTCTGCGAGCTATGTAAGATAAACCTTCAGCTGGAACACCTTTATTGGTTCTGGTGGATCTTCTGACTGAAGATTTCTCTGGTTCAGTTTGGACGGCTCTGCGAGCTATGTAAGATAAGCGTTCAGCTGGAACACCTTTAATGGTTCTGGTTGATCTTCTGACTGAAGGTATCTCTGGTTCAGTTTGGACGGCTCTGCGAGCTATGTAAGATAAGCGTTCAGCTGGAACACCTTTATTGGTTCTGGTGGATCTTCTGACTGAAGATTTCTCTGGTTCAGTTTGGACGGCTCTGCGAGCTATGTAAGATAAGCGTTCAGCTGGAACACCTTTATTGGTTCTGGTGGATCTTCTGACTGAAGATTTCTCTGGTTCAGTTTGGACGGCTCTGCGAGCTATGTAAGATAAACGTTCAGCTGGAACACCTTTATTGGTTCTGGTGGACCTTCTGACAGAAGGTTTCTCTGGTTCAGTTTGGACGGCTCTGCGAGCTATGTAAGATAAGCGTTCAGCTGGAACACCTTTATTGGTTCTGGTGGATCTTCTGACTGAAGGTTTCTCTGGTTCAGTTTGGACGGCTCTGCGAGCTATGTAAGATAAGCGTTCAGCTGGAACACCTTTATTGGTTCTGGTGGATCTTCTGACTGAAGATTTCTCTGGTTCAGTTTGGACGGCTCTGCGAGCTATGTAAGATAAACGTTCAGCTGGAACACCTTTATTGGTTCTGGTGGACCTTCTGACAGAAGGTTTCTCTGGTTCAGTTTGGACGGCTCTGCGAGCTATGTAAGATAAGCGTTCAGCTGGAACACCATTATTGGTTCTGGTGGATCTTCTGACTGAAGATTTCTCTGGTTCAGTTTGGACGGCTCTGCGAGCTATGTAAGATAAACGTTCAGCTGGAACACCTTTATTGGTTCTGGTTGATCTTCTGACTGAAGGTATCTCTGGTTCAGTTTGGACGGCTCTGCGAGCTATGTAAGATAAACGTTCAGCTGGAACACCTTTATTGGTTCTGGTGGATCTTCTGACTGAAGGTTTCTCTGGTTTACTTTGAACGGCTCTGCGAGCTATGTAAGCTAAACGTTCAGCTGGAACACCTTTATTGGTTCTGGTGGATCTTCTGACAGAAGGTTTCTCTGGTTGAGTTTGGACGGCTCTGCGAGCTATGTAAGATAAGCGTTCAGCTGGAACCCCTTTATTGGTTCTGGTGGATCTTCTGACTGAAGGTTTCTCTGGTTCAGTTTGGACGGCTCTGCGAGCTATGTAAGATAAGCGTTCAGCTGGAACACCTTTATTGGTTCTGGTGGACCTTCTGACTGAAGGTTTCTTTGGTTCAGTTTCAGTTTTTGACTTTTCTGCAGTAATTTCTATTTTTGTGTCACTTTCCTTATTTTCTTGAGTGACTGATGTCACCTCTTTCTCAGTTTGAATAGTTTGTGTCAGTTGTTCATACTTTAAACACACAGAACTTTCATCAGTAATCACACTTCTGCCGACTGTTACCTTGTTTGTGTCTTGACGTAAAATCCTGTATCCTTTTTGAGACTCACTGTAACCCACAAGTCCTCCTCCCTTTGTACATGCATCCCATTTTGTACGTTTTTTTGGGGGGGAATGTGTACATAGGCTTTACTTTAAAATTCTGATGTGTCTTAAATCTGGTTTCTTTTTGTTCCACAGTTCATATGGAGCTTTTGTTGTTGCTTTTCCTGGCAAACGATTTTGAAGATAACATGCCGTCATGATATCTTCTCCCCAGTATGTAGTTGGCATATCAGCATCAGATAGCATGCTCCTCCCACTCTCAGACAATGTGCGGTTCATTCTCTCTGCAGCTCCATGTTGCTCTGGGTTATATGGAACAGTTGTCTGGAACATAATTCCATGTTTCCTGAGAATGGCTTGTGTTTTTCCACTTGTATATTCTGAGCCATTATCTGTTCGTGGTACTCTGGGCATCCTGCCACATATATTACTTACTTGAGCGAGATACTCTTCTAATTTCTTTGGCACTTCATCCTTACGGTGAAGTGGAAACACTGAGGTATATCTGGAGTAATCATCAATGTAGGTCAGGAAGTACTTTTTCTTTCCTGGAGTTATAGTTTTCATTGGACCACAAAGATCTGAATGAATTAAGTCCAGAGGTTTTTAAGCTTTGCTGCTGGTCTGCTTGGGTAAAGGTGTCCTTGTCCTTTAATACAGCTGGTGCAGATCATTATCTGATCACATGGATTACTCTTAATACCACTTGCATAGCTATTCTCAACTGTTTTCTTTATTGTATCAGGATTTCTGTGCCCGAATCGTCTGTGCCAAGTGTGGATGCAGTTTGAATGTTTATCCTCTTTGGCTGTTTTAACCTTTTCACTGCAGTTCAGCTGATATAGTTCATCTATGATTTTAGCCTTTGCAAGCAAGCAATCCCCTTTTGTGATAATACAACTGTCACCCTGAAATGTGACTACATTGCCTTGGTCAGTGAGTTTCTTTACTGACAAAAGGTTGCTTTCAAGATCTGGCCCATACAGAACATTCCTCATATGGCTCTTTTTAGTGATATCTGGAGAGATAGGACAGTATAGAAAGCCATCTCCTATTCCCACTGATTTCATGAACTGTCCATTAGCTGTGGTTATCCTTTCTGTTTTGCTTTTATCAAGCTGAGTGGAGAAATGTCGGTCATTTGTCATGTGACTTGTAGCACCTGAGTCCACACGCCACGCTTGCACAGAGGTGACACCATTTTTGGATCTGAATGCACACTCTTTTGTTTCTATGCAGGGGTAGATTGGCCATAGACCTTACAGGGAAATTTCCTAGTGGGCTGATGCCCATGGGGCCGCCTGAGCCCTCCTCACCGCCGGCCAGTGGAAGTTTTGGGGGCTGTGTTTTGTGATGGACTGTGGTATTTGGCTCTGTTGGGGCGGTATAATGTGCACAATATGGTATTGCTGGCCCTGCCTTCCATCAACTTGGACTCAACTACAAAACCAGTGTGGTGACATCACATGATTACATCAGGTCCTGCTGCATCCACTTTTAGTATTATTTCCAGGGCCACTTTAAGTTCCCAGTCCGCCCCTGCCCCCAGCAGTAATAATGTGGCCCCCAGTATTTTCATTTCATACCTCATCCACTTTCAGGTGCGGGGACACTCACTCCTCACTGGATGCAGCAGGACCTGATGTGATCATGTGATGTCATCACGCTGGGAGCACAGGTCCTGCTGCATACAAAGAGGAGTCAGTGTCCCCGCTTGTTGGATGAGTGGAGTGTTTTTTAAAAATTATTTTAACTCCTGAAATGTCATTTCTTCACACTGCACTTATTTTTATCGGCCGTTACACGGGAGCACTCCTGTCTAAACCACAGTTAACAACAGTCCTGTTGATTTCACCACCAAAAATAGGACCAGTCCTGTGTTCTGACCGCCACCATCCACTGGTCAGTAAAAAAAAAAAAACAACCGTGTGAACAGCCACATAGACTGCAACTAGTTACAAAAATGGCCGCATGATGGACGCTACGTAAACTGCTGTCACACGGCCTAAATAACATCCCCCCCCCTCCAAAATACAGCCCATGTAAATAATATCACTCCCCTCCCTTCAGCCCCTCCAACACACAGTCCCATGTAAATAACATCACTCCCCTCCCTTCAGCCCCTCCAACATACAGTCCCATGTAAATAACATCACTCCCCTCCCTTCAGTCCCTCCAACACACAGTCCCATGTAAATAACATCACTCCCCTCCCTTCAGTCCCTCCAATACACAGTCCCATGTAAATAACATCACTCCCCTCCCTTCAGCCCCTCCAACATACAGTCCCATGTAAATAAAATCCCATCCCTTACTGTGAAGGGACGCATACTTACTTCTCCCCGGGGTTGGCTCCTGGCTCTATCGCTCCATGGCCTCCGCTGCTCCGCTAGGTTCCCTGGATGAATACGTCCTGTTTTACACTGCCTCTGCCAATCGCTGGACGCAGCGGTGACCTGCCCCCCTTGCCTCATCTGACCATTTGACACAAGGGGAGGAGGTCACCGTTGCGGCCATCAAATATCTGTAGCGAAGTCAAACACGAAGTTTACATCCAGGGAGCTCAGCAGAGCAGCAGAGGCCGTGGCGCGAAGTAGCCAGCGCTGAGAAACAGGTAAGTATGCTTCTCTTCACAGGTCTGCCCAGGAGGGGAGTTTGCCAACCCCAACACCCCCAAAAGGTGCACAACCCCTTTACGGAAACATTGCAGCAGGTTTGTTTGTTTTTTTTAGAAGAAAATGCAAACTGTACAGAGTCCAGTGCAACTATGATGCATAAAAATACAGTCGGTGCAGTTTTTTATGGTAACTCAGCTGCTAGCTGACTCCTACTACTTAGGAAAAAATGAGTACTGTAGCTTTAAATATTGATGTGCACTGAATGGCTGCAGCCCAGTGACATACAGTGCACTGCCCTGTCCTGTCCAGAGCAAAAATACTCTATCTATTAAACAATTTAATCTAAAGAACTAACTGTAATATGTGTCTGAAGAGAATCTTTTTCTCTCTCTAATAGGCCTCCTGTCCAGGGGTGCACCGAGCCTTTCTGCTGCCTGAAACAGCACTCCCTCTCCACAATGCCAATGTCTTAACCTAACCCCTTCCCTTCAGCCCATGGTCCTTCCGCTGCCCCCTCTTGCCCCTACCTGGTGCTGCCTAAGGCAATCGCCTCACCGGGCCTCATTGGTGGTGCGCCCCTGCTCCTGTCACATCAAAGCTCAGAACATATAGCGCCTACGATACAAGTCAATACCATCCTTCCTGATTGGTGAGGCTAACTGCAAAGCATTATGTGCAAGCCCGCTGACCAGGGCTCTGCCTGGGGTCTTGTGGTTCTGCTTCTCCATCTTCCTTGCCCTGATGTTTTGTGATCTGTAAAATGGCAGACGCGGTTTTGAGGGATTCGCCCAAATCAAAATCACAAAAGCTTTGGCTTTGCTGGGAATTTCATTCATTTAGAATCAATCTGCTTATCTCTAGTGATAACTAGTCCATTGCCCACAATAAAGGGGCTCAGATCTGTAGGTGATAGTACGGAGACTGGCAGCATTAGGTTACTACATCCTATATTGCATCTGAAGAAGACTTTGATTGCTTCACATCATGTAACTGCATGAAGCAAACACGATTCTCCTCTGACTGCAGACATTAGGTTACACGTCTATATCATGGGTGTAGGTGCATTCAGTGCATAGGTTGATGCACCAAACAGATCCTCTTAGATAGTTTAGATTTGAATAGGCCATCAATGTTTGATCAGTGGGGGTCTGACCTCGAGGACCCTCCACCGGATGAGCAACAAATCCCCCTCTCTGTCTACATAACCAACGCAGATCATTTGTACGAGTAGCTGTGCCTGGTACTGCTGTTCATCTCATTCACTCTCACTGTCCCGATTGGTGGTGGGCTCCCAATGACCAGCAACAAGATGGATGAAGACAAGAGAAACATCGTTCAGATGGTCCCCAGGCATTACCACCATGTGCCATCCCTGAATATGAATCCAGGGCCACATTTTATGTTCATCTCCTCACTACTGTTTGCCATAGATGCTAGGACCTCATCTCAGGAAACACTCCTTAGTCCTCCACAATCAGGTGATCCAGAGGGATACAATTTAGACCGCGCAGCCACACAGTCATGTCTCTATAGAGGTCGAATTTTTATACTCCAGTTTGTCCATCATATTCTACATATTATTTTTCAGCTTCTTAATGAGTTGTGTCAGACTGTCACGCAAGGACAAGATGAATCAAAGCCAACCAATAATGTTTGAGCTTTCAGGATTGACCGATGATGCCACTTTTGCCATCTTCCTCTTTGTATTCTTCCTCCTGGTTTACATGATAACTGTGGTTGCTAACGTTGGGTTGTTCATCATTGTCCTTAAGACGCCCACCCTCCACACTCCCATGTATTACTTCCTCAGTTACCTCTCGATGGTGGACCTCTTCTACTCCTCCACTATTGTTCCTAAAATGGTTGTGGACATTGTTTCCAGGAGGAAGTTCATCTCATTTTATGGTTGTGCTCTTCAATACTACTTCTTTGCTGCTTTGGCTAGTATCGATGTTCATTTGCTCTCAAATATGTCCTATGACCGATATGCCGCTATCTGTCACCCTCTACATTATATGTCCATAATGACCAAGAAGAAATGTCTTCATATGGTTCTCGTAGCTTTTTCTATTGGATTTTTGCAGTTTCATTTTCACTCTTTAATACTGTGGATCAAATTTTATTGACCTCTCCGCGATCAAGTGGATGAGTTGAGTATAATTTATTATTTTTTTGATCCTGGATTAACCCCGAATCGAACTTGTCAAAACTTTACTCATCTCTAATGAATGTGTCTGGATGGGTTTGTCAATGGCTGGTAAGTCTAAATGAGGGAACAATTCCCAAAGTCAAGGTTTGAGCTGATTTCTCTTCTTCGAACCATCTTCCAAATTTCTTAACCGGTCCAATTGACTTAAGATCTCTGCCTCTTAACGAGCACCAGTCAACAATATAGTATGTCAGTTCATGCTTGTTAAAGTGAGACTGTCACCTCAAATATTGGTTTCAAAGTAAGAATACCTCGGTGTAGGGTATACCGGAAGAGAACCGTACCGTTGGTGTGAAAATCCTACTCTCTAATCCTGAAAAATGCTTCTTTTAAGTTTACGTAAATTAGGTTTTTGGTGCGCCGTCGGCTGGTCCTCTACATTCTGTAAACTTGGCTTCTGCTGTGTCATCGTTATCAGATCTGAAATCTAAGGGAACAAGATTTCTGATGGAGCGATGGTGCACTAAATGGAGCAGCCCTACTGATGGTGCATCAAAAAACCTTACTTGACAAAAAAAATGCAAAGCAGTCATTGTGAGGATCAAAGGACCGGATTTTCACAAGAAAGGTAAGGCTATATTTTAGGACACTTACATGGCATTACTCTTACTTTCTAAAATGTATTAATTTACATATAAAAAGGGGTCAACAAGTACAATAAGCATGAACAAGACGAGTTACAAAAGAGAGGACCCTCCTGTCAGGGCTTACAATCTACAAGGGATGGGAGAAGATACAGTAGGCAGTAGAGGTGGTTTTCAGGTTTCTTTTGAAGGTTTCCAGGAGGTGAAAGTCTTATATTTTGGGGTAGAGAGTTCCAGAGTACGGGGGATGCACGGGAGAAATCTTGGAAGCAATTGGGAAAATAAGAGATAAGTGGAGAGAAGGAGGTCTTGTGAGGATCGGAGATTATGTGTAGTCACAGATGTATAGAGGGGACATGTTGTGGACGGCCTTGTACTGGATTCTCTGTGCAATGAAGAGACAGAAAAGTAACAGGGGAAGAGGTGGATTGGTCGGGCAGCATTCATAGTTGAGGATAGACTGGAGGGACACTAGAGTGTTAGATGGGAAGCTACAGAAGAGGATGTTACAGTAGTCTAGGCGGGGAGGATGAGGGCATGTACAAGCATTTTCTGGTCAAGGAATGTGTGGATCCAAGAGATATTTTGTTTAGTTGGAGACACCAGGCAGCTGACTTGTCGGATCAGAGAGAGTGAGGAGCCATTGATTGTGATAGATAGGTCTGTTAGGAGAGGGGCTGAGCGAGATGGGGGAAAGATGTTAAGTCTTAGAAAGCAAGAGGAAAAGAAGGAGGTATTGTGGGATTCTGGATAGTAGGGAGGTGACATTTTGACCAGAGAGGTAAATTTGTGTGCAATCAGCAAAGAAGTGATACTGAAAGCCATGGGACTCTATGAGCTGTCCCAGGCCAAAGGCGTAGATTGAGAAGAGCAGGGGTCCTAGGACAGAGCCTTGAGAGTCACCAACATAAAGGACGAGACAAGGAGGTGTTGTGCAAGTGGGAGACACTAAATGTCTGGTCTGTGAGGTATGAGGTGATCCATACCCAAGATATGAGACAGTTTGTAACAGAAGGGAGTGGTTTATGGTGTGAAAGGCAGAGGACAGGTCAACGAGGAGGAGGACAGAGTAATATCATTTGGCTTTGGCATTTAATCGGTCATTGGTGACATTAGTAAGGGCAGTTTCAGTTTAATAGTGGGGTTGGAAGTCAGATTGTAGCTGGTCAAAAGCGAAGGAAGAGCAGGAGGACAGTTCAAGGTGGACATGTTGTTCACATAGCTTTGAGGCATATGGCAGTAGTGATATGGGTGATATTGAGAGAGCGGGTCAAGAGATAGTATCAGGGGTTGACAGGAATGCACTACATTTCCCATAGACTGCAATGTTAAGTGATCATACATTAAAAATGGATTAAAAAATTCAAATAACCCCCTCTCTTTCCGTATTAAAAATTAACAATAAAAAATAAATATTATTGGCACTGCCACGACAAAAAATGCCTGACCTATTAAAACACAAATGTATTTATCCCGTACGGGGGGGGGGGAACGGCTGTCACTTCAACTACCAAAAAAAAATGAATAACAAGTGGTCATGTCAATAAAAATTACACCAATGCCAAATGACATTACCATGTCCTCCTCATATCCTAATAGAGGGTGGTAGTGGAGATGGGCTGTAGGAGAAGACCAACTCCTCCACCATGTTTGATGCTGGGACTGGGAGAGTGAACTGAAAACCATCTTACCAGAGTGCAGCCGGGGAGGCAGTGTCAGAGGATGTCAGCCATGTTTCCTAATAAACCCAGGAAAGAAAATTTGTAAGAGATGAAAAGGTCGTGAATGAAGGGGAGTTCGTTGCAGACACAGCAAGTGTTCTATAATGCTCCTGCAAGAAGGACATGGGATGCAGAGGCCAGGGAAATGTGTCTAAGATTTGAGGGGTTGCAGAAATTTGTGGAAGGAGATCTGTAGTGGGAGGGAGATATGAATGTGGGGATTTGCTGAGGAGGACCAGGATATGGAGATATATCGCCAGCAATAAAGAGAAGCAAAGAGTGTTAGTCAGTGGGAGTAAGGAGGGCATGAGGTGGCCGTGTGTGTTTGGAGAGGAAGGCTTTCCGGGTAAGGAAAAACTCTGAGTAGGAGGCCAGATGGGTGGGTAAGATCGATGGAGAAATAACTAGTTCTTTGCTGGACACAGGGGCTTGGGGGTATTTCAGGAAGTGTAGGACAATGAGGGTGATAACTGTGATGAGCAGAAGCATTGTTGACGGTGGTGGTCTCTTTAGTTACTTTGAAATGGATTTTGAAGGTGACAGACTCCCTTTAAGCAACCAGCGAGAGTATGGGGACGAATGATTCAGTAATATTATTGTTCGTCCCCATACTGCTCTCATTAGTCAGCAGCATAGTCCATGGTTGGATAAGAAAATTAACCTCAGAGAAACAACAATTTTGGTGCTGCGCTTGCTTAATTGTTGGGCGATATGCGGCATGTCTACATAGGGCAGTCTGCAAGAATTTGTCACTGTCGTATTGTCGTTAGACCGTGACATGTTTGCCGTGCAGACTGGTTGCCGGTGGCAACATGTTGTTTTCGGTTTGCACATGCACTTCCCCTTTAATATGAGTCTTCCTGCTGTTTCATGAGCGTAACTTCCTGACTAGGTGTTGATCCAGGTGTGGTCTCTTGGAACTACATAGCCTTGGTTTTTTGCCTGGAGATTAGTTGTGCTCTAGCCTTGGTGTGGGCTGGAAGCTATGCTCCATTCTTGGGCAATTCCATCTGCCCAGTCATTGAGGGCCACCTTGTTGGACCTCAAGGTCTTTTAGCAAAGTCTTCCGTCTTCTCCATATTTCTACCCATGTATCTATACGTGGTCTGGGTTTGATTTGGGGTTTGGTTGTTGTCTAGTTAGCTGTTACACGTCTGGTCTGTTGATGTTGTGTCCAGCATGTCTGCTGGGCATTTCCCCTGTTCGTCTTTGCCTGCAGAAGTGGGCCCTTATGGTTTCCCGGAGGGGTGAACCTAAAGAGTATGAGCAGCCTTGCCTGGAGCCACCTTGCTTCCGGTGTCTGCAACGGGGTCCAGGTAGTTTTGGAGTCATTGGTCCATCTTTGCTGCGGCAGGTGTTGTTTCTGGTGTGCTGTTGTTACACTGGGTGCTTACCTGCCGTTCAGTTGCTGCTCTATCTCTCTCCCTAGGCCACTGGGAGACACCAGTTCTTCCGTGTTGTGGAGGAACAGGTGGTCTCTGGCCCTGTTTTCTTACCTTAGGGTTATTCAGGGATTCCAGGGTTCTAAGGTTCCTGAGTATGGGCCCTCCTACCATCTGGGTCGGCTTATACAGCTAGGAGACTAGGGTTGGGTTGAGGGATGCTGTAGGAGGTGACCTGCTCCCTTTTCCCTGATTCCAGGTCTAGTAGCAGTTGACATTGTACGGTGGGGAGTTTCCCTCACTCCCCCGTTGTGACAGAATTGCTTGTTCTCGATCACTGGTCCATGTGAAAGGCCCTTAGACCTGAACTAGAAATACGGCACTATGAATACATCTATGGTGAGAACTAAGGACGGCTGCGTGTACCAGAAAGGTTTTTTTTCCATGGACAACCATAAAAATCTGACACTCAGCATTGTACCGATCGTATTCATTGTGTTCATTCCAAAGATATTCCAGCAAACATCTCCAACCACATCCACAAATTCCCAAGAAGGTCTTGTGGACAATTTCTCTGGTGATCCATATAAATTTACAGCGAGTGCAAGCTTCTGAAGACTGGACTCCAAACCTTCACAGATTCTTCTCTGCGGATTTTATTTATTATCTAAATTTCATATTTTCACATTAAAAATAGGCCCCAGTGATCGATGTGGCCTGGAGTAGAGATGAGGAAATATCTGGCATAAGTCAACCATAGTCATCGCACAGACGCATCATGAACGACTTTTAACATGGGCCATGGTGGATCTGCCTGCATTTGGGCATGTAGATGTGTGTCCATATACAGTCGTAAATAGAAAAACATAGTCCTTTGATTTCTTTAGTTTTACATATCAGGACATAATAAAAAAAAATCTGGTCCTTAGAAGGACCCGAGATGAAGCACAGCGCACAAAAGAATCCACAAAAATGCAACCAAAATGGAAGAGCAACCCATGAGTGAAGGACTATGGCCCCTTTCACACGGGCGTGATTTCCGCGCGGGTGCAATGCGTGAGCCATTCATTTCTATGGGACTGTGCACATGAGCGGTGGTTTTCATGCATCACTTCTGCGTAGCGTGAAAATCGCAGCATGCTCTAGATTTTGCGTTTTTCACGCAACGCAGGCCCCATAGAAGTGAATGGGGCTGCGGGAAAATCGCAAGCAAGTGCGGATGCAGTGCAATTTTCCCGCATGGTTGCTTAGCAACGGGACCAGATCTTTATTATTTTTCCTTATAACATGGTTATAAGGGGAAATGATAGCATTACAGACAATACAGAATGCAAAGTAAAATGTGGATTAAGGGGTTAAAAATAAAAAACTTAACTCACCTTAGCCACTTGATCGCGTAGTTGCCGATCTCTTCTGTCTTCTTCAAGCATTAGCTGCAGTCTAAAGGACCTGTGGTGACGTCACATCACATGGTCCAATCACATGGTCATCACCATGGTGATGGACCATGTGATTGAACCATGTGATGAGCTCGGTGACATCATCACAGGTCCTTTAGACGGCAGCTAATGCTTAAAGAAGAGAGAAGAGATCGGCAACTACACGATCAAGTGGATAAGGTGAGTTAATTTTTTTATTTAACCCCTCCATCCACATCTTACTAAGCATTCTGTATTGAGAATGCTATTATTTTCCCTTATAACCATGTTATAAATAAAATCTACAGAATACTCAACCCGAAACCGGACTTCAGTGATGAAGTCCGGCTTCGGGTCTGGGTACCAAACATGCCGATTTTTCACACACGTGTGCAAAACACATTACAAAAGTTTGCGTGATTTTTCCGCGCGTGTGCATTTTCCTGCAACGCACCCGCCTCTTATCCGGGTGTCACGTGTGAAGGACGCCTAAGTGTCCCCCATGAATCCATAAGTCTAACTCATGAGTCCATATATGAACTCCCCTCATCAATCCACAGCTTGTAGAGCCGCCTTCAGCAGCAATATCAGGAAGCAATCGTTTTCTGTAGGGCTTCATCAGTCAAATTTGACTTTGGTATACAAAGGAGCTCAAGGTGGCCTCAATGACTGCAAGGTGTCCAGGTCCTGGAGCTGCAAAACCAGCCCAGATCATCTCCCTCCACCCCGGTGCTAGACAGCTACATACGGAGTTTGGTGAAAGCTAAGCCCTGCGTATCAGCACAGACATGGCGCTGTGCACCATGGCCAGACATCTCCACTTTGCTCTCATCTCTCCAGAGAAGCTTTCAGAAGCCTTGTGGTTTGTTCAGATGCAATTCTGCAAATTTAGGCTGTGCTGCCATGTTCTGTCATGGGTAAGGGCTGACATCACAATAGCCCGAAACCGGCAGACGAGGACTTGTCAAACTGGATGTTTAATCTTTAATCGCTGTAATAAAATACCACGGCACCGACTGCAAATTGAGCTGGATTTCGTTTTTCTATATGATGAAAGTTGTAGGTCAACGAATCTAGATTATAAGTGGGTTGGTAAATGAAGATTGGAGATGTGTGGTGGCGAAGTGTTGTGGGGAGGTTGTAGACTGGAGGAGAATCGTGAACATAATAAGCAGCAGTGTCAACCCTAGACAGAAAGATCAGCCGGTTGCCCCTGTACGTTTCATTTAGCCTCATGTGCACTCAGTCGCTCCGGTAAACTGAATATATATACTAAGTCTACTTTCACACTTGCGGCAGAGTGTTCCGGCAAGCAGTTCCATTGCCGGAACACTCTGCCAGATCCGGCAATCTGGATGTAAACTGAAAGCATTTGGAGACGGATCCAGAAGCGGATCCGTCTCCCCACTTGTCATGCGCATAGACGGATCCGTCTTGTATTATTTTTTCAGTTTTAAGGGTCTGCGCATGCGCATACCAGAAGGAAGGATCCGGCACTAATACATTCCTATGCCTGCTGCGGTATTTCCTCCGTCCAAAACTACTGACAGTGACTGATGACATCCTGAACGGATTTCTCTCCATTCGGAATGCATGGGCATAATCCTGATCAGTTGTGTTCCGGTATTGAGCCCCGAAGACGGAACTCTATGCCGGAAAATATATAGATGAATGAGGCACTTGGCTAATACAGCGCATCGGAAAGTCTTCAGCCTCTCACTCGCCTCACATTTTATTCTCTTTCTTCTTGTGCGGTCAGTTCCCCCATAATGAGAAAGTGGGAACAGAATGGTAAAAACCTTCACTCATTTATTGAAAAGGAAATACTAAGATCTCACACAGACATAAGTCTTCGGCCCCTTTACTCGGGGCAAGAGTCTTCGGCCCCTTTACTCGGGGCAAGAGTCTTCGGCCCCTTTACTCGGGGCAAGAGTCTTCGGGCCCTTTACTCGGGATATAAGTGTTAAGCCCTTTTCATCACAGCTGCATTACACTCAGTGTCTCCCCTGCACTTCACCTTCCTTGAACTCATAGTCTCCCCTGCACTTCACCTTCCTTGAACTCATAGTCTCCCTTGCACGTCTCATCACAGCTGCATTACACTTATTGTCTCCCCTGCACTTCACCTTCCTTGAACTCATTGTCTCCCCTGCACTTCACCTTCCTTGAACTCATTGTCTCCCCTGCACTTCACCTTCCTTGAACTCATCGTCTCCCCTGCACTTCACCTTCCTTGAACTCATCGTCTCCCCTGCACTTCACCTTCCTTGAACTCATCGTCTCCCCTGCACTTCACCTTCCTTGAACTCAAAGTCTCCCCTACACGTCTCATCACAGCTGCATTACACTCATTGCCTCCCTTGCACTTCACATTCCTTAAACGGATTGTCTCCCCTGTAATTCTCATCATTTCATTGCACTCAGTCTCCCCTGCCCTTCTTGTCACCCTTTCCTTCATTGTCACTCCTGCACCAATCACATTTGTTTACATATTTTCCTATGCATGTAAATTTTCATATATAAATAAAAAATTGTATAAAAAGGAAATTGGAGCACAAACATCTTATAATGCTGCAGATGCTTCTTCTGAGGTAAGAGCTGCTCTTCTTTCCCATATATTTCTCCTGTTTTGGGAAAGAGGTGGCTAACCCTTAACTTGGTCAGTTACAATCATAGTCCAAGTCGATTCTCTTGGCTGACCTTGTAAATTACTGATAATATTCTCCCATATTAATAACCCTCATCTACTAAGGTTACAAGAGAAGCATCTCACCAAAGATACTACCCAATGTCTTCCCAAACTATGGATTCAGTCTTCCAAGCCCTCATCTCGCGTCTCTTTTGATGGACGTGTCTCTATCTCTCAGTCCAGAGGAAGGAAACATGTTCTTATCTTTACTCGGAAGGCCCTTATTTTTAATTTCTTTCTTATCCAGGATCCACAAAATCCTCAGACAGAAGTTTCTAGATGCTGATCAGTCTGGAGAAAGATTTATAAAGACACCAAACACTTTTCATCAATCTCTCCAGTGTCCAGAAGTTCATCTACTAGTGGAGAAGATTTCAAACTGGTCCGTCCCAAGCAAGTTTAGCTGGGTTTACACAAGATGCCAGAACTTCATTGCGTGTCTACAGGAAGCTCCCACCACTGCCGAGTTCACAGTGCAGGAAATCACTGTCCAGCCAGAAAACAATGTTTGAAGACGTCTCAAAGAAGCCAGAACTTCATCCGGGACCTACAGTAAGCTGTGTTCAGAGTGGTGGAGGAGACCGTGAGTGAAAGGTCACATCCAGAAGACCACCACCAAAACTTTACAGGCGTTATACCAGCATTTCATGCCCACCTCTGTCTCGCCTCACCAGGTGGGCACGGCCACTGGAGCATTTATCAGGTCTCCACCGTCTGTCCTCAGGATAAGTCATCAATATCACATAGGCAGTGGTCAGAGTTCGGGCACCTCCACCGTTCAGCTGTTGCGCTCATCGGAGCTCTGGCGAGTGCTGCAAGACCAAACCATGTACAGTGTCTGTGCTTGGTACTGTAGTTCTGCCCATTGACGTGAATAAGGCTGAGCTACAACTAGGCCATGTGACCGATGTGCGGTGACATCACTCGCAGAGCACCCGGCCTCTTCAAACAGCTTATCGGTGGGGATGCCAGGGGTTGGACCTCTGCCGATGTGATATTGATGACCTATCCTGAGAATAGGTCATCAGTCTCTTTTCCCAGATAACCCCTTTAAGGAACCTTTCCCTGTGGGAAGTTGCCTGAGCAATAGGGTTCCTGTAAAGGTGCTCTTCTTATCCAGTTTCACTTCCTCGTGAACCGACTTATGTCGGACTCCGGATGTGTCCGTCTATTGTCTGACCCTCAGACTGACTTTGGATTGCACATACTCTGCCTGCCCTGACCCCTGCTGGATTCCAACTATGGTTTGTCCTGAGTCCTCGATATTTTGCACCACTGACTATTGACCCCTGTGGGTGAGAAGTCACTTAACAGAGATTACTCCAAGAGGTAGCAGCCTGGTGGTTCCCCTGCAGCAGAGTCCAGATCCCTATACAAGAGGTAAGGGTGAAAACCGGAGGGATACTTAATACATTTAGGAGTAGCCCCAAGTCAAATCTAGTCAGTAGAGACCTCGGATCCACATCTGTTTGGTAACAACAGCAAGCTCCGAACACTACTGCGTTCACAGCGCTGACGACCACGAGAGAGAGTCCTGACACGACCTCCGTATGGGAGATGCCGAGGGGAGAACACCACTGTGTCCATGGAAAAACCTAGCAGATGTTTCCTTATGTGATAAATGGAAGTAAACTCCATTTGTTTTTATTTTAAATACTGAACAAATAAGAAATAAGAAACTTTACATGGAGGGGGGCACATACTTAATCACATTACTGTATGCCCTAAACATCTTTTAAAAATAATTACTAAACAAAAACATCCCCAGCATCCTAGATAATTGGCTCCTAGTAATTAATGAGATACAGAGCAGAGTGATCCCATTGGGAGCCACAGCCGATATAAAGACTCCCAGGACTTACAGTAATAACAGGTGAGCCGCCTGCCATGACTCCACTCCACGCAGGTAAGCGCCCTCCAACTGATCCCCGTGCAGATCAGAGTTCCCAACCCGTCATCCATGCGACAGAGAGGATCCGCCTGCCATCTACACTGCTGACCGGTCACTTACAGGGCTAAGAGTATCCCCTGCTGGGAGTTGTAGTTTCATAACAGCTGGAATGCCAGAGATTGCCAACCCCTGGCCTAGAGGGTCACCCAACCCATCACCCACAGAGCTAACCGTGTCAAACAAGCATCACCCACAAAGCTAAGTCACCCTACTCCTCACCCCTAAAGCTAAAAGTGTCACCCACAGAGATAAGAGGCACCCGACTGTTCACCACTAGAGCTAAGAGTGTCACCGAACCTGTCACCAACAGAGCTAAGAGTGTCACCGAACCTGTCACCAACAGAGCTAAGAGTGTCACCGAACCTGTCACCAACAGAGCTAAGAGTGTCACCGAACCTGTCACCAACAGAGCTAAGAGTGTCACCGAACCTGTCACCAACAGAGCTAAGAGTGTCACCGAACCTGTCACCAACAGAGCTAAGAGTGTCACCGAACCTGTCACCAACAGAGCTAAGAGTGTCACCGAACCTGTCACCAACAGAGCTAAGAGTGTCCACTGACCCGTCAGCCACAGATCCAAAAGTGGAAATCAGTCGGCACTCCGATATTCAGTGGCGTGGTGCTCGCGTCCCGGAAGCAACTCCCCACGAACATAGAACAAATGGACCGGCATTCACCAAGTTCAAATTAATTGCTGTTTATTGGTCACGTAGAGCAAGACAATGTGACGCGGCGTTTCGGCATGTTGGAGGAAGGCTCATTGTATTGAGCCGAAACGCCGCATCACATTGTCTTGCTCTACGTGACCAATAAACAGCATTTAATTTGAACTTGGTGAGTGCCGGTCCATTTGTTCTAAGTCACAGATCCAAGTCACTCAACTCCTTACCACCATCACCCACAGAGCTAAGAACGTCAACACACCCGTTACCCGACGCCTCACCACAATTTTCACTATTCAACTGTCTGACATCAGCGATGTGCCAACGTCAGCTTCCCCTAACTCCGCTATTCATGTGATTATTCAGGCTCCCTTACTGCAGAATTCTTACTTTTATAATATGCAAATTAGCCTCTAGGAGCAGGGGGGGGGGGGCATTGCTCCTGCTCCTAGAGGCTCCGTTCTCCCACCTCATTACACGCCCTCCAAGTCTTCATTGACAGGTCCAGGCAGCGTTCACATCCTCCTGCCGGCACTGTGTGCTGGGGAAATCTTGCGCCGTTCAGTATTCGGCACTGGCGCGGTGAGGGAAGGACGCTCGCCGGCTGCAAGCTTTCTCACCGCGCCTGTGCCAAATAGTGAATGGCGCGAGATTTCCACAGCACACAGGGCCGGCAGGAGGATGTGAACGCGGTTTCCTCCCACTCTCCAAAGACATACGGATAGGGACCTTAGATTGTGGGACCTTAGCTCTGTCACCCACAGAGCTAAGAGTTCCACTTGACCCATCATCCAGACAGTTAAGAGTCACCCGACTCTCCACTAGAGCTAAGTGTGTCAAACGACTTGTGAGCCACAGAGCCAAGAGTCTCCCGACTCCTCACCAGTTATGCTAAGAGTGTCACCCAACCCTTCACTCGCGGAGCACAAAAAGCTTCCAGGTGGTCCAACTCACCCATCCAGCCAGAAATCCACAATAGAGGTGGAGGCGCACCACAGTGACCGCAAATCAAAAGCGGAGAACTTGAAGCCAATGTTGTGACATTTAAGTTAAACCAAAGCATTAAAGGTTTCAGCTTTTGATTTGCAATTATTGAGGTGCGCCTCCACTTCTATTCTGGATTTCTGGCTGGATGGGCGAGTTGGACCAAGTCCACTTGGATGCACAGACCTGAACTTTTTGGGTATTCCCTGGACTGCTATTCATAGAGTCACCAACAGAGCCAAGAGTCACCTTATCCATCACTTGCAACCTGTCATCCACAGAGCCGAGAGTCACCCGACCCATCACCTGCAGAGCTAAGAGAGTCACCAGACCCATCACCTGCAGAGCTAAGAGTCACCCGACCCATCACCTGCAGAGCTAAGAGAGTCACCCGACCAATCACCTGCAGAGCTAAGAGTCACCCGACCAATCACCTGCAGAGCTAAGAGAGTCACCCGACCAATCAACTGCAGAGCTAAGAGTCACCCGACCAATCACCTGCAGAGCTAAGAGAGTCACCCGACCAATCACCTGCAGAGCTAAGAGAGTCACCCGACCAATCACCTGCAGAGCTAAGAGAGTCACCCGACCCATCACACACAGAGCTAAGAGTCACCCGACCCATCACACACAGAGCTAAGAGAGTCACCCGACCCATCACCTGCAGAGCTAAGAGTCTCCTGACCCGTCACCAAAAAGCTAAGAGACAGCTGAGCCGTTACCAAAAAGCTAAGAGACAGCTGAGCCGTTACCAAAAAGCTAAGAGACAGCTGAGCCGTCACCAAAAAGCTAAGTCTCCATACCCATCACCTGCAGACGTAAGAGAAAGCTGAGCCGTCACACACAGAGCTAAGAGTCTCCTGACCCATCGCCTGCAGAGCCAGGAGTCACCCAACCCATCACCTGCAGAGCTAAGAGTCTCCTGAACCATCACCTGCAGAACTAAGAGTCTCCTGATCCATCACCTGCAGAGCCAAGAGTCACCCAACCCATCACCTGCAGAGCTAAGAGTCTCCTGAACCATCACCTGCAGAACTAAGAGTCTCCTGATCCATCACCTGCAGAGCCAAGAGTCTCCTGAACCATCACCTGCAGAACTAAGAGTCTCCTGATCCATCACCTGCAGAGCCAAGAGTCACCCAACCCATCACCTGCAGAGCTAAGAGTCTCCTGATCCATCACCTGCAGAGCCAAGAGTCTCCCGACCCATCACCTGCAGAGCCAGGAGTCACCCGACCCATCACCTGCAGAGCTAAGAGTCTCCTGATCCATCACCTGCAGAGCCAAGAGTCTCCCGACCCATCACCTGCAGAGCCAGGAGTCACCCGACCAATCACCTGCAGAGCTAAGAGTCACCCAACCCATCACCTGCAGAGCTAAGAGTCACCCGACCAATCACCTGCAGAGCTAAGAGTCTCCTGATCCATCACCTGCAGAGCTAAGAGTCTCCTGACCCATCACCTGCAGAGCCAAGAGTCACCCACCCGTCATCCAAAGAGCCACCCGACCAGTCACCCACACATGGACAGCTTAGTCTTCATTGTCCGATATGTCATTTCCATCATTACAGAGTACAGTGGAAGTCACCAACCAGACTAAAGTGACCGTATTCCTTTTCTCTGGACTAACAGATAATGAGGAACTCCTCCCGTTCCTCTTCGTGCTTTTCTTAGTGGTCTACACAGTGACCGTAGTGGGTAACATTGGCATGGTAGCTATCGTGCATGGCAACACCAGCCTTCATGGTCCCATGTACTACTTCCTGTCCTATCTCTCCATGGTGGACCTCTGCTACTCCTCAGTGGTGACTCCCAAGATGCTTTTCGACCTGTTTTCCAACGTGAAGTCTATATCATTCAGCGGCTGTGCGCTGCAGCTCTTCTTTTTTGCCGCCTTGGCCGTCACTGAAGCTCTCCTGCTCTCCAGTATGTCGTACGACCGTTATGTTGCCATCTGTCACCCTCTCCATTATGTCTCTATAATGACCAGAGCTAAGTGTCTGGCTCTGGTCCTCCTCGCCTCATCCATTGGCTTCTTGCAGTCCACAATCCAAACTAGTTGCATCTTCCACCTCCAATTCTGCGGGCCGAACCTTCTGGATCATTTCTACTGCGACATTCCTCCACTGCGCAAACTGTCCTGCTCGAGCACTCATCTATGCGACATGGCGACCGTCTTCTTCACCTGTTCATGTGGAGTTGGCTCGATGGTGACAATCTTGGTCTCCTACACTCTTATAATCTCCTCCATCCTGAGGATGAAGTCTACTGAGGGCAGGAGGAAGGCCTTCAGTACGTGTTCCTCCCATCTCACCTGCATCTCCATCTTCTACGGGACGGTCTTTTTCATCTACCTACGTCCTCCTGGCACAGGCTTTGGGAAACGAGACAAGGTGGTTTCGGTCTTCTACTCGGTCATGATACCGATGCTGAACCCTCTTATATACAGTCTAAGGAACCAAGAGGTGAAACGGGTGTTCACAAAGGCCACGCGAAACTCAACCGCGACAGGTTCTGAGCATGTAGGTCCTAGAGGTTTGTCCCAAAAATGAAAGCAACCAAACGAGGAGGTGGCCACCAGAATGGTAGATCCATACCAGGACCCGACACCTTGCCAGTAGATACCTAAGCAACTGGAACATGGGAATGAGTAACCCTGGGTTCAGACCTGAGTGTTTCTGAGACGCGCGTCCTCCACGTGTTTTTGTCGCGCGTTTTTAGCAATAGTAAACGCGCGTTTGTGTGATTGACTGCAGTGTTGGCTTCTCTCCAAACCGTGCCTAGCACCTGGGGTTTGGCCTTTCCAGCATGTTGCAAATTCACGTGTCAAAAACGAGCAAAATACAAGCGTTGCGCGTTCCCATTGAAGTCTATGGGACAAAACGCGCGACAAACGCCCCAAAAAAAGCTCAAGTACTTGTTTATGCGTCGGGCGTTTTTCAGCGCGTTCGAGCGCGCTGTAAAACGCGAAAATGTGAACCAGTCTCTTAGGGAAGCATTGGTTTGCATCGGTTATGCGTTATACAGCGCGTTTGAAAGCGCTGTAAAACGCGCAAGTGTGAACTGAAGGTAAGACTGAAAACCTAACCGCACACTGGTCCATGGTCATCTAGGGCAAAGATGGAGTAAAAGCTCCTCCGAGAGGACCGGTATTTACTTCTAACCCAAACTGGTCCACAAGGAACTCAATTTCGTGTTGTTTCAGACTGACAACCACTAACGTCTGTCTAGAACTGGCCAGAGTGTTGTCACAGCGCTCCCCTCCCCCTCAGCAGCCTTGGGCTAGGTTCACACAACGACATTTGTCGCGCGAAATAGGTCACAACTTCAGTGCAACATTTGTCGCGCGACAATTTTTATAATAGGAGTCTATTGTGTCGCATTGGGAAATGCTGCGACTGCGATGCGACAGTCGCAGAAAAACCCATCCTGACTCACCATAGACTCCCATTATAAAAATTGTCGCACGACAATAGTGCAAACTTTTTGTCGCGCGAGAAATGTTGTCGTGTGAACCTAGCCTTATTCTCATTGATCGTTAGGAGTCACTGAGGGCCTTTCATACATCGAATTAACGCCTCATGTACACGACCGTTGTTCTGGTCCGGATCTGAGCCACAGTTTTTACGGCTCGGGTGCTGACCCATTCACTTCAACAGGGACGCGGACAGCACTCCGTGTTTTGTCCACATCCGTTCCTCCGCAAAATATAAAATATATATATAACATGTCCTATTCTGGATAAGAATAGGCATCTCTATAATGGGCCGCCCATTCCGTTAATTGCGGAAGGCACACAGGCGGGTTACGTGTTTTGCGGATCTGCAATTTGCAGTCCGCAAAAAAACGGAACGGTCATGTGCGTGAGGCCTAAAGGTCTTTCCAATAGTTAGTAAAAAAAAAAAGATGACTGCCTTCTTCCAGAAACAGCGCCACATCTGTTCGTAGGTGATCGCTGGTATTACAGCCCACCTCTCTGCAGCAGATGGCACCGGCTGACCTGTGACATGGACTCCCGGCAGCTGGAGGCGTCCATTTTGGTCCCGTGTTCATATCTGCCCGCACTGCTGTGAAAAATGGTCTAAAATATGCAACGGAGCCTCTAGGAGCAATGGGGGCGTTACCATTACACCTAGAGGCTCAGCTCAACAGACGCGACCCCTGCACTTTGACTTTAGGAGACATCGGGACCAGGGGTGATGACGTCTACAGTTCCAGGTCCTGACAAGGAGCAGAGGGCTCGGCCGTTACAGAGAGAGTAGAGCCTCTAAGTGTAATAGCGACGCCCCCATTGCTCCTAGAGGCTCATTTGCATATATGAAAACATCATTTTTCTCAGCAATACGGCCACATATGAACATGGGACCGGCGCAGACGCCTTCATCTACCCAGCGCACACGTCACACGTCAGCCGGTGTCGTAGGGACAGATCTGCCGACCGATGGCCTTTAATTGAATGTGGGCTGAGCCGCAGTACCAGCTATGACCTGCGGACAGATGTGGCGCTGTATCAGGAAGAAAATGCACGTTCCCTCTCTCCCCGCCGCTGGGTAGGCGGGGTCCTCCCAGGGGGCTCCTCCCATCCTGGTGTGATGTCACAGCTGTGCTGGGCCAATCAGATGTCGCCCGACCTTCCTAGCATGCAGCTGCATCCCCCTCCTCCACCATAATCTTCTGTCTTAAGCCAAGTGAATGTTCAGAGGTGGGAGATCTCGATACCTTGTGCTGTAATAGCTCTGCTTGCTGTCAGAGAACGAAAACCCGTCAAGATCAGAAGGGCTCACTGCAAAAGACAGCTCCGATGTACAAGCACCCGAGTCATTTGGAGACGGTCAGGAGGGTTTTCAGCCTGGGGATATGAACAGTGCTCGTATTCACTGACAGCAAGCAGAGATAATGGCAATGAGGAGGAATTTCAAAGATCAAGATTTAGGAAAAAAAAAACTAAAACAAAAGCTGCAGTTTTCTAAAGGAAAAAGATCAGAAAAGAACCAGCTCCATTCAATAGGGCAGAGAGGACTGAGTGATCAGCGGCGCCCCTGTTCCATTCATTGACAGGCGGCACAGTACAAGAAGAAATAAATGTTTATTCAGCAGAACCTCTCCTATTTACAGTAATTACACGTCCGCAGAGCGTCACACCGTCCACTTCAGACACCTGCAAAACAACAGACGAGGAAGGGGTTAATGTTAGCGCCCACGAGGAAGTGGGCGGAGAAAGGAGGGCGGGGCTTCCTCACCTGGTCTCCTGATGCGTCCCCAGACACTTAATGCAGCAATAGCGCGCCCCGCAGGACACACAGCAGTAATTAGAGGGGAAGCCGCACACAGAGCAGAAGTGGCGCTGAGGGAAGTTAGAGGGCGGCGCGCAACACGTCAGGTAATTGGGGCCCTCACTGGAGCTCAGGTTCTGGAGGAGGAGAAAAATCATCAGGTCTGGAAAGAGGGAAGGGCTGGCCCCGCCCCCTGCAGGGTGATACAGACAGAAGAGAGCTATGAGCCTCCCCCTCCTCCTGCAGGGTGATACAGACAGAAGAGAGCTATGAGCCTGCCCCTCCTCCTGCAGGGTGATACAGACAGAAGAGAGCTATGAGCCTGCCCCTCCCCCTGCAGGGTGATACAGACAGAAGAGAGCTATGAGCCTGCCCCTCCTCCTGCAGGGTGATACAGACAGAAGAGAGCTATAAGCCTGCCCCGCCCCTGCAGGGTGATACAGACAGAAGAGAGCTATGAGCCTGCCCCTCCTCCTGCAGGGTGATACAGACAGAAGAGAGCTATGAGCCTGCCCTCCTCCTGCAGGGTGATACAGACAGAAGAGAGCTATGAGCCTGCCCTCCTCCTGCAGGGTGATACAGACAGAAGAGAGCTATGAGCCTGCCCCTCCTCCTGCAGGGTGATACAGACAGAAGAGAGCTATGAGCCTGCCCTCCTGCAGGGTGATACAGACAGAAGAGAGCTATGAGCCTGCCCCTCCTCCTGCAGGGTGATACAGACAGAAGAGAGCTATGAGCCTGCCCTCCTCCTGCAGGGTGATACAGACAGAAGAGAGCTATGAGCCTGCCCCTCCTCCTGCAGGGTGATACAGACAGAAGAGAGCTATGAGCCTGCCCCTCCCCTGCAGGGTGATACAGACAGAAGAGAGCTATGAGCCTGCCCCTCCTCCTGCAGGGTGATACAGACAGAAGAGAGCTATGAGCCTGCCCCTCCTCCTGCAGGGTGATACAGACAGAAGAGAGCTATGAGCCTGCCCCTCCTCCTGCAGGGTGATACAGACAGAAGAGAGCTATGAGCCTGTCCTCCTCCTGCAGGGTGATACAGACAGAAGAGAGCTATGAGCCCGCCCTCCCCTGCAGGGTGATACAGACAGAAGAGAGCTATGAGCCCGCTCCTGCAGGGTGATACAGACAGAAGAGAGCTATGAGCCTCCGCCCTGCAGGGTGATACAGACAGAAGAGAGCTATGAGCCTGCCCCTCCTCCTGCAGGGTGATACAGACAGAAGAGAGCTATGAGCCTGCCCTCCTCCTGCAGGGTGATACAGACAGAAGAGAGCTATGAGCCTGCCCCTCCTCCTGCAGGGTGATACAGACAGAAGAGAGCTATGAGCCTGCCCCTCCTCCTGCAGGGTGATACAGACAGAAGAGAGCTATGAGCCTGCCCCTCCTCCTGCAGGGTGATACAGACAGAAGAGAGCTATGAGCCTGCCCCGCCCCTGCAGGGTGATACAGACAGAAGAGAGCTATGAGCCCGCCCTCCCCTGCAGGGTGATACAGACAGAAGAGAGCTATGAGCCTGCCCTCCTCCTGCAGGGTGATACAGACAGAAGAGAGCTATGAGCCTGCCCTCCTCCTGCAGGGTGATACAGACAGAAGAGAGCTATGAGCCTGCCCTCCTCCTGCAGGGTGATACAGACAGAAGAGAGCTATGAGCCTGCCTCCTGCAGGGTGATACAGACAGAAGAGAGCTATGAGCCGCCCTGCAGGGTGATACAGACAGAAGAGCTATGAGCCTGCCCCTCCCTGCAGGGTGATACAGACAGAAGAGAGCTATGAGCCTGCCCCTCCTCCTGCAGGGTGATACAGACAGAAGAGAGCTATGAGCCTGCCCCTCCCCTGCAGGGTGATACAGACAGAAGAGGCATGAGCCCTCCTGCAGGTGAGCAGCCATGAGCCTGCCTCCCCCTGCAGGGTGATACAGACAGAAGAGCTATGGCCTCCCCTGCAGGGTGACAGACAGAGAGCAGAGCTGCCCCTCCTCCTGCAGGGTGATACAGACAGAAGAGAGCATGAGCCTCTCCTCCGCAGGGTGATACAGAGAGAGGCTATGAGCCTGCCTCCTCCTGCAGGGTGATACAGACAGAAGAGAGCTATGAGCCTGTCCCCTCCTGCAGGGTGATACAGACAGAAGAGAGCTATGCCCCTCCCCTGCAGGGTGATACAGACAGAAGAGAGCTATGAGCCTCCGCCCCTGCAGGGTGATACAGACAGAAGAGAGCTATGAGCCCCGCCTCCTGCAGGGTGATACAGACAGAAGAGAGCTATGAGCCTGCCCCTCCTCCTGCAGGGTGATACAGACAGAAGAGAGCTATGAGCCTGCCACGCCCCTGCAGGGTGATACAGACAGAAGAGAGCTATGAGCCTGCCCTCCTCCTGCAGGGTGATACAGACAGAAGAGAGCTATGAGCCTGCCCCTCCTCCTGCAGGGTGATACAGACAGAAGAGAGCTATGAGCCTGCCCCGCCCCCTGCAGGGTGATACAGACAGAAGAGAGCTATGAGCCCGCCCCTCCCCCTGCAGGGTGATACAGACAGAAGAGAGCTATGAGCCTGTCCCTCCTTCTGCAGGGTGATACAGACAGAAGAGAGCTATTAGCCTGCACCGCCCCCTGCAGGGTGATACAGACGGAAGAGAGCTATGAGCCTGCCCCTCCTCCTGCAGGGTGATACAGACAGAAGAGAGCTATGAGCCTGCCCCGCCCCCTGCAGGGTGATACAGACAGAAGAGAGCTATGAGCCTGCCCTCCCCTGCAGGGTGATACAGACAGAAGAGAGCTATGAGCCTGCCCTCCTCCTGCAGGGTGATACAGACAGAAGAGAGCTATGAGCCTGCCCCTCCTCCTGCAGGGTGATACAGACAGAAGAGAGCTATGAGCCCGCCCCTCCCCCTGCAGGGTGATACAGACAGAAGAGAGCTATGAGCCTGCCCCTCCTCCTGCAGGGTGATACAGACAGAAGAGAGCTATGAGCCTGCCCCTCCTCCTGCAGGGTGATACAGACAGAAGAGAGCTATGACCCCGCCCCCTGCAGGGTGATACAGACAGAGGAGAGCTATGACCCCGCCCCCTGCAGGGTGATACAGACAGAGGAGAGCTATGACCCCGCCCCCTGCAGGGTGATACAGACAGAAGAGAGCTATGAGCCTGCCCCTCCTCCTGCAGGGTGATACAGACAGAAGAGAGCTATGAGCCTGCCACGCCCCCTGCAGGGTGATACAGACAGAAGAGAGCTATGAGCCCGCCCCTCCCCCTGCAGGGTGATACAGACAGGAGAGCTATGAGCCTGCCCCTCCTCCTGCAGGGTGATACAGACAGAAGAGAGCTATGACCCCGCCCCCTGCAGGGTGATAGATATCTCACACCCACCTGCTCCTCCAGAAGTGCCTGGAAGTTCTTGCGGAATCTCAGCTTGAAGTGATCTCCTCGCGTCTTCTTCTTTTTCTTTCCTGTGAATGTAATCAGACAGAGCGCTCAGCGCTGGTTATTGCGCGTCCCCACCACCGGGGGCAGCGGCGCTCTCCTCGCTCTGCTCACCTGTTTCGGCGTCGTCATCGAACTGCGGCAGGCGCTTCAGCTGCGGGAGGTTGGCGTGCGGGTCGTCCTGAAAGTTGTCCTTCTCCAAAGCCTCCAGCTGCCGATTCAGGCGCCGCTGCCGGGTGGCCGAGTCCAAGACCCGCCGCTGGGAGGGGTCATTAGAGCGGACTGCGGGGGAGGGGACATCACAGGGTTAGATACACGGACTGCGGGGGAGGGGACATCAAAGGGTTAGATACACGGACTGCGGGGGAGGGGACATCACAGGGTTAGATACACGGACTGCGGGGAGGGGACATCACAGGGTTAGATACACAGACTGCGGGGAGGGGACATCACAGGGTTACATACACGGACTGCGGAGGAGGGGACATCACAGGGTTAGCATACACGGACTGCGGGGAGGGGACATCACAGGGTTAGATACACGGAGTGCGGGGAGGGGACATCACAGGGTTAGATACACAGACTGCGGGGAGGGGACATCACAGGGTTAGATACACGGACTGCGGGGGAGGGACATCACAGGGTTAGATACACGGACTGCGGGGAGGGGACATCACAGGGTTAGATACACGGACTGCGGGGAGGGGACATCACAGGGTTAGATACACGGACTGCGGGGAGGGGACATCACAGGGTTAGATACACGGACTGCGGGGAGGGGGACATCACAGGGTTAGATACACAGACTGCGGGGAGGGGACATCACAGGGTTAGATACACGGACTGCGGGGGAGGGGGACATCACAGGGTTAGATACACGGACTGCGGGGAGGGGGACATCACAGGGTTAGATACACAGACTGCGGGGAGGGGGACATCACAGGGTTAGATACACGGACTGCGGGGGAGGGGGGGACATCACAGGGTTAGATACACAGACTGCGGGGGAGGGGACATCACAGGGTTAGATACACGGACTGCGGGGAGGGGGACATCACAGGGTTAGATACACGGACTGCGGGGAGGGGGACATCACAGGGTTAGATACACGGACTGCGGGGAGGGGGACATCACAGGGTTAGATACACGGACTGCGGGGGAGGGGACATCACAGGGTTAGATACACGGACTGCGGGGGAGGGGACATCACAGGGTTAGATACACGGACTGCGGGGAGGGGACATCACAGGGTTAGATACACGGACTGCGGGGAGGGGACATCACAGGGTTAGATACACGGACTGCGGGGAGGGGGACATCACAGGGTTAGATACACGGACTGCGGGGGAGGGACATCACAGGGTTAGATACACGGACTGCGGGGAGGGGACATCACAGGGTTAGATACACGGACTGCGGGAGGGGGACATCACAGGGTTAGATACACGGACTGCGGGGGAGGGGACATCACAGGGTTAGATACACGGACTGCGGGGGAGGGGACATCACAGGGTTAGATACACGGACTGCGGGGAGGGGACATCACAGGGTTAGATACACGGACTGCGGGGGAGGGGACATCACAGGGTTAGATACACGGACTGCGGGGAGGGGACATCACAGGGTTAGATACACGGACTGCGGGGAGGGGACATCACAGGGTTAGATACACGGACTGCGGGGAGGGGACATCACAGGGTTAGATACACGGACTGCGGGGGAGGGGACATCACAGGGTTAGATACACGGACTGCGGGGGAGGGGACATCACAGGGTTAGATACACGGACTGCGGGGAGGGGACATCACAGGGTTAGATACACGGACTGCGGGGAGGGGACATCACAGGGTTAGATACACAGACTGCGGGGGAGGGGACATCACAGGGTTAGATACACGGACTGCGGGGGAGGGACATCACAGGGTTAGATACACGGACTGCGGGGAGGGGGACATCACAGGGTTAGATACACGGACTGCGGGGAGGGGGACATCACAGGGTTAGATACACGGACTGCGGGGAGGGGGACATCACAGGGTTAGATACACGGACTGCGGGGAGGGACATCACAGGGTTAGATACACGACTGCGGGGAGGGGACATCACAGGGTTAGATACACGGACTGCGGGGAGGGGACATCACAGGGTTAGATACACGGACTGCGGGGAGGGGACATCACAGGGTTAGATACACGGACTGCGGGGAGGGGACATCACAGGGTTAGATACACAGACTGCGGGGAGGGGACATCACAGGGTTAGATACACGGACTGCGGGGGAGGGGGGGGACATCACAGGGTTAGATACACGGACTGCGGGGGAGGGGGGGACATCACAGGGTTAGATACACCGACTGCGGGGGAGATCACAGGGTTAGATACACAGACTGCGGGGGAGGGGGGGACATCACAGGGTTAGATACACGGAGTGCGGGGGAGGGGACATCACAGGGTTAGATACACAGACTGCGGGGGAGGGGACATCACAGGGTTAGATACACGGACTGCGGGGGAGGGGACATCACAGGGTTAGATACACGGACTGCGGGGAGGGGACATCACAGGGTTAGATACACCGACTGCGGGGAGGGACATCACAGGGTTAGATACACGGACTGCGGGGAGGGGGACATCACAGGGTTAGATACACGGACTGCGGGGAGGGGACATCACAGGGTTAGATACACGGACTGCGGGGGAGGGGACATCACAGGGTTAGATACACGGACTGCGGGGAGGGGACATCACAGGGTTAGATACACGGACTGCGGGGAGGGGACATCACAGGGTTAGATACACGGACTGCGGGGAGGGGACATCACAGGGTTAGATACACAGACTGCGGGGGAGGGGACATCACAGGGTTAGATACACGGACTGCGGGGAGGGGACATCACAGGGTTAGATACACGGACTGCGGGGGAGGGGACATCACAGGGTTAGATACACGGACTGCGGGGGAGGGGACATCACAGGGTTAGATACACGGACTGCGGGGGAGGGGACATCACAGGGTTAGATACACTGAGTGCGGGGGAGGGGGGACATCACAGGGTTAGATACACGGACTGCGGGGGAGGGGAGACATCACAGGGTTAGATACACGGAGTGCGGGGGAGCAGGCAGTATCACACAGGAAAGGATTAGATACACCGCTCAGCAGACAGTATCACACAGGATAGGATTAGATACACAGCTCAGCAGACTGTATCACACAGGAGAGGATTAGATACACAGCTCAGCAGACAGTATCACACAGGATATGATTAGATACACAGCTCAGCAGATAGTATCACACATGACAGGATTAGATACACAGCTCAGCAGGCAGTATCACACAGGAAAGGATTAGATACACAGTTCAGCAGACAGTATCACACAGGATAGGATTAGATACACAGCTCAGTAGACAGTATCACACAGGATAGGATTAGATACACAGCTCAGCAGACAGTATCACACATGACAGGATTAGATACACAGCTCAGCAGACAGTATCGCACAGGATAGGATTAGATACACCGCTCAGCAGACAGTATCGCACAGGATAGGATTAGATACACAGCTCAGCAGACAGTATCACACAGGAGAGGATTAGATACACAGCTCAGCAGACAGTATCACACAGGAGAGGATTAGATACACAGCTCAGCAGACAGTATCACACAGGATAGGATTAGATACACAGCTCAGCAGACAGTATCACACATGACAGGATTAGATACACAGCTCAGCAGACAGTATCACACAGGATAAGATTAGATACACCGCTCAGCAGACAGTATCGCACAGGATAGGATTAGATACACAGCTCAGCAGACAGTATCACACAGGAGAGGATTAGATACACAGCTCAGCAGACAGTATCACACAGGAGAGGATTAGATACACAGCTCAGCAGACAGTATCACACAGGATAGGATTAGATACACAGCTCAGTAGACAGTATCACACAGGATAGGATTAGATACACAGCTCAGTAGACAGTATCACACATGACAGGATTAGATACACAGCTCAGCAGGCAGTATCGCACAGGATAGGATTAGATACACAGCTCAGCAGACAGTATCACACAGGATAGGATTAGATACACAGCTCAGCAGACAGTATCACACAGGATAGGATTAGATACACAGCTCAGCAGACAGTATCACACAGGATAGGATTAGATACACAGCTCAGCAGACAGTATCACACAGGATAGGATTAGATACACAGCTCAGCAGACAGTATCACACAGGATAGGATTAGATACACAGCTCAGCAGACAGTATCACACAGGATAGGATTAGATACACAGCTCAGCAGACAGTATCACACAGGATAGGATTAGATACACAGCTCAGCAGACAGTATCACACAGGATAGGATTAGATACACAGCTCAGCAGACAGTATCACACAGGATAGGATTAGATACACAGCTCAGCAGACAGTATCACACAGGATAGGATTAGATACACAGCTCAGCAGACAGTATCACACAGGATAGGATTAGATACACAGCTCAGCAGACAGTATCACACAGGATAGGATTAGATACACAGCTCAGCAGACAGTATCACACAGGATAGGATTAGATACACAGCTCAGCAGACAGTATCACACAGGATAGGATTAGATACACAGCTCAGCAGACAGTATCACACAGGATAGGATTAGATACACAGCTCAGCAGACAGTATCACACAGGATAGGATTAGATACACAGCTCAGCAGACAGTATCACACAGGATAGGATTAGATACACAGCTCAGCAGACAGTATCACACAGGATAGGATTAGATACACAGCTCAGCAGACAGTATCACACAGGATAGGATTAGATACACAGCTCAGCAGACAGTATCACACAGGATAGGATTAGATACACAGCTCAGCAGACAGTATCACACAGGATAGGATTAGATACACAGCTCAGCAGACAGTATCACACAGGATAGGATTAGATACACAGCTCAGCAGACAGTATCACACAGGATAGGATTAGATACACAGCTCAGCAGACAGTATCACACAGGATAGGATTAGATACACAGCTCAGCAGACAGTATCACACAGGATAGGATTAGATACACAGCTCAGCAGACAGTATCACACAGGATAGGATTAGATACACAGCTCAGCAGACAGTATCACACAGGATAGGATTAGATACACAGCTCAGCAGACAGTATCACACAGGATAGGATTAGATACACAGCTCAGCAGACAGTATCACACAGGATAGGATTAGATACACAGCTCAGCAGACAGTATCACACAGGATAGGATTAGATACACAGCTCAGCAGACAGTATCACACAGGATAGGATTAGATACACAGCTCAGCAGACAGTATCACACAGGATAGGATTAGATACACAGCTCAGCAGACAGTATCACACAGGATAGGATTAGATACACAGCTCAGCAGACAGTATCACACAGGATAGGATTAGATACACAGCTCAGCAGACAGTATCACACAGGATAGGATTAGATACACAGCTCAGCAGACAGTATCACACAGGATAGGATTAGATACACAGCTCAGCAGACAGTATCACACAGGATAGGATTAGATACACAGCTCAGTAGACAGTATCACACAGGATAGGATTAGATACACAGCTCAGTAGGCAGTATCGCAGGGGAGAGAATTAGATACACAGCTCAGTAGACAGTATCACACAGGATAGGATTAGATACACAGCTCAGTAGGCAGTATCGCAGGGGAGAGAATTAGATACACAGCTCAGCAGACAGTATCACACAGGATAGGATTAGATACACAGCTCAGCAGACAGTATCACACAGGATAGGATTAGATAAACAGCTCAGCAGGCAGTATCGCACAGGATAGGATTAGATACAGAGCTCAGCAGACAGTATCACACAGGATGGGATTAGATACACAGATATAACATAACACGATGGGGGTGTAGTGCTCTCCTGTTTCCCGAGTACCGCACACCGTCGGCTTAGATACAGCAGAGACCACGTGACTACTACTACAAGACGCTGACCTCTGACCCCGGCGCTCTACGTCACACTGTAGCGGGAGCCTGCAGCGAGCACCCAGGGCCGTCAGTGCCGCCCTCAGGGCCCCCCTCGCTGCCGGTACCGGGCTCACCTGACGGTTTTTTCTCCAGCATGCCGTTTCTTCCCTCACCCGACTCGCGGTCCTATTAACTGCGCGTGCGCGAAGCGGTCCGCCCGAATAAAGGAGACTACGCATGCTGGTGAAGACAGGCGTCATGTACGCATGCGTAAAATAAATCACGCGTTAATTGGTGAGCGCATGCGCAGACCCTTACCACTCGCAGAAGTGTTCCTGTAGTCTGTAAGAGGATGTGCGCCGCGCCGCCAGTAGAGGGCAGCGGGGAGCAAACATAGCCTTCCGCAGCTGGGACTTGTGGTGCTACACGACCCGTATGTCACCCGCGTGTGTGTGAGCCCACTGTGTCTCTTACATACTTTTTATATAGACTTTTTCTTCACGGTTTCCTTGTGATTTTGGTCGCCGCCCATTAGTGCACTGCGTACCCAATAGAAGAAATATGTGGAGAGCAGTCACCGCCAATACTGACTTGTGTTCTACACGGCAGCCAATCAGAAAGCAGCTTTTATCTGCAGCAAAGACTTTGCCAAAGCAACCAACCACTTAGTGCAAGTGGACGTGTTACCATAGCAACCATAGGGAAGTGGTAGCCAATCAGATAACAGCTTTTTCTCCCTAAAATCCTTTCCTTACTAGGGTCATCTCTGGGACTTTGGGCTCTGGGGCTCACTGCTTAGAATGTCTCCCTCCCATACAGAAGGTCCTGGTACATACAGAGATGTGTCTGCAGACCCCAGTACATTATACATGGGAAGAAGACGGGAGATTTACAGAGAAAATCCTCCTATTCATAACAGTGGGCTCTGAGGCTCACTGCTTAGTGTGTCTCCCTCCCATACAGAAGGTCCTGGTACATACAGAGATGTGTCTGCAGACACCAGTACATTATACATGGGAAGAAGACGGGAGATTTACAGAGAAAATCCTCCTATTCATAACAGTGGGCTCTGGGGCACGCTGCTTAGTGTGTCTGCCTCCTGTAAAGAAGGTCCTGGTACATAAAGAGACGTGTCTGAAGACACCAGTACATTATACATGGGAAGAAGATTATGGAGAATTACAGAGAAAATCCTCCTATTCATAACAGTGGGCTCTGAGGCTCGCTGCTTAGTGTGTCTGCTTCCTGTACAGAAGGACCACTCCTGATATATACCGAGATGTGTCTGCAGACACCAGTACATTGTACATGGGAAGATTATGGAGATTTACTGAGAAAATCCTCCTATTAATAACAATGGGCTCTGGGGCTCACTGCTTAGAGTGTCTCCCTCCCATACAGAAGGTCCTGGTACATACAGAGATGTGTCTGCAAACCCCAGTACATTATACATGGGAAGAAGACGGGAGATTTACAAAGAAAATCCTCCTATTTATAAAAGTGGGCTCTGAGGCTTACTGCTTAGAGTGTCTGCCTCCTGTACAGAAGGTCCTGATATATACAGAGATGTGTCTGTAGACCCCAGTACATTATACATGGGAAGAAGACTAGGGAGAATTACAGAGAAAATCCTCCTATTCATAACAGTGGGCTCTGAGGCACGCTGCTTAGTGTGTCTCCCTCCCATACAGAAGGTCCTGGTACATACAGAGATGTGTCTGCAGACCCCAGTACATTATACATGGGAAGAAGACTAGGGAGATTTACAGAGAAAATCCTCCTATTAATAACAGTGGGCTCTGAGGCTCACTGCTTAGTGTGTCTCCCTCCCATACAGAAGGTCCTGGTACATACAGAGATGTGTCTGCAGACCCCAGTACATTATACATGGGAAGAAGACTAGGGAGATTTACAGAGAAAATCCTCCTATTAATAACAGTGGGCTCTGAGGCACGCTGCTTAGTGTGTCTCCCTCGCATACAGAAGGTCCTGGTACATACAGAGATGTGTCTGCAAAACCCAGTACATTATACATGGGAAGAAGACTAGGGAAATTTACAGAGAAAATCCTCCTATTTATAACAGTGTGCACCCCCATAACCCCCTCCCCCGTGATTTTTATCCTCCGCTCACTGCTCTCATACATACTGTCCATTCCCATTCATCTCTGATCTCCCCACCTTTCATCGTCCGCTCACTACACTCCTACATCTCTCACATACTGCCCATTCATCTCTGATCGCGCCACTACAGTATTCTACACGTCACAGAGTATGAACACTACAGTATTCTGCACCTCACAGAGTATGAACACTACAGTATTCTGCACCTCACAGAGTATGAACACTACAGTATTCTGCACCTCACAGAGTATGAACACTACAGTATTCTACACGTCACGGAGTATGCTCACTACAGTATTCTGCACCTCACAGAGTATGAACACTACAGTATTCTACACATCACAGAGTATTAACACTACAGTATTCTGCACCTCACAGAGTATGAACACTACAGTATTCTACACATCACAGAGTATTAACACTACAGTATTCTGCACGTCACAGAGTATGAACACTACAGTATTCTACACCTCACAGAGTATGAACACTACAGTATTCTACACCTCACAGAGTATGAACACTACAGTATTCTGCACCTCACAGAGTATGAACACTACAGTATTCTACACGTCACAGAGTATGAACACTACAGTATTCTACACATCACAGAGTATGAACACTACAGTATTCTGCACCTCACAGAGTATTAACACTACAGTATTCTGCACCTCACAGAGTATGAACACTACAGTATTCTACACGTCACAGAGTATGAACACTACAGTATTCTACACATCACAGAGTATTAACACTACAGTATTCTACACCTCACAGAGTATGAACACTACAGTATTCTGCACGTCACAGAGTATGAACACTACAGTATTCTGCACGTCACAGAGTATGAACACTACAGTATTCTGCACGCTCACAGAGTATGAACACTACAGTATTCTGCACACTCACAGAGTATGAACACTACAGTATTCTGCACTCACAGAGTATGAACACTACAGTATTCTGCACCTCACAGAGTATGAACACTACAGTATTCTGCACCTCAGAGTATGAACACTACAGTATTCTACACCTCACAGAGTATGAACACTACAGTATTCTACACCTCACAGAGTATGAACACTACAGTATTCTGCACGTCACAGAGTATGAACACTACAGTATTCTGCACGTCACAGAGTATGAACACTACAGTATTCTACACATCACAGAGTATGAACACTACAGTATTCTACACATCACAGAGTATGAACACTACAGTATTCTACACCTCACAGAGTATGAACACTGCAGTATTCTACACATCACAGAGTATGAACACTACAGTATTCTGCACCTCACAGAGTATGAACACTACAGTATTCTACACATCACAGAGTATGAACACTACAGTATTCTACACCTCACAGAGTATGAACACTGCAGTATTCTACACATCACAGAGTATGAACACTACAGTATTCTGCACCTCACAGAGTATGAACACTACAGTATTCTGCACAATAATGAGCACGCTTAGTACAGTATTCTTCATTTATCACAATGCTCTTATGATAATCAGTGTCCACACTGTATGCATACGGGATACACACAGGATATATACAGTATATACATGGGATACAGCACAGCTCCTTCTGTGGGTACTGTTCACATGCTGCAGCAGGCCTTGTCTGGTGCTCACCTCCTGCAGTAGATACCACACAATTCACATCACCGCTCCTCCTCCTACAGGATCCACACGGGACACATACAGGATACACACGGGACACATACAGGATCCACACGGGACACATACAGGATCCACACTGTATACATACTAAATACACACAGGATACATACAGAAGATATATAGGATCCACAGAGGATACATCACTGCTCCTCCTGCAGAACCTGTTCACATGCTGCAGCAGGTCTTGTCTGGTGCTCACCTCCTGCGGGAAATACCACACAATTCACATCACCGCTGCTCCTCCTACAGGATCCACACAGGACACATACAAGATCCACACAGGACACCTACAAGATCCACACGGGACACATACAGGATCCACATGGGATACATCACTGCTCTTTCTACAGGACCTGTTCACATGCTGCAGCAGGCCTTGTCTGGTGCTCACCTCCTGCTTGAGATACCACACAATTCACATCACCAGTCCTCCTCCTACAGGATCCACACAGGACTCCTACAGGATCCACACAGGACACATACAGGATCCACACGGGACACATATAGGATCCACACGGGATACATACAGGATCCACACGGGACACATACAGGATCCACACAGGACACATACAGGATCCACACGGGACACATATAGGATCCACACGGGATACATACAGGATCCACACGGGACACATACAGGATCCACACGGGACACATACAGGATCCACACGGGATACATACAGGATCCACATGGGATACATCACTGCTCCTCCTACAGGACCTGTTCACATACTGCAGCAGGCCTTGTCTGGTGCTCACCTCCTGCTTACTGCTTAGAGTGTCTGCCTCCTGTACAGAAGGTCCTGATAAATACAGAGATGTGTCTGTAGACCCCAGTACATTATACATGGGAAGGAGACGGGAGATTTACAGAGAAAATCCTCCTATTCATAACAGTGGGCTCTGAGGCTCACTGCTTAGTGTGTCTGCTTCCTGTACAGAAGGTCCACTCCTGATATATACAGAGATGTTTCTGCAGACACCAGTACATTGTACATGGGAAGAAGATTATGGAGATTTACAGAGAAAATCCTCCTATTATTAACAGTGGGCTCTGAGACTCGCTGCTTAGTGTGTCTCCCTCCCATACAGAAGGTCCTGGTACATACAGAGATGTGTCTGCAGACCCCAGTACATTTTACATGGGAAGAAGATTATGGAGATTTACAGAGAAAATCCTCCTATTAATAACAGTGGGCTCTGAGGCTCACTGCTTAAAGTGTCTCCCTCCCATACAGAAGGTCCTGGAACATACAGAGATGTGTCTGCAGACCCTAGTACATTATATATGGGAAGAAGACTTGGGAGATTTACAGAGAAATTCCTCCTATTAATAACAGTGGGCTCTGAGGCTCACTGCTTAGTGTGTCTGCCTCCTGTACAGAAGGTCCTGGTACATAAAGAGACGTGTCAGCAGAACCCCAGTACATTATACATGGGAAGAAGATTATGGAGAATTACAGAGAAAATCCTCCTATTAATAACAGTGGTCTCTGAGGCTCGCTGCTTAGTGTGTCTGCCTCCTGTACAGAAGGTCCTGATATATACAGAGATGTGTCTGCAGACACCAGTACATTATACATGGGAAGAAGACTTGGGAGGTTAACAGAGAAAATCCTCCTATTCATAACAGTGGGCTCTGAGGCTCGCTGTTTAGTGTGTCTCCCTCACATACAGAAGGTCCTGGTAGATACAGAGATGTGTCTGCAGACCCCAGTACATTATACATGGGAAGAAGACTCGGGAGATTTACAGAGAAAATCCTCCTATTAATAACAGTGGGCTCTGAGGCTTACATCTTAGTGTGTCTGCCTCCTGTACAGAAGGTCCTGGTAGATACAGAGATGTGTCTGCAGACCCCAGTACATTATACATGGGAAGAAGATTATGGAGATTTACAGAGAAAATCCCCCTTTTAATAATAATGGGCTCTGAGGCTCGCTGCTTAGTGTGTCTGCCTCCTGTACAGAAGGTCCACTCCTGATATATACCGAGATGTGTCTGCAGACACCAGTACATTGTACATGGGAAGAAGATTATGGAGATTTACAGAGAAAATCCTCCTATTAATAACAGTGGGCTCTGAGGCTCACTGCTTAGTGTGTCTGCCTCCTGTACAGAAGGTCCTGATATATACAGAGATGTGTCTGCAGACACCAGTACATTATACATGGGAAGAAGATTATGGAGAATTACAGAGAAAATCCTCCTATTCATAACAGTGGGCTCTGGGGCACGCTGCTTAGTGTGTCTGCTTCCTGTACAGAAGGACCACTCCTGATATATACCGAGATGTGTCTGCAGACACCAGTACATTGTATATGGGAAGAAGATTATGGAGATTTACAGAGAAAATCCTCCTATTAATAACAGTGGGCTCTGAGGCTCACTGCTTAGTGTGTCTCCCTCCCATACAGAAGGTCCTGGTACATACAGAGATGTGTCTGCAAAACCCAGTACATTATACATGGGAAGAAGACTCGGGAGATTTACAGAGAAAATCCTCCTATTAATAACAGTGGGCTCTGGGGCTCACTGCTTAGTGTGTCTGCCTCCTGTACAGAAGGTCCTGATATATACAGAGATGTGTCTGCAGACACCAGTACATTATACATGGGAAGAAGACTAGGGAGGTTAACAGAGAAAATCCTCCTATTTATAACAGTGGGCTTTGAGGCTCGCTGCTTAGTGTGTCTCCCTCCCATACAGAAGGTCCTGGTACATACAGAGATGTGTCTGCAAAACCCAGTACATTATACATGGGAAGAAGACTCGGGAGATTTACAGAGAAAATCCTCCTATTAATAACAGTGGGCTCTGGGGCTCACTGCTTAGTGTGTCTGTGTCAGGACTCGAACCCGTGACCAGCCATGTCCCAGGCGGTAGCTCTAGCCACTAGACTACCAGTCCTCCTGGACTTTTCCTTCCACTGAATTCTGTGATCTACCTTGTTCCAGCCTTGCCTTGCTAATCTCTGTGATCCCTTGCACCTGTTACTTCCCCTTTATAAGCCCAGCCTCTAGCACCTGACCTCTGCTGGTTATTGTGCCTCCAAGCCTGTAGCAAGCTTCCTCTCTGCTCCTCCACGACTACTGCTGTTTATCTTTGTTGCCGACCCGGACCGTTTGACCTCGCTGAACTGCCGCCTGCATTGACCTTTTGCCTTCCACCGACCACGGCTCTGTCTACTCCTGCTGTTACCTCGCTGCCATCTCTACTGCCGACCCGGACTGATCGACCACGCTACCTGCTTCCTGCTTCTGTGGGCCTTTGCCACTGGACTCCAACCACCAGCCGGCTGTCCTCTGACTCAGGTGAGCAAAGGACCGTTACAGAATAACCAGCCATACCATGGAGTCCGCAATGGCCACTCTGCGCAAGCAGGTTACCGAACTGCAGGAATTCGGTACTACGTACCAGGAGGAATTTGCCCAGCTCCAAGGCGTTGTCCGAAGCCAACAGGCGGAGATTATTGAACTTCAGAGGCAACTCCTGGACGTCCGCAGCACGGCCGCAGATACTCGCATGCCACTTCCATCAAAATTCGGCGGCGACAGACGCCAGTATCGGGGTTTCTAAACCAATGCCGCATCTATTTTCAGATGTACCCGGGCCCTTCATTACCGAGAGAAAGAAGGTGCTATTCATGGTTAATCTCCTGACGGATGAAGCACTAGCATGGGCATCACCATACGTGGAGACTAACAGTCAGCTCCTGGACGACTTAAACAACTTTATTGCCGCCATGAGCCAAGTCTTCGATGACCCCAACCGCTGTGCAACAGCTGAGGCGCGACTACATAGTTTACGGCAAGGGAGACGCTCCGTTGCTGAATACACCGCCGAATTTCGCCGCTGGGTCACGGACACCACCTGGAACCTAGCTGCACAGAGGAGCCAGTTCCGGCGAGGCCTGTCAGAATTAATAAAGATGAACTCGCCAGAGTTGAGGCCCCGGACAGTCTGGATGACTTCATTCAGTTATGCATCCGGATAGACCAAAGGCTGTCTGAGAGAAAGAAAGAACGACTCTGGTCCTTGGACCACAGGCCCACTTACTCCTTCTCCTCTACCGCCCAACGCGACCTCCAGCCAGCAACTGAACCTATGCAGGTCGACGCACTACGCAGGTCTCTATCCACAGCTGAGAAGGAGAGACGGCTGGCGAAAACCTCTGCCTCTACTGTGGGGAGCCGGGTCATTTTGCCATTAGATGTCCCAATAAGATCCGAAAGACTATTGCCGTCACGGAGCTAAAGGAGCAACCACTGACTCCAGCCCCACCAGCAGCCCTTGAAAATAACAACACGGCAGCTCATGGATCCCATTTCATCATCCCCATCCTCATCGACATTGAGGGGCAACAACTCTCCTGTTCAGCGATGTTAGAGCTCCGGGGCAGGAGGCAACTTCATGGATCTAACCTTCGCTCGTGAACAGAATATTCCATTGACAGTCAAGGCAGCTCCCATTGACCTGGAAACCGTCGACGGATCCCCGCCTCCTCAGGGCCGGCTACTCACGAGACCATTGAACTACAGCTCCTCATAGAACCCAATCACTGTGAAAAGATCCACTTCTCTCTGATCACTTCTCCAAAGTTCCCGGTGATCCTGGGCATTCCATGGTTGGCCACCCACAACCCCTCGGTGGATTGGGAAACCCGCTGCTTACGGTTTCCGTCCGAGTTCTGTTCGCTCAATTGCTCCCACAAAGCCGTCCTTCCATCCGAAGACACGACTATCTCCGAAGTATCCGTCAGGAATCTACTACCCCTCAATATCGTGAGTTCCAAGATGTCTGCGACAAGAAAACGCAGACAAGCTGCCGCCACACCGACCCTACGACTGCCCAATAGAACTGTTGCCCGGGCCGAAATACCCTTTGGCAGTATCTATTCCCTCTCAGAGCCTGAACTCAAGGCTCTGAAAGAATACCTGGACGAGGACCTAAAGAAAGGGTTCATCCGGCCCTCTACCTCCCCAGCAGGAGCCCCCTTTTCTTTGTGGAGAAAAAGACTCATCCTTGCGTCCCTGCATTGACTACAGGAAGCTAAACGATATAACCGTTAAGAACCGGTACCCGCTCCCGCTGATTTCTGAACTCCTCGAGAGACTCCGGGTAGCGAAAATCTTCACCAAACTTGACCTTCGAGGGCCTACAACCTTGTCCGAATCCGCCCTGGGGACGAATGGAAGACCGCCTTCCGGACACGTTATGGTCACTTCGAGTACCTGGTCATGCCTTTCGGACTTTGTAATGCTCCCGCCACCTTCCAGCACTTCATTAATGATGTCCTCAGGGACATGCTGGATTTGTTTGTAGTCGTTTACCTGGACGACATCTTGATCTTCTCAGAAGACCTCGAACAGCACCGCGAACATGTCCGCAGGGTATTGCAGAGACTCCGCCAGAACTCTCTCTATATCAAACTCGAGAAATGTGAGTTTGAGCGAACCACCACTCAGTTCCTCGGGTACATCATCTCCCCAGAGGGCCTAAGTATGGACCCAGGGAAGGTCCAAGCCGTGTTGGACTGGCCCATTCCAAGAAACGTGAAGGAGGTACAAAGATTTATTGGCTTCGCCAACTTCTATCGGAAGTTTATCCGGGACTTCTCCAAGGTCATTGCACCGATCACCCAACTCACCAAAAGGCAGTCCCCTTCTCCTGGACACCCGAGGCCCAGGAGGCCTTCACGAAGTTGAAACTCCTCTTCACTTCTGCTCCAATCCTAGTCCACCCGAACCCCGACTTGCCTTTTACTATCGAAGTGGATGCATCTGACTCCGCGGTAGGGGCAGTTCTGTCACAACGGACAGGGGAGAAGATGCTACTACACCCGTGTGCATATTTCTCTCGCCAGATGTCCCCCTCCGAGAAGAACTACGACATCGGGAACAAAGAACTACTGGCGATCAAGGAAGCCTTCTCCGAGTGGAGACACCTGCTGGAGGGAGCTGCCAACCCCATAATCGTACTAACCGATCACAAAAACCTCGAGTTCATCCGCAGCGCTAAGAGACTCACAGCCAGACAAGCCAGATGGAGCCTATTCTTTTCCGCTTCAACTTTCTCATCACCTATCGCCCCGGATCAAAAACGGCAAGGCTGACGCCCTCTCCAGAATGTTTTCAGAGCCCTCACAGAGTAATAAGGGCCAAGACAACATCCTATCCGAGAAAAGTGTTGTGGGGGCCACCTACTCTAAAGAACTTCTGGTCACAATCAAAGAAGGATACGAAAATGACCCCTTCCTCACCCACCCCACAAGGAATGTCAGCCTCACGTTTAAAAATGGTCATTGGTTTCATCAGGACCTACAACTTTATGTACCAGAAATCGCACGACTAAGTACTCAAACTTAACCATGACTCCAAGCTGGCCGGCCATCTGGGCACAAGAAAGACCCAGGAGCTTCTCTCCCGCTCCTTCTGGTGGCCAACATACAGGAGGACACCAAGAAGTACATCTCCTCGTGCACGGTCTGTGCCCGCAATAAGACTCCTCGTTCCTCTCCCGTGGGTCTGTTACAACCCCTCCCAATTCCTCCCGCCCCTGGGGCTCGATCTCCATGGACTTTGTGGTAGACCTTCCTCCTTCAAAGGGATGAACACCATCCTGGTCGTGGTCGACCGCCTCACCAAAATGGCCCATTTCATCCCCTACAAGGGCCTACCCACGGCCAAACAGACGGCTGATCTTGTCCTCAAAGAGGTCTTCAGGCTGCATGGGATTCCGGACGACGTGGTCTCAGACCGAGGTGTACAATTTACCTCAAAGTTCTGGAAGGACTTCTGCCTGGCGCTCGGGGTTAAAGTGAACCTTTCCTCCGCTTTCCACCCTCAGTCAAACGGGCAGACGGAGAGAACTAACCAGACCTTAGAGCAGTACCTACGCTGTTTCAGCTCCCACCTGCAGGATGACTGGCTTGACCATCTCCCCACAGCCGAGTTCGCCTACAACAATGCTGAGCACAGCTCAACCAAGCATAGCCCTTTCTTTGCTAACACAGGCTCGCACCCCGTGTTCATTCCCCATCTGCCCGTCGCCTCCACCCTCCCAGCAGTGGCCGAGCGCCTAACAACCCTACAGGAGGCACAAAAGGACATAATAGACAACCTCCAGCTCGCCCAGAGGTGCTTTAAACAGGGAGCAGACAGACGCCGCAAACCCACCCCGGGCTTCCATGTAGGAGACAAGGTATGGCTGTCCACCAGGAACCTCAGACTGAAGGTCCCCTCCAAAAGTTAGCCCCAAAATACATGGGTCCGTTCCAGGTCACCGCACAAATCAATGAGGTCACGTTCCGGCTTGACCTTCCGGATTCCATCAGGGTGCACCCAGTCTTCCATTGCTCCCTTCTCAAGCCGTTTGTAGAGAACACCTTCCCTGGCCGCCATCCTCCCCCACCACCAGTAAGGGTACAAGGCGAAGAGGAGTACATTGTCTCTAAGATCCTCGACTCCAGACTCCACCGGGGCAAAATACAATACTTGATTTCCTGGAAGGCTATACTCCAGAAGACAACTCCTGGGAACCGGAGGAGAACATTCATGCCCCCAGACTTGTCAGGGAGTTCCATCTGAGTCACCCAGATAAGCCTTCCTCTGCGGTGCCCGGAGGTCACCTTGGAAGGGGGAGTACTGTCAGGACTCGAACCCGTGACCAGCCATGTCCCAGGCGGTAGCTCTAGCCACTAGACTACCAGTCCTCCTGGACTTTTCCTTCCACTGAATTCTGTGATCTACCTTGTTCCAGCCTTGCCTTGCTAATCTCTGTGATCCCTTGCACCTGTTACTTCCCTTTATAAGCCCAGCCTCTAGCACCTGACCTCTGCTGGTTATTGTGCCTCCAAGCCTGTAGCAAGCTTCCTCTCTGCTCCTCCACGACTACTGCTGTTTATCTTTGTTGCCGACCCGGACCGTTTGACCTCGCTGAACTGCCGCCTGCATTGACCTTTTGCCTTCCACCGACCACGGCTCTGTCTACTCCTGCTGTTACCTCGCTGCCATCTCTACTGCCGACCCGGACTGATCGACCACGCTACCTGCTTCCTGCTTCTGTGGGCCTTTGCCACTGGACTCCAACCACCAGCCGGCTGTCCTCTGACTCAGGTGAGCAAAGGACCGTTACAGTCTGCCTCCTGAACAGAAGGTCCAGATATATACAGAGATGTGTCTGCAGACACCAGTACATTATACATGGGAAGGAGACTAGGGAGGTTAACAGAGAAAATCCTCCTATTCATAACAGTGGGCTCTGAGGCACGCTGCTTAGTGTGTCTGCCTCCTGTACAGAAGGTCCACTCCTGATATATACAGAGATGTGTCTGCAGACCCCAGTACATTATACATGGGAAGAAAATTATGGAGATTTACAGAAAAAAATCCCCCTTTAAGTAACAGTGGGCTCTGAGACTCGCTGCTTAGTGTGTATACCTCCTGTACAGAAGGTCCGGATATATACAGAGATGTGTCTGCAGACACCAGTACATTGTACATGGGAAGAAGATTATGGAGATTTACAAAGAAAATGCTCCTATTCATAACAGTGGGCTCTGAGGCTCACTGCTTAGAGTGTCTCCCTCCCATACAGAAGGTCCTGGTACATACAGAGATGTGTCTGCAGACCCCAGTACATTATACATGGGAAGAAGATTATGGAGATTTACAGAGAAAATCCTCCTATTAATAACAGTGGTCTCTGAGGCTCGCTGCTTAGTGTGTCTGCCTCCTGTACAGAAGGTCCTGATATATACAGAGATGTGTCTGCAGACACCAGTACATTATACATGGGAAGAAGACTTGGGAGGTTAACAGAGAAAATCCTCCTATTCATAACAGTGGGCTCTGAGGCTCGCTGCTTAGTGTGTCTCCCTCCCATACAGAAGGTCCTGGTAGGTACAGAAATGTGTCTGCAGACCCCAGTACATTATACATGGGAAGAAGACTCGGCAGATTTACAGAGAAAATCCTCCTATTAATAACAGTGGGCTCTGAGGCTTACATCTTAGTGTGTCTGCCTCCTGTACAAAAGGTCCTGGTAGATACAGAGATGTGTCTGCGGACCCCAGTACATTATACATGGGAAGATTATGGAGATTTACAGAGAAAATCCCCCTTTTAATAACAATGGGCTCTGAGGCTCGCTGCTTAGTGTGTCTGCCTCTTGTACAGAAGGTCCACTCCTGATATCTACAGAGATGTGTCTGCAGACACCAGTACATTATACATAGGAAGAAGATTATGGAGAATTACAGAGAAAATCCTCCTATTCATAACAGTGGGCTCTGGGGCACGCTGCTTAGTGTGTCTACTTCCTGTACAGAAGGACCACTCTTGATATATACAGAGATGTGTCTGCAGACACCAGTACATTGTATATGGGAAGAAGATTATGGAGTTTTACAGAGAAAATCCTCCTGTTAATAACAGTGGGCTCTGGGGCTCACTGCTTAGTGTGTCGGCCTCCTGTACAGAAGGTCCTGATATATACAGAGATGTGTCTGCAGACACCAGCACATTATACATGGGAAGAAGACTTGGGAGGTTAACAGAGAAAATCCTCCTATTCATAACAGTGGGCTCTGAGGCACGCTGCTTAGTGTGTCTGCTTCCTGTACAGAAGGACCACTCCTGATATATACAGAGATGTGTCTGCAGACACCAGTACATTGTACATGGGAAGAAGATTATGGAGATTTACAGAGAAAATCCTCCTGTTAATAACAGTGGGCTCTGGGGCTCACTGCTTAGTGTGTCGGCCTCCTGTACAGAAGGTCCTGATATATACAGAGATGTGTCTGCAGACACCAGTACATTATACATGGGAAGAAGACTAGGGAGGTTAACAGAGAAAATCCTCCTATTCATAACAGTGGGCTCTGGGGCTCACTGCTTAGTGTGTCTGCCTCCTGTAAAGAAGGTCCTGGTACATACAGAGATGTGTCTGCAGACCCCAGTACATTATACATGGGAAGAAGACTAGGGAGATTTACAGAGAAAATCCTCCTATTAATAACAGTGGGCTCTGAGGCTTACTTCTTTGTGTGTCTGCCTCCTGTACAGAAGGTCCGGATATTTACAGAGATGTGTCTGCAGACCCCAGTACATTATACATGGGAAGAAGATTATGGAGATTTACAGAGAAAATCCTCCTATTAATAACAGTGGGCTCTGAGGCTCGCTGCTTAGTGTGTCTCCCTCCCATACAGAAGGTCCTGGTACATACAGAGATGTGTCTGCAGACCCCAGTACATTATACATGGGAAGAAGACTAGGGAAATTTACAGAGAAAATCCTCCTATTTATAACAGTGTGCACCCCCATAACCCCCTCCCCCGTGATTTTTATCCTCCGCTCACTGCTCTCATACATACTGTCCATTCCCATTCATCTCTGATCTCCCCACCTTTCATCGTCCGCTCACTACACTCCTACATCTCTCACATACTGCCCATTCATCTCTGATCGCGCCACTACAGTATTCTACACGTCACAGAGTATGAACACTACAGTATTCTGCACCTCACAGAGTATGAACACTACAGTATTCTGCACCTCACAGAGTATGAACACTACAGTATTCTGCACCTCACAGAGTATGAACACTACAGTATTCTGCACCTCACAGAGTATGAACACTACAGTATTCTACACGTCACAGAGTATGCTCACTACAGTATTCTACACGTCACAGAGTATGAACACTACAGTATTCTGCACCTCACAGAGTATGAACACTACAGTATTCTACACGTCACAGAGTATGCTCACTACAGTATTCTACACGTCACAGAGTATGAACACTACAGTATTCTACACGTCACAGAGTATGCTCACTACAGTATTCTACACCTCACAGAGTATGAACACTACAGTATTCTGCACCTCACAGAGTATGAACACTACAGTATTCTGCACGTCACAGAGTATGAACACTACAGTATTCTGCACCTCACAGAGTATGAACACTACAGTATTCTGCACCTCACAGAGTATGAACACTACAGTATTCTGCACGTCACAGAGTATGAACACTACAGTATTCTGCACGTCACAGAGTATGAACACTACAGTATTCTACACCTCACAGAGTATGAACACTACAGTATTCTACACGTCACAGAGTATGAACACTACAGTATTCTGCACCTCACAGAGTATGAACACTACAGTATTCTGCACCTCACAGAGTATGAACACTACAGTATTCTACACGTCACAGAGTATGCTCACTACAGTATTCTACACATCACAGAGTATTAACACTACAGTATTCTGCAGGTCACAGTGTATGAACACTACAGTATTCTACACGTCACAGAGTATGAACACTACAGTATTCTGCAGGTCACAGTGTATGAACACTACAGTATTCTGCACCTCACAGAGTATGAACACTACAGTATTCTGCACCTCACAGAGTATTAACACTACAGTATTCTACACGTCACAGAGTATGAACACTACAGTATTCTGCACCTCACAGAGTATGAACACTACAGTATTCTACACATCACAGAGTATGAACACTACAGTATTCTACACCTCACAGAGTATGAACACTACAGTATTCTACACGTCACAGAGTATGCTCACTACAGTATTCTACACCTCACAGAGTATGAACACTACAGTATTCTACACATCACAGAGTATGAACACTACAGTATTCTACACGTCACAGAGTATGCTCACTACAGTATTCTACACGTCACAGAGTATGCTCACTACAGTATTCTGCACCTCACAGAGTATGAACACTACAGTATTCTACACGTCACAGAGTATGCTCACTACAGTATTCTACACGTCACAGAGTATGCTCACTACAGTATTCTGCACCTCACAGAGTATGCTCACTACAGTATTCTGCACGTCACAGAGTATGAACACTACAGTATTCTACACGTCACAGAGTATGCTCACTACAGTATTCTACACGTCACAGAGTATGAACACTACAGTATTCTGCACCTCACAGAGTATGAACACTACAGTATTCTGCACCTCACAGAGTATGAACACTACAGTATTCTGCACGTCACAGAGTATGAACACTACAGTATTCTGCACGTCACAGAGTATGAACACTACAGTATTCTGAACCTCACAGAGTATGAACACTACAGTATTCTACACATCACAGAGTATGAACACTACAGTATTCTACACGTCACAGAGTATGAACACTACAGTATTCTACACGTCACAGAGTATGAACACTACAGTATTCTACACGTCACAGAGTATGAACACTACAGTATTCTACACCTCACAGAGTATGAACACTGCAGTATTCTACACGTCACAGAGTATGAACACTACAGTATTCTACACATCACAGAGTATGAACACTACAGTATACTGCACCTCACAGAGTATGAACACTACAGTATTCTGCACGTCACAGAGTATGAACACTACAGTATTCTACACATCACAGAGTATGAACACTACAGTATTCTGCACCTCACAGAGTATGAACACTACAGTATTCTACACATCACAGAGTATGAACACTACAGTATTCTACACGTCACAGAGTATGAACACTACAGTATTCTACACGTCACAGAGTATGAACACTACAGTATTCTGCACCTCACAGAGTATGAACACTACAGTATTCTGCACCTCACAGAGTATGAACACTACAGTATTCTGCACCTCACAGAGTATGCTCACTACAGTATTCTGCACGTCACAGAGTATGAACACTACAGTATTCTACACCTCACAGAGTATGAACACTACAGTATTCTGCACCTCACAGAGTATGAACACTACAGTATTCTACACATCACAGAGTATGAACACTACAGTATTCTGCACGTCACAGAGTATGAACACTACAGTATTCTACACCTCACAGAGTATGAACACTACAGTATTCTACACGTCACAGAGTATGAACACTACAGTATTCTACACGTCACAGAGTATGAACACTACAGTATTCTACACGTCACAGAGTATGAACACTACAGTATTCTGCACCTCACAGAGTATGAACACTACAGTATTCTACACGCTCACAGAGTATGAACACTACAGTATTCTACACATCACAGAGTATGAACACTACAGTATACTGCACCTCACAGAGTATGAACACTACAGTATTCTGCACCTCACAGAGTATTAACACTACAGTATTCTGCACCTCACAGAGTATTAACACTACAGTATTCTGCACCTCACAGAGTATGAACACTACAGTATTCTGCACGTCACAGAGTATGAACACTACAGTATTCTGCACCTCACAGAGTATGAACACTACAGTATTCTGCACCTCACAGAGTATGAACACTACAGTATTCTACACCTCACAGAGTATTAACACTACAGTATTCTGCACCTCACAGAGTATGAACACTACAGTATTCTGCACCTCACAGAGTATTAACACTACAGTATTCTGCACCTCACAGAGTATGAACACTACAGTATTCTGCACGTCACAGAGTATGAACACTACAGTATTCTGCACCTCAGAGTATTAACACTACAGTATTCTGCACCTCACAGAGTATGAACACTACAGTATTCTGCACGTCACAGAGTATGAACACTACAGTATTCTGAACCTCACAGAGTATGAACACTACAGTATTCTACACCTCACAGAGTATGAACACTACAGTATTCTGCACGTCACAGAGTATGAACACTACAGTATTCTGCACCTCACAGAGTATGAACACTACAGTATTCTGCACCTCACAGAGTATGAACACTACAGCATTCTGCACCTCACAGAGTATGAACACTACAGTATTCTGCACCTCACAGAGTATTAACACTACAGTATTCTACACGTCACAGAGTATGAACACTACAGTATTCTACACGTCACAGAGTATGAACACTACAGTATTCTGCACGTCACAGAGTATGAACACTACAGTATTCTGCACCTCACAGAGTATGAACACTACAGTATTCTGCACGTCACAGAGTATGAACACTACAGTATTCTGCAGGTCACAGAGTATGAACACTACAGTATTCTACACGTCACAGAGTATGAACACTACAGTATTCTACACGTCACAGAGTATGAACACTACAGTATTCTGCACCTCACAGAGTATGAACACTACAGTATTCTGCACCTCACAGAGTATGAACACTACAGTATTCTGCACGTCACAGAGTATGAACACTACAGTATTCTACACATCACAGAGTATGAACACTACAGTATTCTGCACCTCACAGAGTATGAACACTACAGTATTCTACACATCACAGAGTATGAACACTACAGTATTCTGCACCTCACAGAGTATGAACACTACAGTATTCTACACCTCACAGAGTATGCTCACTACAGTATTCTACACCTCACAGAGTATTAACACTACAGTATTCTACACGTCACAGAGTATGAACACTACAGTATTCTGCACCTCACAGAGTATGAACACTACAGTATTCTGCACCTCACAGAGTATGAACACTACAGTATTCTGCACCTCACAGAGTATGAACACTACAGTATTCTACACCTCACAGAGTATTAACACTACAGTATTCTACACCTCACAGAGTATTAACACTACAGTATTCTGCACCTCACAGAGTATGAACACTACAGTATTCTGCACCTCACAGAGTATGAACACTACAGTATTCTACACGTCACAGAGTATGAACACTACAGTATTCTGCACCTCACAGAGTATGAACACTACAGTATTCTACACCTCACAGAGTATTAACACTACAGTATTCTGCACCTCACAGAGTATTAACACTACAGTATTCTGCACCTCACAGAGTATTAACACTACAGTATTCTGCACCTCACAGAGTATGAACACTACAGTATTCTACACGTCACAGAGTATGAACACTACAGTATTCTACACCTCACAGAGTATGAACACTACAGTATTCTGCACCTCACAGAGTATGAACACTACAGTATTCTGCACCTCACAGAGTATGAACACTACAGTATTCTACACATCACAGAGTATGAACACTACAGTATTCTACACGTCACAGAGTATGAACACTACAGTATTCTACACATCACAGAGTATGAACACTACAGTATTCTACACGTCACAGAGTATGAACACTACAGTATTCTGCACCTCACAGAGTATTAACACTACAGTATTCTACACCTCACAGAGTATTAACACTACAGTATTCTGCACCTCACAGAGTATGAACACTACAGTATTCTGCACGTCACAGAGTATTAACACTACAGTATTCTGCACCTCACAGAGTATGAACACTACAGTATTCTACACGTCACAGAGTATGAACACTACAGTATTCTACACCTCACAGAGTATGAACACTATAGTATTCTGCACCTCACAGAGTATGAACACTACAGTATTCTGCACCTCACAGAGTATGAACACTACAGTATTCCACACATCACAGAGTATGAACACTACAGTATTCTACACGTCACAGAGTATGAACACTACAGTATTCTACACATCACAGAGTATGAACACTACAGTATTCTACACCTCACAGAGTATTAACACTACAGTATTCTACACGTCACAGAGTATGCTCACTACAGTATTCTGCACCTCACAGAGTATGAACACTACAGTATTCTACACCTCACAGAGTATGAACACTACAGTATTCTGCACCTCACAGAGTATGAACACTACAGTATTCTGCACCTCACAGAGTATGAACACTACAGTATTCTACACCTCACAGAGTATGAACACTACAGTATTCTACACGTCACAGAGTATGAACACTACAGTATTCTGCACCTCACAGAGTATGAACACTACAGTATTCTGCACCTCAGAGTATGAACACTACAGTATTCTGCACCTCAGAGTATGAACACTACAGTATTCTACACCTCACAGAGTATGAACACTACAGTATTCTACACGTCACAGAGTATGAACACTACAGTATTCTGCACCTCACAGAGTATGAACACTACAGTATTCTGCACGTCACAGAGTATGAACACTACAGTATTCTGCACGTCACAGAGTATGAACACTACAGTATTCTGCACCTCACAGAGTATGAACACTACAGTATTCTACACCTCACAGAGTATGAACACTACAGTATTCTGCACGTCACAGAGTATGAACACTACAGTATTCTACACATCACAGAGTATGAACACTACAGTATTCTGCACCTCACAGAGTATGAACACTACAGTATTCTGCACGTCACAGAGTATTAACACTACAGTATTCTGCACGTCACAGAGTATGCTCACTACAGTATTCTGCACCTCACAGAGTTTGAACACTACAGTATTCTACACATCACAGAGTATGAACACTACAGTATTCTGCACCTCACAGAGTATGAACACTACAGTATTCTACACATCACAGAGTATTAACACTACAGTATTCTGCACCTCACAGAGTATGAACACTACAGTATTCTGCACCTCACAGAGTATGAACACTACAGTATTCTGCACCTCACAGAGTATGAACACTACAGTATTCTACACCTCACAGAGTATGAACACTACAGTATTCTGCACCTCACAGAGTATGAACACTACAGTATTCTACACCTCACAGAGTATTAACACTACAGTATTCTGCACCTCACAGAGTATGAACACTACAGTATTCTACACCTCACAGAGTATTAACACTACAGTATTCTGCACCTCACAGAGTATGAACACTACAGTATTCTACACCTCACAGAGTATGAACACTACAGTATTCTGCACCTCACAGAGTATGAACACTACAGTATTCTACACGTCACAGAGTATGAACACTACAGTATTCTACACCTCACAGAGTATGAACACTGCAGTATTCTACACATCACAGAGTATGAACACTACAGTATTCTACACATCACAGAGTATGAACACTACAGTATTCTACACCTCACAGAGTATGAACACTGCAGTATTCTACACATCACAGAGTATGAACACTACAGTATTCTGCACCTCACAGAGTATGAACACTACAGTATTCTGCACAATAATGAGCACGCTTAGTACAGTATTCTTCATTTATCACAATGCTCTTATGATAATCAGTGTCCACACTGTATGCATACGGGATACACACAGGATATATACAGTATATACATGGGATACAGCACAGCTCCTTCTGTGGGTACTGTTCACATGCTGCAGCAGGCCTTGTCTGGTGCTCACCTCCTGCAGTAGATACCACACAATTCACATCACCGCTCCTCCTCCTACAGGATCCACACGGGACACATACAGGATACACACGGGACACATACAGGATACATACAGGATCCACACGGGACACATACAGGATCCACACTGTATACATACTAAATACACACAGGATACATACAGAAGATATATAGGATCCACAGAGGATACATCACTGCTCCTCCTGCAGAACCTGTTCACATGCTGCAGCAGGTCTTGTCTGGTGCTCACCTCCTGCGGGAAATACCACACAATTCACATCACCGCTGCTCCTCCTACAGGATCCACACAGGACACATACAAGATCCACACAGGACACCTACAAGATCCACACGGGACACATACAGGATCCACATGGGATACATCACTGCTCTTTCTACAGGACCTGTTCACATGCTGCAGCAGGCTTTGTCTGGTGCTCACCTCCTGCTTGAGATACCACACAATTCACATCACCAGTCCTCCTCCTACAGGATCCACACAGGACTCCTACAGGATCCACACAGGACACATACAGGATCCACACGGGACACATATAGGATCCACACGGGATACATACAGGATCCACACGGGACACATACAGGATCCACACAGGACACATACAGGATCCACACGGGACACATATAGGATCCACACGGGATACATACAGGATCCACACGGGACACATACAGGATCCACACGGGACACATACAGGATCCACACGGGATACATACAGGATCCACATGGGACACATCACCGCTCCTCCTCCTACAGGATCCACACAGGACACATACAGGATCCACACGGGACACCTACAAGATCCACACAGGACACACACAGGATCCACATGGGATACATCACTGCTCCTCCTGCAGGACCTGTTCCCATGCTGCAGCAGGCCTTGTCTGGTGCTCACCTCCTGCTTGAGATACCACACAATTCACATCACCAGTCCTCCTCCTACAGGATCCACACGGGATACATACAGGATCCACAAGGGACACATACAGGATCCACATGGGATACATCACTGCTCCTCCTACAGGACCTGTTCACATACTGCAGCAGGCCTTGTCTGGTGCTCACCTCCTGCTTGAGATACCACACAATTCACATCACCGCTCCTCCTCCTACAGGATCCACACAGGACACATACAGGATCCACACGGGACACATACAGGATCAACACGGGACACATACAGGATCCACACAGGACACATACAGGATCCACACAGGACACATACAGGATCCACACGGGACACATACAGGATCCACACAGGACACATACAGGATCCACACGGGACACATACAGGATCCACACGGGACACAACAGGATCCACACGGGACATGTCACTGCTCGTCCTGCAGGACCTGTTCACATGCTGCAGCAGGCCTTGTCTGGTGCTCACCTCCTGCTTGAGATACCACACAATTCACATCACCGCTCCTCCTCGTACAGGATCCACACAGGACACATACAGGATCCACACGGGACACCTACAAGATCCACACGGGACACATACAGGATCCACACGGGACACATACAGGATCCACACGGGACACATACAGGATCCACACGGGACACATACAGGATCCACAGGGGACACATACAGGATCCACACGGGACACATCACTGCTCCTCCTGCAGGACCTGTTCACATGCTGCAGCAGGCCTTGTCTGGTGCTCACCTCCTGAGGGGGGTGTGCACACAGCATCATACCACAGACTGCTCCTCCGCTCTGGGGTCCCTTTGGACCTTCCTGTCTCCCACCTTACATGGTATCTGCTCAGTACAGACCGTAGCCCCCATTCATTACTGACGCATTTAACTACATGCTGCTTGCTCCACCAGCAGAACCAGGCACTGCAGTCACAACCTCCTTTAATGACTGGAGAATTGCTATTCAGGCAATGCTCTGCACAGGCTTGCCACACGGGGGCGCTTTTTATTCACATACATACTGGAGCGGGGACTACAGGGCCCAGCATGCCCCGGGGTATAGTTCCCCGGCAGAGGGCGCTGGCGGTCCCGGACATTCCTTGGCAGTGTACACAGGTGACCGCTGTGACGTGGCACAGAGACCCCAGACCCCCTGGTCTGACCCCGCAAACAGTTCTACGCTGCTTCTGCGCCTCCCCGCTGATTGGACGCCTGCCAGGCCCTCTGTGTCGCCATTGGCTAGCTCTGACAGGCGCCGCGCTCCGATTGGATGAACGTTGCCAGGCTTCGCTGGCCTACGAAATGTTAAGGAACTCTCAGAGTGCTGTGATTGGCTGCTCTCAGCAGGTCTTGACTTCCTACTGGATGAGGTTAGTGACATTGGGCGGGGCCAGGATCTGCGGTCTACTGTGGAGCTGGAGGCGGTGTCAGAGTGGACGTTGTTCCGGTCGGTGCAGGATGGATCGTCCTGGGCTTGGAGCACTGCTGGTCCTGCTGCTGTGCGGAGCCGCGGCGGGGGAGAGCCGAGAGGCGGTCAGACCAGGTGAGGAGGCGGGAGGGGAGTACACAGCGCCGGGGGACGAGGGTCAGAGACCAGGGGGGTGAAGAGCGTAGACCGGGGCGAGGAGGGAAGAGACTGGGGGAGAAGGGAAGAGACCAAGGTGGGACGAGGGTCAGAGACCAGGGGGGAGAAGAACGGAGACCGCGGCGAGGAGGGAAGAGATCAAGGGGGGACGAGGGTCAGAGACCAGGGGGGTGAAGAGCGGAGACCGGCGCGAGGAGGGAAGAGACCAAGGGGGGACGAGGGTCAGAGACCGGGGGGAAGAGACTAGGGAACGGGGAGAAGGGAAGAGACCAAGGGGGACGAGGTCAGAGACCGGGGGAAGAGACCAAGGGGGCGAGGGTCAGAGACTGGGGGTGGGGGAAGAGCAGAGACGAGGGGCGAGGAGGGAAGAGACCAAGGGGGACGAGGGTCAGAGACTGGGGGTGGGGGAAGAGCAGAGACCAGGGGGGCGAGGGTCAGAGACTGGGGGTGGGGGCAAGAGCAGACCAGGGGGACGAGGGAAGGAGACTGGCGGTGGGGGAAGAGCAGAGACCGGGGGGTGAGGGTCAGAGACCAGAGGGGGACGAGGGTCAGAGACTGGGGGTGGGGAGAGCAGGGGGTGGGGGAAGAGCAGAGACCAGGGGGGGACGAGGGTCAGAGACTGGGGGTGGGGGGGAAGAGCAGAGACCAGGGGGGGACGAGGGTCAGAGACCAGAAGGGGACGAGGGTCAGAGACTGGGGGTGGGGTGGGGGGGAAGAGCAGAGACCAGGGGGGGACGAGGGTCAGACTGGGGGAGAAGGGAAGAGACCAGGGGGGGACGAGGGTCAGAGACTGGGGGAGAAGGGAAGAGACCAGGGGGGGACGAGGGTCAGAGACTGGGGGTGGGGGGGACGAGGGTCAGAGACTGGGGGCGCGGAGAACGGAGACCGTGGGGATGACCAGGGAGGGGCTGTGTACTCGGTTGTACTGCAACTGTATAAAGTGTCAGCTCCTGGGACCGGTTTGCAGCATCTGGAACTTTCTCCTGTGTCTCCAGAGCTGCGCTCCAGGTGTATGCAGATTTTCGGGCATTCCTTCTGTTTCCGCACCTTGAGGGGTGGAATACTTTTGTAATACCTGTAGAGCCTCCTCGCCCTGGGGCCAGACATGCCGAAACTCGTAACATTACCGGCGAGGCAGATTATCACTGCTCGTGGAGGCCTGCAGAGCAGCGCTCCCTGCACAGCATGTTGGGGCGCTGGGATCTCTGGGCGCGGCCGCGCACTGGTTTTCATGGTAAAACATCCTCGACACTTTGATGGTGACCATTTCTTATTAAAAAAACCTGGTTTCAAAGCAACCGATCACATTGTAGCTTTCATTCTGTAACATGTTCTAAAAAACTGTGTGCTAGGTTATGATTGGTTGCTATGGACGATACCTCCAAGAGGAGGGGGGTCCAGGTGAGAGAGGAGGAGGAGGCGGAGGCTCCGGCAGTGTACTGGAGGGGGGGGGGCGGTCCGGCACCGTTCTGGAGAAGGAGGGGGGTCCGGCACCCCCAGCTGTGTTCTGGAGAAGGAGGGGTTCCGGCACCCCCAGCTGTGTCCTGGAGAGGAGGAGGGGGGTCAGGCTGTGTCCTGGAGAGAGGGGCAGGGGAGGTCCTGCTGTGTCCTGGAGAGAGGAGTTGGGGAGGTCCTGCTGTGTCCTGGAGAGAGGAGCAGGGGAGGTCCGGCTGTGTCCTGGAGAGAGGAGCAGGGGAGGTCAGGCTGTGTCCTGGAGAGAGGAGCAGGGGGGGGTCCGGCTGTGTCCTGGAGAGAGGAGCAGGGAGGTCCGGCTGTGTCCTGGAGAGAGGAGCAGGGGAGGTCCGGCTGTGTCCTGGAGAGAGGAGCAGGGGAGGTCCGGCTGTGTCCTGGAGAGAGGAGCAGGGGAGGTCAGGCTGTGTCCTGGAGAGAGGAGCAGGGGGGGGTCCGGCTGTGTCCTGGAGAGAGGAGCAGGGGAGGTCCGGCTGTGTCCTGGAGAGAGGAGCAGGGGAGGTCCTGCTGTGTCCTGGAGAGAGGAGCAGGGGAGGTCCTGCTGTGTCCTGGAGAGAGGAGCAGGGAGGTCCTGCTGTGTCCTGGAGAGAGGAGCAGGGGAGGTCCTGCTGTGTCCTGGAGAGAGGAGCAGGGAGGTCCTGCTGTGTCCTGGAGAGAGGAGCAGGGGAGGTCCTGCTGTGTCCTGGAGAGAGGAGCAGGGGAGGTCCTGCTGTGTCCTGGAGAGAGGAGCAGGGGAGGTCCTGCTGTGTCCTGGAGAGAGGAGCAGGGGAGGTCCTGCTGTGTCCTGGAGAGAGGAGCAGGGAGGTCCTGCTGTGTCCTGGAGAGAGGAGCAGGGGAGGTCCTGCTGTGTCCTGGAGAGAGGAGCAGGGGAGGTCCTGCTGTGTCCTGGAGAGAGGAGCAGGGGAGGTCCTGCTGTGTCCTGGAGAGAGGAGCAGGGGAGGTCCTGCTGTGTCCTGGAGAGAGGAGCAGGGGAGGTCCTGCTGTGTCCTGGAGAGAGGAGCAGGGGAGGTCCGGCTGTGTCCTGGAGAGAGGAGCAGGGAGGTCCGGCTGTGTCCTGGAGAGAGGAGCAGGGAGGTCCGGCTGTGTCCTGGAGAGAGGAGCAGGGGAGGTCCGGCTGTGTCCTGGAGAGAGGAGCAGGGAGGTCCGGCTGTGTCCTGGAGAGAGGAGCAGGGGAGGTCCGGCTGTGTCCTGGAGAGAGGAGCAGGGGAGGTCCGGCTGTTTCCTGGAGAGAGGAGCAGGGGAGGTCCGGCTGTGTCCTGGAGAGAGGAGCAGGGGAGGTCAGGCTGTGTCCTGGAGAGAGGAGCAGGGGAGGTCAGGCTGTGTCCTGGAGAGAGGAGCAGGGGAGGTCCGGCTGTGTCCTGGAGAGAGGAGCAGGGGAGGTCAGGCTGTGTCCTGGAGAAAGGAGCAGGGGAGGTCAGGCTGACGAAGGTACGCCGAAACGCGCGTCGGGGTCGGCACCATCCCTGCCTGTGCCCCACTGATTCACACACCAGGCGGTAAGCTTTTGTATAGCTTTTTATGCACCTGCTCTTGTACTTTGCATACCACAGAACCAGGTGACTGTTATTTGCAGTCTTGGTTGGTTTTCTGTGGGATACTTTACTGATATTTTTCCATAATAATGATACTAATGCTAGATTTTTAGCAGAGTGCTATGTGGTTTTGTATTCAACATTATAGTGTTTGGGTATTCCGTCTTGATGTGTGTAAACTATTGTTCTGATATTTTATGTATTATATACCCCACCCTTTATAGTGCATCCATTGTGTTGCACGGTATATATATTCTTTGGGATCTGCATATTTGCTGTATACCCTTATAGGGTTTATATTTGGATGGGATATTGATACATATCTATGTACTGTAATGAAATTGAGGGCCCCGGCAGGGTGGTGTCCTTTTACTCTGTCCCTCTTGTCTTTTTATTGTAATTTTTTAGTATATTGCTACAATTGTATTTTGGAATAAAGTATATTTTCTCTACATTTTTTGAGTGTGCTCCAATTGTTTCTTTGTAGTTTCTCCTTTGGTTAGGGAGTATACACTCTTTATGACTTAGTCTTACAGGCCCTAAAATTGAGTCACTATGACACATTATTACTTTTGATTATGAAGGGCCTTTTGCACATTGGTTATTTGTTTATTCATGTGTCCTGGAGAGAGGAGCAGGGGAGGTCAGGCTGTGTCCTGGAGAGAGGAGCAGGGGAGGTCAGGCTGTGTCCTGGAGAGAGGAGCAGGGGAGGTCAGGCTGTGTCCTGGAGAGAGGAGCAGGGGAGGTCAGGCTGTGTCCTGGAGAGAGGAGCAGGGGAGGTCAGGCTGTGTCCTGGAGAGAGGAGCAGGGAGGTCAGGCTGTGTCCTGGAGAGAGGAGCAGGGGAGGTCAGGCTGTGTCCTGGAGAGAGGAGCAGGGGAGGTCAGGCTGTGTCCTGGAGAGAGGAGCAGGGGAGGTCAGGCTGTGTCCTGGAGAGAGGAGCAGGGGAGATCAGGCTGTGTCCTGGAGAGAGGAGCAGGGGAGGTCAGGCTGTGTCCTGGAGAGAGGAGCAGGGGAGGTCAGGCTGTGTCCTGGAGAGAGGAAGTCCGGCTGTGTCCTGGAGAGAGGAAGTCCGGCTGTGTCCTGGAGAGAGGAAGTCCGGCTGTGTCCTGGAGAGAGGAAGTCCGGCTGTGTCCTGGAGAGAGGAAGTCCGGCTGTGTCCTGGAGAGAGGAAGTCCGGCTGTGTCCTGGAGAGAGGAAGTCCGGCTGTGTCCTGGAGAGAGGAAGTCCGGCTGTGTCCTGGAGAGAGGAAGTCCGGCTGTGTCCTGGAGAGAGGAAGTCCGGCTGTGTCCTGGAGAGAGGAGCAGGGGAGGTCCGGCTGTGTCCTGGAGAGAGGAGCAGGGGAGGTCCGGCTGTGTCCTGGAGAGAGGAGCAGGGGAGGTCCGGCTGTGTCCTGGAGAGAGGAGCAGGGGAGGTCCGGCTGTGTCCTGGAGAGAGGAGCAGGGGAGGTCCGGCTGTGTCCTGGAGAGAGGAGCAGGGGAGGTCCGGCTGTGTCCTGGAGAGAGGAGCAGGGGAGGTCCGGCTGTGTCCTGGAGAGAGGAGCAGGGGAGGTCCGGCTGTGTCCTGGAGAGAGGAGCAGGGGAGGTCCGGCTGTGTCCTGGAGAGGAGCAGGGGAGGTCCGGCTGTGTCCTGGAGAGAGGAGCAGGGAGGTCCGGCTGTGTCCTGGAGAGAGGAGCAGGGGAGGTCCGGCTGTGTCCTGGAGAGAGGAGCAGGGGATCGGCTGTCCTGGAGAGAGCAGGGGGTCGGCTGTGTCCTGGAGAGAGGAGCAGGGGAGGTCCGGCTGTGTCCTGGAGAGAGGAGCGGGGGAGGTCCGGCTGTGTCCTGGAGAGAGGAGCGGGGGAGGTCCTGCTGTGTTCTGGAGAGGAGCAGGGGGCTTCTACTGCGTCCTTAAGGTAGGAGGGGGGGGGGGGTTGACTGTCCTGAAGAAAGGAGCAGGGGGGTCAGGCTGTGTCCTGAGAGTGTAGGAGGGGGTCCGGAGGTGTCCTGGAGAGAGGAGGAGGGTGTTCAGTTGTGACCTGGAGAGAGGAGGAGGGGGTCCGGCTGTTTCCAAGAGGGAGGAAGGGGGGTTCCGGCTGTTTCCCGGAGAGAGGAGGAGGGGGCTCCGGCAGTGTACTTGAGGGAGGAGGAGGGGAGGTCCGGCTGTGTCCTGGAAAGAGGAGAGGGGGAGGTCTAGCTGTGTCCTGGTGAGAGTAGGGGGCTCCTGCTGTGTCCTAGAGGAGGGGGGGGGGGATTCGACTGTGCCCTAGCGAGAGGAGGAGGTTGGTCAGACTGTGTCCTGGAAAGAGGAGTGGGGGATGTCTGGCTGTGTCCTGAAGAAAGGAGGAAGTTCCAGCTGTGTCCTGGAAAAGGAGGAGGGAGGTCCGGCTGTGTCCTAGAGGGAGGAGGAGGGGGTTCCGGCTGTGTCCTGGAGAGAGGATAATGGAGGTCTGGCGGTGTCCTGCAGGGAGGAGGGGGTTTTGGCTGTGTCCTGGTGGAAGGGGGAGGGTTCGACTGTATCCAAGAGAGTGGAAGAGGGGGTCCGGCTGTGTCCTCTAAAAAGGAGTGGGGGAGGTCTGGCTTTGTCCTTGAGAGAGGAGGAGGGGCAGTCCGGCTGTGTTCTGGAGAAGGGAGGTCCAGCTGTGTTCTGGCGAGAGGAGCAGGGGAAGTCAGGCTGTGTCCTGGAGGAGGGAGGTCCGGCTGTATCCTGCAAAGAGAAGAAGGGGGCCCCCGGCTGCGTCTTGAGGTAGGAGTAGGAGGGCCCGACTGTGTCCTGAAGAGAGAAGCAGGGGGGTCCGTCTGTGTCCCGGAGAAGGAGGGGGGTAAGGTGTGTCCTGGAGAGTGGAGGAGGGAGGTCGGCTGTGTGCTGGAGGGGGGGGGGGGGTTTCGACTGTGTCTTCGAGTGAGGAAGATGGGGGTTCTGGCTGTGTCTTGGAAAGTGGAGTGGGAGGATGTCTGTCTGTGTCCCGAAGAAAGAAGGAATTTCCGGCTGTCTCCTGGGGAGAGGAGGACGGAGGTCCGGCTGTCTCCTGGGGAGAGGACGGAGGTCCGGCTGTGTCCTAGAGGGAGGAGGAGTGGAGTCAGGCTGTGTCTTGGAGGAGAGTGGATCCGGCTGTGTCTTGGAGGAGAGGGGATCCGGCTGTGTCTTGGAGGAGAGGGGATCCGGCTGTGTCCTGGAGGGAGGAGGGGATCCGGCTGTGTCCTGGAGGGAGGAGGGGATCCGGCTGTGTCCTGAAGAGAGGAAGGGGGTCCGGCTGTGTCCTGGAGGAGGGGAGGGGGCTCCAGCTGTGTCCCTTAGGGAGGAGAAGGGGGATCTGGCTGTTTCCTGAAGAAATGAGGGAGGTCCGGCTGTGTCCTGGAGGTAGAATGAGGGGGTTCCGGCTGTGTCCTGGAGGGAGGAGGGTTACTGCTGTGTCCTGGAGAGAGGTGGAGTGGAGTAAGGCTGTGTCCTTTAGGGAGGAGTGGCGGAGGTCCGGCTGTGTCCTTTAGGGAGGAGTGGCGGAGGTCCGGCTGTGTCCTTTAGGGAGGAGTGGCGGAGGTCCGGCTGTGTCCTTTAGGGAGGAGTGGCGGAGGTCCGGCTGTGTCCTTTAGGGAGGAGTGGCGGAGGTCCGGCTGTGTCCTTTAGGGAGGAGTGGCGGAGGTCCGGCTGTGTCCTTTAGGGAGGAGTGGCGGAGGTCCGGCTGTGTCCTGAAGAAATGAGGGAGGTCCGGCTCTGTCCCGGAGGGAGGTGCGGCTGTGTCCCGGAGGGGAGGGAGGTGCGGCTGTGTCCCGGAGGGGAGGGAGGTGCGGCTGTGTCCCGGGGAGGAGGTGCGGCTGTGTCCCGGGGAGGGAGGTGCGGCTGTGTCCCGGGGGGGGAGGGAGGTGCGGCTGTGTCCCGGGGGGGGAGGGAGGTGCGGCTGTGTCCCGGAGGGGAGGGAGGTGCGGCTGTGTCCCGGAGGGGAGGGAGGTGCGGCTGTGTCCCGGAGGGGAGGGAGGTGCGGCTGTGTCCCGGAGGGGAGGGAGGTGCGGCTGTGTCCCGGAGGGGAGGGAGGTGCGGCTGTGTCATGGAGGGGGGCGGGGGGTTCTGGCTGTGGAGGGGGTCAGGTTGGGAGAGTAGGTAGGGGTTACAGGGAGTTTGTTGTCAGGAGGTACGGTGCCTCGCTCACCCCCTCCTCCTCATCTCCATTTTTCATGGAATGTTTTTATTTCCCCTGGAGAATTTCCAGAGGTTTGGAGTCTCCGGCAGCTGCATCCTCTGTCTGTCCCCTCATTTCCACCCCCGCACCCCCCTCCTCCCCTATTATAAGGCGGTCGCCCCCGACATTTATACTGTGGAATAAGACGCGTCTTTGTCTGGCTGCAGCGCCACGTCTATTAGTATTAGTCCCCGGGAGAGTCCCTGCATGTGAGGAGGCGGCCTGCACCTCGGGCCTCCTCTTTGTGATGGGGGGGTCATTCACTCTGTGTCTTGTTTTGCAGAGAAGCTCCTCCTGATCACTGTGGCCACGGACGCCACGGAGGGCTACCAGCGTTTCCTCCATTCCGCCCGCCACTTTAACTACACAGTAAAGGTGAGGCCTCCTCCATAGACGCGTCCACCATGTTTAGTGCTCTCCCTCTAACCCCTGCCCCTCTTCTCGCAGACCCTAGGTCTGGGGCAGGAATGGAAGGGCGGCGACGTGGCTCGTACGGTCGGCGGCGGTCAGAAGGTGCGCTGGCTGAAGGAGGCTCTGGAGGACTACCGGGAGGAGGAGGACATGATCATCATGTTTGTAGACAGGTAAGTGGCTTCCGGAGGAGGACCTGGGGCATCGCATGAGTCGCTGAGCCTCTGACCGCCATCTTTTCCGCAGTTATGATGTCATCCTGGCCGGGAGCGCCATCGAGCTGCTGTGGAAGTTCCAGCAGTTTGGTCAGAAGGTCGTGTTCTCAGCGGAGGGCTTCTGCTGGCCGGACTGGTCCCTCGCCGACAGGTATCCGCCCGTCAGCAACGGCAAACGCTTCCTAAACTCCGGAGGTGAGAGCGCGGCGGCCGCCATGTTTAATCGACGTGGGATCATGTGACAGGAGTGACGCCCTCCCTCTCTCGTCCGCAGGTTTCATCGGTTACGCCCCGCAGCTTTACCAGGTCGTCCAGCTGTGGAAATTCAAAGACAACGATGACGACCAATTATTCTACACCAAGGTCTATCTGGACGAGGAGCTGAGGGTAAGGGGTCACATACTTATCACACCCTTCCCATGGGGCCCCAGGGGCCCACTCTCCATGTCTGACCTGTTTCCTCCCATTATTCAGGAGAAGTTCAGCATCGGCCTCGACCACAAGTCCAAGATCTTCCAGAATCTGAATGGCGCCATCGGTAGGTGGTTTGTGATTGGCGCAGCAGTTCCTGGCGTTCCAGCACAGTCTCTGGTGTGGTAGTTGCCAAGGTAGTGGCGCGGTTTGTGATTGGCGCTGTAGTTGTCGGGGCTGCAGTGTGGTCTCTGATTGGTGTGGTGGTTGCAGGGGTTGTGGCGCGTTTTGTGACTGGCACGGCAGTTCCTCGGGTTTGCTTCATGGTCTCTGGTGCGGTAGTTGTCAGGATTGTGGCACAGTCTCTGATTGGCGCGGTAGTTGCCGAGCTTGTGGCGCGGTCTCCGATTGGTGCGTTAGTTGCTGGGGTTGTGGCGCGGTCTCTGGCCTGGTAGTTGCTGAGGTTGTGGCGCTGTCTCTGATTGACGCGGTAGTTGCCGGGGTGCTGTCTCTGATTGGCGCGGTAGTTGCCGGGGTTGTGGCGTGATCCCTAATTGTCACGGTAGTTGCCGGAGTTGCGGTCTCTGATTGGCGCGGTAGTTGCGGTCTCTGATTGGTGCGGTAGTTGACAGGGTTATGGAGCAGTCTCTGATTGGCGCAGTAGTTGGCTAGGTTGTGGCGCAGTTTCTGATTGTCAAGGTAGTTGCCCGAGTTGCGGTCTCTGATTGGCGCGGTAGTTTCCGGGGTTGCAGTTTCTGATTGGCGAGGTAGTTGCCGGGGTTGTGGCGCGGTCTCTGATTGGCGCGGTAGTTGCCGGGGTTGTGGCACGGTCTGTGATTGGTGCGGTAGTTGGCAGGGTTGTGGCGCGTTTCCTGATTGTCGTGGTAGTTTCCGGGGTTGCAGTCTCTGATTGGCGCGGTAGTTGCTGGGGTTGTGGCGCAGTCTGTGATTGGTGCGGTAGTTGGCAGGGTTGTGGCGCGGTCTCTGATTGGCGCGGTAGTTGCTGGGGTTGCAGTTTCTGATTAGCGCAGTAGTTGCCGGGGTTGTGGTCTCTGATTGGCGCTGGTAACCAGCCGCCCTTCTCTCTTATCACAGACGAGGTCGTCCTGAAGTTCGACAAGAACAAGGTCCGGGCCCGCAACGTCGCCTTTGACACCATGCCGGTCGTCATCCACGGGAACGGACCCACCAAGGTACTGTGCGCTGCCCCCCGTGGCCGTGCGGCCGTACCCAGCGTCCTGACCTCTGCTCTCTCTCCAGCTCCAGCTGAACTATCTGGGGAATTACGTGCCCAACGCCTGGACGCACGAAGGAGGCTGCGAGGTGTGCGACCTCGACCTGCTGGACCTCTCCGCGGTGGAGGTGAGTGCGGCGCCCCCTACAGTGCTGCTGTCCGCCTTCTCTCCAATCAGCTGACGCTCCAGTCACACCCAGAGCTGCAGTGATAATGTATCTGATATATTATACTCCAGTCACACCCGGAGCTGCAGTGATAATGTATCTGTTATATTATACTCCACTCACACCCAGAGCTGCAGTGATAATGTATCTGTTATATTATACTCCACTCACACCCGGAGCTGCAGTGATAATGTATCTGTTATATTATACTCCAGTCACACCCGGAGCTGCAGTGATAATGTATCTGTTATATTATACTCCAGTCACACCCGGAGCTGCAGTGATAATGTATCTGTTATATTATACTCCAGTCACACCCGGAGCTGCAGTGATAATGTATCTGTTATATTATACTCCAGTCACACCCGGAGCTGCAGTGATAATGTATCTGTTATATTATACTCCAGTCACACCCAGAGCTGCAGTGATAATGTATCTGTTATATTATACTCCAGTCACACCCAGAGCTGCAGTGATAATGTATCTGTTATATTATACTCCAGTCACACCCGGAGCTGCAGTGATAATGTATCTGTTATATTATACTCCACTCACACCCGGAGCTGCAGTGATAATGTATCTGTTATATTATACTCCAGTCACACCCGGAGCTGCAGTGATAATGTATCTGTTATATTATACTCCACTCACACCCAGAGCTGCAGTGATAATCCTGTTATATTATTCTCCAGTCACACCCGGAGCTGCAGTGATAATGTATCTGTTATATTATACTCCAGTCACACCCGGAGCTGCAGTGATAATCCTGTTATATTATTCTCCAGTCACACCCGGAGCTGCAGTGATAATGTATCTGTTATATTATACTCCAGTCACACCCGGAGCTGCAGTGATAATGTATCTGTTATATTATACTCCAGTCACACCCGGAGCTGCAGTGATAATGTATCTGTTATATTATACTCCAGTCACACCCAGAGCTGCAGTGATAATGTATCTGTTATATTATACTCCAGTCACACCCAGAGCTGCAGTGATAATGTATCTGTTATATTATACTCCAGTCACACCCGGAGCTGCAGTGATAATGTATCTGTTATATTATACTCCAGTCACACCCGGAGCTGCAGTGATAATGTATCTGTTATATTATACTCTAGTCACACCCGGAGCTGCAGTGATAATGTATCTGTTATATTATACTCCAGTCACACCCGGAGCTGCAGTGATAATCCTGTTATGTTATTCTCCAGTCACACCCGGAGCTGCAGTGATAATGTATCTGTTATATTATACTCCAGTCACACCCGGAGCTGCAGTGATAATCCTGTTATATTATACTCCAGTCACACCCGGAGCTGCAGTGATAATGTATCTGTTATATTATACTCCAGTCACACCCAGAGCTGCAGTGATAATCCTGCTATATTATACTCCAGTCACACCCAGAGCTGCAGTGATAATGTATCTGTTATATTATACTCCAGTCACACCCGGAGCTGCAGTGATAATGTATCTGTTATATTATACTCCAGTCACACCCAGAGCTGCAGTGATAATGTATCTGTTATATTATACTCCAGTCACACCCAGAGCTGCAGTGATAATGTATCTGTTATATTATACTCCAGTCACACCCGGAGCTGCAGTGATAATCCTGTTATATTATACTCCAGTCACACCCAGAGCTGCAGTGATAATGTATCTGTTATATTATACTCCAGTCACACCCAGAGCTGCAGTGATAATGTATCTGTTATATTATACTCCAGTCACACCCGGAGCTGCAGTGATAATGTATCTGTTATATTATACTCCAGTCACACCCGGAGCTGCAGTGATAATCCTGTTATATTATACTCCAGTCACACCCGGAGCTGCAGTGATAATCCTGGTATATTATACTCCAGTCACACCCGGAGCTGCAGTGAGAATTCTGTTATATTATACTCCAGTCACACCCGGAGCTGCAGTGATAATGTATCTGTTATATTATACTCCAGTCACACCCGGAGCTGCAGTGATAATTCTGTTATATTATACTCCAGTCACACCCAGAGCTGCAGTGATAATCCTGTTATATTATACTCCAGTCACACCCGGAGCTGCAGTGATAATCCTGTTATATTATACTCCAGTCACACCCGGAGCTGCAGTGATAATTCTGTTATATTATACTCCAGTCACACCCGGAGCTGCAGTGATAATCCTGTTATATTATACTCCAGTCACACCCGGAGCTGCAGTGATAATCCTGTTATATTATACTCCAGTCACACCCGGAGCTGCAGTGATAATTCTGTTATATTATACTCCAGTCACACCCGGAGCTGCAGTGATAATCCTGTTATATTCTACTCCAGTCACACCCGGAGCTGCAGTGAGAATTCTGTTATATTATACTCCAGTCACACCCGGAGCTGCAGTGAGAATTCTGTTATATTATACTCCAGTCACACCCGGAGCTGCAGTGATAATGTATCTGTTATATTATACTCCAGTCACACCCAGAGCTGCAGTGATAATGTATCTGTTATATTATACTCCAGTCACACCCGGAGCTGCAGTGATAATGTATCTGTTATATTATACTCCAGTCACACCCGGAGCTGCAGTGATAATGTATCTGTTATATTATACTCCAGTCACACCCGGAGCTGCAGTGATAATGTATCTGTTATATTATACTCCAGTCACACCCGGAGCTGCAGTGATAATCCTGTTATATTATACTCCAGTCACACCCGGAGCTGCAGTGATAATCCTGTTATATTATACTCCAGTCACACCCAGAGCTGCAGTGATAATTCTGTTATATTATACTCCAGTCACACCCGGAGCTGCAGTGATAATCCTGTTATATTATACTCCAGTCACACCCGGAGCTGCAGTGATAATGTATCTGTTATATTATACTCCAGTCACACCCGGAGCTGCAGTGATAATGTATCTGTTATATTATACTCCAGTTAGTGAGGTGACCCCCACGCCCCCCATAATGCAGTGCAGCAGAGGGGGCGTGACTGATGTGTGGCCCTTGTCTCCTGCAGGACGCTGATCTTCCTCGGGTGCTGCTGGCCGTGTTCATCGAGCAGCCGACGCCGTTCCTGCCGCAGTTCCTGGAGAGACTGGCGGCGCTGAGCTACCCCCGAGACCGGCTGTCCCTCTACATCCACAACAGCGTAAGTCTGACACACACACTACAGTGGTATAGCCCCCCCCATCACAGACACTACAGTGGTATAGCCCCCCCCCCCCATCACAGACACTACAGTGGTATAGCCCCCCCATCACAGACACTACAGTGGTATAGCCCCCCCCCACCACAGATACTACAGTGGTATAGCCCCCCCATCACAGACACTACAGTGGTATAGCCCCCCCCATCATAGACACTACAGTGGTATAGCCCCCCCATCACAGACACTACAGTGGTATAACCCCCCATCACAGACACTACAGTGGTATAACCCCCCATCACAGACACTACAGTGGTACAGCCCCGCCCATCACAGACACTACAGTGGTATAGCCCCCGCCCCATCACAGACACTACAGTGGTATAGCCCCGCCCCATCACAGACACTACAGTGGTATAGCCCCCCATCACAGACACTACAGTGGTATAGCCCCCCCATCACAGACACTACAGTGGTATAGCCCCCCATCACAGACACTACAGTGTTATAGCCTCCCCATCACAGACACTACAGTGGTATAGCCCCCGCCCCATCACAGTCACTACAGTGGTATAGCCCCCGCCCCATCACAGACACTACAGTGGTATAGCCCCCGCCCCATCACAGACACTACAGTGGTATAGCCCCCATCACAGACACTACAGTGGTATAGCCCCCCATCACAGACACTACAGTGGTATAGCCCCCCATCACAGACACTACAGTGGTATAGCCCCCCCATCACAGACACTACAGTGGTATAGCCCCCCCATCACAGACACTACAGTGGTATAGCCCCCATCACAGACACTAGTGGTATAGCCCCCCACCCAAGACAGACACTACAGTGGTATACCCCCAGTACATATACCCCACTGCTGTAACCTCCCCCAGTACATATACCCCACTGCTGTAACCTCCCCCAGTACATATACCACACTGCCGTAACCTCCCCCAGTACATATACCCCACTGCCGTAACCTTCCCCAGTACATATACCACACTGCCGTAACCTTCCCCAGTACATATACTACACTTCTATTAACTCCCCCAGTACATATACCACACTGCCGTAACCCTCCCCAGTACATATACCACACTGCCGTAACCTTCCCCAGTACATATACTACACTTCTATTAACTCCCCCAGTACATATACCACACTGCCGTAACCTTCCCCAGTACATATACCCCACTGCCGTAACCTTCCCCAGTACATATACCACACTGCCGTAACCTTCCCCAGTACATATACCCCACTGCTGTAACCTCCCCCAGTACATATACCACACTGCTGTAACCTCCCCCAGTACATATACCCCACTGCCGTAACCTTCCCCAGTACATATACCCCACTGCTGTAACCTCCCCCAGTACATATACCACACTGCTGTAACCTCCCCCAGTACATATACCCCACTGCCGTAACCTTCCCCAGTACATATACCACACTGCTGTAACCTCCCCCAGTACATATACCCCACTGCCGTAACCTCCCCCAGTACATATACCCCACTGCCGTAACCTTCCCCAGTACATATACCACACTGCCGTAACCTTCCCCAGTACATATACCCCACTGCCGTAACCTCCCCCAGTACATATACCACACTGCCGTAACCTTCCCCAGTACATATACCCCACTGCCGTAACCTTCCCCAGTACATATACCACACTGCCGTAACCTTCCCCAGTACATATACTACACTCTGTAACTCCAGTACATATACCACACTGCCGTAACCTTCCCAGTACATATACCACACTGCCGTAACCTTCCCAGTACATATACCACACTGCCGTAACCTTCCCCAGTACATATACCCCATGCTAACCTCCCAGTACATATACCACACTGCGTAACCTTCCCAGTACATATACCCCACTGCCGTAACCTCCCCAGTACATATACCACACTGCCGTAACCTTCCCCAGTACATATACTACACTTCTATTAACTCCCCAGTACATATACCACACTGCCAGTAACCTTCCCAGTACATATACCACACTGCCGTAACCTTCCCCAGTACATACCCCTCGTACTCCCAGTACTGCACACTGCGTAACCTTCCCAGTACATGTACCACACTGCCGTAACCTCCCAGTACATATACCCACTGCTGTAACCTCCCCAGTACATATACCACACTGCCGTAACCTCCCCCAGTACATATACCCCACTGCCGTAACCTTCCCCAGTACATATACCACACTGCCGTAACCTTCCCCAGTACATATACTACACTGCTATTAACCTCCCCAGTACATATACCACACTGCTGTAACCCTCCCCAGTACATATACCACACTGCCGTAACCTTCCCCAGTACATATACTACACTGCTATTAACTTCCCCAGTACATATACCACACTGCCGTAACCTTCCCCAGTACATATACCCCACTGCCGTAACCTTCCCCAGTACATATACCACACTGCCGTAACCTTCCCCAGTACATATACCCCACTGCTGTAACCTCCCCAGTACATATACCACACTGCTGTAACCTCCCCAGTACATATACCCCACTGCCGTAACCTTCCTCAGTACATATACCACACTGCTGTAACCTCCCCAGTACATATACCACACTGCTGTAACCTCCCCAGTACATATACCCCACTGCCGTAACCTTCCCCAGTACATATACCACACTGCTGTAACCTCCCCAGTACATATACCCCACTGCCGTAACCTTCCCCAGTACATATACCCCACTGCCGTAACCTTCCCCAGTACATATACCACACTGCCGTAACCTTCCCCAGTACATATACCACACTGCCGTAACCTTCCCCAGTACATATACCACACTGCCGTAACCTTCCCCAGTACATATACCACACTGCCGTAACCTTCCCCAGTACATATACCACACTGCCGTAACCTTCCCCAGTACATATACTACACTGCTATAACTCCCCAGTACATACCCACCGTAACCTTCCCAGTACATATACCACTACTGTAACCTCCCCCAGTACATATACCCCACTGCCGTAACCTCCCAGTACATATACTGCACTTCATTAACTCCCCAGTACATATACCACTGTGTAACCTCCCCAGTACATATACCGCTAACCTTCCCGCTGCACGCTTCCCCAGTACATATACCCCACTGCCGTAACCTTCCCCAGTACATATACCACACTGCTGTAACCTCCCCAGTACATATACCACACTGCTGTAACCTCCCCCAGTACATATACCACACTGCCGTAACCTTCCCCAGTACATATACCACACTGCCGTAACCTCCCCAGTACATATGCCCACTGCCGTAACCTCCCCAGTACATATACCCACTGCCGTAACCTTCCCCAGTACATATACCACACTGCCGTAACCTTCCCCAGTACATATACCACACTGCCGTAACCTCCCCAGTACATATACCACACTGCCGTAACCTTCCCCAGTACATATACCCCACTGCCGTAACCTTCCCCAGTACATATACTACACTTCTATTAACTCCCCCAGTACATATACCACACTGCCGTAACCTTCCCCAGTACATATACCCCACTGCCGTAACCTTCCCCAGTACATATACCACACTGCCGTAACCTTCCCCAGTACATATACCCCACTGCTGTAACCTCCCCCAGTACATATACCACACTGCCGTAACCTTCCCCAGTACATATACCACACTGCCGTAACCTTCCCCAGTACATATACCACACTGCCGTAACCTTCCCCAGTACATATACTACACTTCTATTAACTCCCCCAGTACATATACCACACTGCCGTAACCTTCCCCAGTACATATACCCCACTGCTGTAACCTCCCCCAGTACATATACCCCACTGCCGTAACCTCCCCAGTACATATACTACACTTCTATTAACTCCCCCAGTACATATACCACACTGCCGTAACCTTCCCCAGTACATATACCCCACTGCCGTAACCTTCCCCAGTACATATACCACACTGCTGTAACCTCCCCCAGTACATATACCACACTGCCGTAACCTCCCCCAGTACATATACTACACTTCTATTAACTCCCCCAGTACATATACCACACTGCCGTAACCTTCACCAGTACATATACCACACTGCCGTAACCTTCCCCAGTACATATACCACACTGCCGTAACCTTCCCCAGTACATATACCACACTGCCGTAACCTTCCCCAGTACATATACCCCACTGCCGTAACCTTCCCCAGTACATATACCCCACTGCTGTAACCTCCCCCAGTACATATACCACACTGCCGTAACCTCCCCCAGTACATATACCACACTGCCGTAACCTCCCCCAGTACATATACCACACTGCCGTAACCTCCCCCAGTACATATACCACACTGCCGTAACCTTCCCCAGTACATATACCCCACTGCCGTAACCTCCCCCAGTACATATACCACACTGCCGTAACCTTCCCCAGTACATATACCACACTGCCGTAACCTTCCCCAGTACATATACCACACTGCCGTAACCCTCCCCAGTACATATACCCCACTGCCGTAACCTTCCCCAGTACATATACTACACTGCTGTAACCTCCCCCAGTACATATACCACACCAATATAACCTCCCCCAGTACATATACCACACCAATATAACCTCCCCCAGTACATATACCCCACTGCCGTAACCTTCCCGAGTACATATACCCCACTGCTGTAACCTCCCCCAGTACATATACCACACTGCTGTAACCTCCCCCAGTACATATACCACACTGCCGTAACCTCCCCCAGTACATATACCCCACTGCCGTAACCTTCCCCAGTACACATACCACACTGCCGTAACCTCCCCCAGTACATATACCCCACTGCCGTAACCTCCCCCAGTACATATACCCCACTGCTGTAACCTCCCCCAGTACATATACCCCACTGCCGTAACCTTCCCCAGTACATATACCCCACTGCCGTAACCTTCCCCAGTACATATACCACACTTCTATTAACTCCCCCAGTACATATACCACACTGCCGTAACCTTCCCCAGTACATATACCACACTGCCGTAACCTCCCCCAGTACATATACCACACTGCCGTAACCTCCCCCAGTACATATACCACACTGCCGTAACCTTTCCCAGTACATATACCCCACTGCCGTAACCTCCCCCAGTACATACACCCCACTGCTGTAACCTCCCCCAGTACATATACCACACTGCTGTAACCTCCCCCAGTACATATACCACACTGCCGTAACCTCCCCCAGTACATATACCACACTGCCGTAACCTTTCCCAGTACATATACCCCACTGCCGTAACCTCCACCAGTACATACACCACACTGCCGTAACCTCCCCCAGTACATATACCACACTGCTGTAACCTCCCCCAGTACATACACCACACTGCCGTAACCTCCCCCAGTACATATACCACACTGCCGTAACCTCCCCCAGTACATATACCACACTGCCGTAACCTTCCCCAGTACATATACCACACTGCCGTAACCTTCCCCAGTACATATACCCCACTGCCGTAACCTTCCCCAGTACATATACCCCACTGCCGTAACCTCCCCCAGTACATATACCACACCAATATAACCTCCCCCAGTACATTTACCACACTGCTGTAACCTCCCCCAGTACATATACCCCACTAATATAACCTCCCCCAGTACATATACCACACTGCCGTAACCTCCCCCAGTACATATACTCCCCTAGTACTTCGGTGCATTATGTAATGTTGGCTCTGCCCCCGCAGGAGGTTTACCATGAGAGCCACATTCAGAAGTTCTACGAAAGCCACAAGGATGAGTTCCCGAGCTTGAAAGTGGTTGGTCCTGAGGAGGCGCTGAGCCAGGGCGAGGCCAGAGACATGGGCATGTAAGTACGGGGGCGGGGCCAGAGACATGGGCATCTAAGTATGGGGGCGGGGCCAGAGACATGGGCATGTAAGTATGGGGGCGGAGCCAGAGACATGGGCATGTAAGTACAGGGGTCGAGGCCAGAGACATGGGCATGTAAGTACGGGGGCGGGGCCAGAGACATGGGCATGTACGTACAGGGGGCGAGGCCAGAGACATGGGCATGTAAGTAGAGGGGGCGAGGCCAGAGACATGGGCATGTAAGTACGGGGGTGGGGCCAGAGACATGGGCATGTAAGTGCGGGGCGGGGCCAGAGACATGGGCATGTAAGTACAGGGGCGAGGCCAGAGACATGGGCATGTAAGTGCGGGCGGGGCCAGAGACATGGGCATGTAAGTACAGGGGCGAGGCCAGAGACATGGGCATGTAAGTGCGGGCGGGGCCAGAGACATGGGCATGTAAGTACAGGGGGCGAGGCCAGAGACATGGGCATGTAAGTACGGGGCGGGGCCAGAGACATGGGCATGTAACTATGGGGGTGGGGCCAGAGACATGGGGGCGGAGCCAGAGACATGGGCATCTAAGTACGGGGGCGGGGCCAGAGACATGGGCATCTAAGTACGGGGCGGCGAGACATGGGCATGAGTACGGGGCGGGGCCAGAGACATGGGCATGTAAGTACGGGGCGGGGCCAGAGACATGGGCATGTAAGTGCGGGGCGGGGCCAGAGACATGGGCATGTACGGGGCGGGGCCAGAGACATGGGCATGTAAGTACGGGGGCGGGGCCAGAGACATGGGCATGTAAGTACAGGGGGCGAGGCCAGAGACATGGGCATGTAAGTACGGGGGGCGGGGCCAGAGACATGGGCATGTAAGTACGGGGGCGGGGCTTCTAATGTCTGGACTAATGGACGCTTTGTGTGCAGGGACCTCTGCCGGCAGGATGACACCTGTGACTACTACTTCAGCCTGGACGCCGATGTGGTTCTGACCAACCCGGACACCCTGTACATCCTCATGCAGGAGAATCGGTCAGTGCGGGGGTCAGAGGGGAGGGGTCATAGTCAGTGGGAGGGGCCACGGGTGACACCTGTTCTTCAACCCCAAAACCTCTCCTTACAGGAAAATCATTGCTCCCATGGTGTCTCGCAGCGGGAAACTCTGGTCCAACTTCTGGGGGGCACTCAGCCCTGAGGGGTACTACGCCCGCTCGGAGGACTACGTGGATATTGTGCAGGGCAAGAGGATGTGAGTAAATGAAGAACGCCCTGCAGGGGGCGGCGCCAGCTCACGGCTGTTTTCTAGCACAGTGCGGTCCCCTCTGTAGGGCGGGACTCCGACACCTGTTGTTTGTCTTGCAGTGGGGTCTGGAACGTCCCGTACATCGTCCATTCCTACCTAATTAAGGGGGAGACCCTTCGTCAGGAGTTGTCACACAGGAATGTCTTCACTTTGTCAGGGGTGGACCCCGACATGTCCTTCTGCAAGAGTGTGAGGGACAAGGTAGGTGACCGCATGGCGATGATGGTTCTTGGGGTGCAGTCTCATGGTCATCTCCTTCTATGAGGAGGCGGCTGATGGTTCTTTGGGTGCAGTCTCATGGTCATCTCCTTCTATGAGGAGGCGGCTGATGGTTCTTTGGGTGCAGTCTCATGGTCATCTTTCAGTGAAGGTGATGGTTCTTGGGGTGCAGTCTCGTCACGTCCTCTTCAATGATGATGAGGCTGATGATGGTAGTCAGAGTGTAGTTTCACAAACACCTCCTTCAGGGAGGATGATGGTTTAGTCTTGATGAAGATGATCTTCTCTTCCACAGGGCGTCTTCTTGCACATCAGTAACAGGGATGAGTTTGGCCGCCTGATCTCCACAGCCAAGTACAACACCTCTCATCTACACAATGACTTGTGGCAGATCTTCGAAAACCCTGTGGTAAGCGGCCTTCCCTTGTACTCATGGCCCCTTTGCATATGCATTGTCCCTCACCCAGTGTTTGACATGGTCTTCCCTCTTCAGGACTGGAAGGAAAAGTACATTCACGAGAATTACTCCCGGATCTTCGAGGAGGATTATTATGAGCAGGTAACATGGTGGAGACACCTGGGAGTGGAATGGCACCATGGGAAGGGTGGGCATCCAGCTCTCAGTATCTGACGTGAGGTCTTGTCCTCCACAGCCCTGCCCTGATGTCTACTGGTTCCCCATCTTCAAGGACATCATGTGCGATGAGTTTGTGGAGGAGATGGAAAACTTCGGCCAGTGGTCAGGGGGCAGGAATGAAGTAAGGAGTGAGACAGCGTGGTCTAGTGTGTCCACCTCATACTGATAGGCTGCGCATTATAATCTTCTCGTCTTTTCTTTCAGGACAAGCGTCTGGCGGGCGGATACGAGAATGTGCCGACTGTGGACATCCACATGACGCAGGCCGGGTACCAGGAACAATGGCTGAAGTTCCTCCAGGAATACATCGCCCCCGTCACTGAGAAGCTGTTCCCTGGATATTACACTAAGGTAATGCCCATGGCTGCCCCTTCTATCGTCCCTCATGACTGCCCACCTGTGCTGACCACCCCCTTCTTCCTAGGCCAAAGCGCTCCTGAATTTTATAGTGCGGTATCGGCCAGATGAACAGCCCTCCCTGCGCCCGCACCACGACTCCTCTACCTTCACCATTAACATCGCCCTCAACAGTAAGGATATCGACTATGAGGTGAGTACCGACATGTAATATTGGGTACAGACCCAGCAGCGGTTCTTGGGGTCGGGTCACCAGTTATCGGGCTGGCGTTGGCACCATCCCTGGCACTAACATGTTGTCCTCTCCACCTCAGGGCGGTGGCTGCAGATTCATCCGCTACAACTGCCAAATAGAGTCTCCACGTAAAGGATGGTCCTTGATACACCCGGGCCGACTGACGCATTTCCACGAGGGACTGCCCACCACCCGGGGCACGCGCTACATCATGGTGTCATTTGTTGACCCTTGACCCAAGGACTATTCCCTGCCCATCTAGAAGGACGCTGCCTGACGCCCAACATGGTGCTTCTGGCCTCACTGTCTCATACACACAAGTGGAGTCAGCAGATGAGTCTCGTCAGTCCCCAGCGTTTGTGGCCATCATCATGGACGCTCCCATTCACTATGGAGACGCCGTTGATCTTCACACAAAGCTTCCTTCATGTTGCAAAACTCTGGAGGTGGAAACCATGGCTTATCCTGCAGCGGAGGTCACAGGTCAGGGCGCCAGGACGGATGACGGTTTATAAAGAGCATTTGTTGCTTCTGTACAAAACGCTTTAAATTATTTGCTGCTGATTTTTTTTTTTTTAATAGAAATATTTTTGATGTGAACAAAGCTGAACGTGTAATAACTATTTCTGTACCCGAAACTATTAAAGGGGCATTGCATTTTGGTTACTTTTCGTTGTTGGTGTCTTTAGTCCATTTACATCACAATTACAGTTTTTGGAAACAGTCATCAGGTTGGTAGACAGCCCCTCTTCCTCCTCCTCAACCCCCCCGCCCCCCCAGCTCTGGAGCATAATAAAGGATGTAAATTTAATGTATGTACACAGTGACTCGCGTAGGTAAGGGCTAATACTCTCATACGGAAATTAGTTGAAGCTCTACTGAAGAGCTGACCCAGATAAATCTTCAAACGAAGATGGTATCTGTTCACTTTGTTAGCTAGTCGCCCTCCTGGTTCTGGGTCTTCAGATGTCTCTGCCTCGTAGGCTGGTTCTGGGTCTTCAGATGTCTCTGCCTCGTAGGCTGGTTCTGTGTCTTCAGATGTCTCTGCCTCGTAGGCTGGTTCTGTATCTTCAGATGTCTCTGCCTCGTAGGCTGGTTCTGTATCTTCAGATGTCTCTGCCTCGTAGGCTGGTTCTGTATCTTCAGATGTCTCTGCCTCGTAGGCTGGTTCTGTATCTTCAGATGTCTCTGCCTCGTAGGCTGGTTCTGTATCTTCAGATGTCTCTGCCTCGTAGGCTGGTTCTGTATCTTCAGATGTCTCTGCCTCGTAGGCTGGTTCTGTATCTTCAGATGTCTCTGCCTCGTAGGCTGGTTCTGTGTCTTCAGACGTCTCTCTGTGTCTTCAGATGTCTCTCTGCCTCGTAGGCTGGTTCTGTGTCTTCAGACATCTGCCTCGTAGGCTGGTTCTGTGTCTTCAGACATCTGCCTCGTAGGCTGGTTCTGTGTCTTCAGATGTCTCTGCCTCGTAGGCTGGTTCTGTATCTTCAAATGTGTCTGCCTCGTAGGCCAGTTCTATTCCTGGTTCTATATCTTCAGATGTGTCTGCCTCGTAGGCCGGTTCTATTCCTGGTTCTGTATCTTCAGATGTGTCTGCCTCGTAGGCCGGTTCTATTCCTGGTTCTATATCTTCAGATGTGTCTGCCTCGTAGGCTGGTTCTATTCCAGGTTCTATATCTTCAGATGTGTCTGCCTCGTAGGCTGGTTCTATTCCAGGTTCTGTATCTTCAGATGTGTCTGCTTCGTAGGCTGGTTCTGTATCTTCAGATGTTTCTGCCTCGTAGGCCGGTTCTGTTCATGGTTCTATATCTTCAGATGTGTCTGCCTCGTAGGCCGGTTCTATTCCTGGTTCTGTATCTTCAGATGTGTCTGCCTCGTAGGCCGGTTCTATTCCTGGTTCTATATCTTCAGATGTGTCTGCCTCGTAGGCTGGTTCTATTCCAGGTTCTGTATCTTCAGATGTGTCTGCTTCGTAGGCTGGTTCTGTATCTTCAGATGTTTCTGCCTCGTAGGCTGGTTCTGTTCATGGTTCTATATCTTCAGATGTGTCTGCTTCGTAGGCTGGTTCTGTATCTTCAGATGTCTCTGCCTCGTAGGCTGGTTCTGTATCTTCAGATGTCTCTGCCTCGTAGGCTGGTTCTGTATCTTCAGATGTCTCTGCCTCGTAGGCTGGTTCTGTGTCTTCAGACATGTCTCTGCCTCGTAGGCTGGTTCTGTTCATGGTTTCTTCAAATGTCTCTGCCTTGTAGGCTGGTTCTGTGCCTTCCGATGTCTGTTTCAGATGCTGTCTGCATCTTTTGCGGCCCCGTTGAAATGAATGGGTCTGCACCGGATCCCCAAAAATAGATTGGATGCTGACGAAACAGAATTCTTCATGAGCCCTTATCTGTATGGCTAGGTTAAAGGGGTTTGAGGCTCCTGATACAGAGGATTTGTCCTTGGGATCTATCTGATCGGTGTCGGGCGACCCCCGAGGAGCTGTTCCCTGCAGACTCCAGTGCCAGAAGCAGATCTCTGTTCCTAGTGTATTGGCCGTGCAGGGGTTATTGGAGCCCATTCAGCGCTGAAAATATCTTCAGTCCACTTACTGAATACCCTAGGAAGGGAAAGGACACAAATCTTTGTAAAGGGGTTATCCTATGAACCGCAGCTATCCCCTATCCAAAGGTTGGGGTCTAAGAACTCTTGAGTCCCGTCTGGATGGACCGGCAGTGCATGTTGGGCCACCGGTCCGATTACCGTTATGGGGGTGATCTACGTCAGTCCCATAAAGATGTGGTCTGACAGCCATACTGCTCCAGGCTTGGTGTGAAGGGCTTCCTCATATATGATATGGCGGTAGGAAACAAAGTCTGCGAGGCTTTAATTCTTTTTACAAAGAGCAAAGATGGCAGACAGCTATCGGCCCTGACCCCTCTGTATGCATGCTTTGGCTGGGCATGCAAGTGTCCACTCCCGACCTCTGCTGCTGGGGGAGAATGAGGAGGCCCCAGTATAAAATAGGTGTACGCCACCTCCCAGCACAAGGCTCCGCCTGGGGTGACGTTTATTGGAATGGGTTCAGAAATTACGTGCACTTACCTGCCCCTTCCCAAGGTCTCAGTGAGAACCAATTGGTTTTCTGGCACTAAAGGACCCTTTACAACCGAGATCCCCGCCGATCAGCAGTTAGAAAGGGTCGGACGCCCCGTGAGGGCCGCGGCCTCTTCCTAGGCCATGTGACATCACCGTACGGCGGCTACGTGGCCTCTATACTATGTACGGCGCTGTGCTTGGTCAGCCCCCTGCAACAGCTGATTGGGGGGGGCCGAGACTAGGACCCCGACGATGTGATAATGATGACCTATCCCGAGGACAGGCCATCATCATCAATTCCTGGACAACCCCTTTAAGTGCCGATATTGTAGGAGGTCATCATGGTCCAGGGGTCGGCAACTCCCAGAATGCTCCATTAACTTCTATAGGAGCTGAGCTTCTTTGCATGCTGGGAGTTGTAGTCTCATAGTAGCTGGAGTGCTGAAGGGAACATTTCAGTCTTAGATTTTTTTTTTTTACCAGTATTAGCCCTATTTTCCAGGTCCATGGCACCTCTGTCACGCCCCCAGCCATTACTCATGTAGGAAGCATTCCTGGTAACTTAGTCACAGAGTAGTCAGCGCTGAGTTCTGGGTCACACGGACCCGCAGGGGACATCTGGATTTAGCATCTCCCGGCTGCAGCATTTAATCCACAGGAGACCCCGGGAAGCGGCTCCTGTTTACGTTTTCTAATTGTCCCAGAAGACGCGGCGCCTCGAGGAACGAGCCCAGGGAACAGTCTCAGCCCTGCACCGGGAAAACCATTCTCCCTCTGGTGCCCTCATGGGGCGAGCAATAAGGGGAGCGTTCCTGTTAACCCTCCGTGCTTCAGTGGAGCTGCTGCCACAGTCATGAAGGGGTCTAGGACTCCCCTCCCCCACTGCATTCCTCAAACTGGTGGCCCTCCAGCTGATGCAAAACTACAACTCTCACCATGTTTTTTTCCTCTCGTTATATTATATGCGCCCAGATATCTAGAGAGCATTATGACACAGCCAGCAGGGGGCGCTAGTGTTCCCAGATGACGCCATGTTTAGCAGGACCTATGTCACACAACCCCACGGACCGTACTGTAAACTGTATACATTCTGTGTAGTGCACTGCCACCTGCTGGGCGTACGGGAAACCGCATCAAATATCGCCCTGACCCCACCTCGTGTCATGCAGAAAAGTGAGCGCAGCCAGGTACGCCCGACAAGGGGCGACATTACGTACAAACACTGAAGACGAGGGGGGCGACCCTCTACGTACAAACACTGCAGACGAGGGGGGCGACCCTCTACGTACAAACACTGCAGACGAGGGGGGCGACCCTCTACGTACAAACACTGCAGACGAGGGGGGGCGACCCTCTACGTACAAACACTGCAGACGAGGGGGGCGACCCTCTACGTACAAACACTGAAGACGAGGGGGGCGACCCTCTACGTACAAACACTGCAGACGAGGGGGGCGACCCTCTACGTACAAACACTGCAGACGAGGGGGGCGACCCTCTACCTACAAACACTCCAGAGGAGGGGGGCGACCCTCTACGTATAAACACTGCAGACGAGGGGGACGACCCTCTACGTACAAACACTGCAGACGAGGGGGGCGACCCTCTACGTACAAACACTCCTGCTGAGGGGGGCGACCCTCTACGTACAAACACTGCAGACGAGGGGGGGCGACCCTCTACGTACAAACACTCCTGCCGAGGGGGGGCGACCCTCTACGTACAAACACTGCAGACGAGGGGGGCGACCCTCTACGTACAAACACTGCAGACGAGGGGGGCGACCCTCTACGTACAAACACTGCAGACGAGGGGGGCGACCCTCTACGTACAAACACTGCAGACGAGGGGGGCGACCCTCTACGTACAAACACTGCAGACGAGGGGGGCGACCCTCCACGCACAAACACTGCAGACGAGGGGAGGGCGACCCTCTACATACAAACACTGCAGACGAGGGGGGCGACCCTCTACGCACAAACACTGCAGACGAGGGGGGGCGACCCTCTACGTACAAACACTGCAGACGAGGGGGGGCGACCCTCTACGTACAAACACTGCAGACGAGGGGGACGACCCTCTACGTACAAACACTGCAGACGAGGGGGGCGACCCTCTACGTATAAACACTGCAGACGAGGGGGGGCGACCCTCTACGTACAAACACTGCAGACGAGGGGGGCGACCCTCTACCTACAAACACTGCAGACGAGGGGGGCGACCCTCCACGTACAAACACTGCAGACGAGGGGGGCGACCCTCTACCTACAAACACTCCAGAGGAGGGGGGCGACCCTCTACGTATAAACACTGCAGACGAGGGGGGCGACCCTCTACGTACAGACACTGCAGACGAGGGGGGGGCGGCCCTCTACGTACAAACACTGCAGACGAGGGGGGTGACCCTCTACCTACAAACTCTGCAGACAAGGGGAGGACGACCCTCTACATACAAACACTGGAGACGAGGGGGGGCGACCCTCTACGTACAAACACTGCAGACGAGGGGGGCCACAATCTACGTACAAACACTGCAGACGAGGGGGCGACCCTCTACGTACAAACACTGCAGACGAGGGGGCCACCCTCTACGTACAAACACTGCAGACGAGGGGGCGACCCTCTACGTACAAACACTGCAGACGAGGGGGCGACCCTCTACGTACAAACACTGCAGACGAGGGGGCCGACCCTCCACGTACAAACACTGGAGACGAGGGGGGGCGACCCTCTACGTACAAACATTGCAGACGAGGGGGGGCGACCCTCTACGTACAAACACTGCAGACGAGGGGGGCGACCCTCTACGTACAAACACTGCAGACGAGGGGCGACCCTCTACGTACAAACACTGCAGACGAGGGGGGGCGACCCTCTACGTACAAACACTGCAGACGAGGGGGGGCGACCCTCTACGTACAAACACTCCTGCCGAGGGGGTGGCGACCCTCTACGTACAAACACTGCAGACGAGGGGGGCGACCCTCCACGTACAAACACTGCAGACGAGGGGGGGCGACCCTCTACGTACAAACACTGCAGACGAGGGGGGGCGACCCTCTACGTACAAACACTGCAGACGAGGGGGGGCCACCCTCTACGTACAAACACTGCAGACGAGGGGGGGCCACCCTCTACGTACAAACACTGCAGACGAGGGGGGGCCACCCTCTACGTACAAACACTGCAGACGAGGGGCGCGACCCTCTACCTACAAACACTGGAGACGAGGGGGGCGACCCTCTACGTACAAACACTGCAGACGAGGGGGGGGGCGACTCTCTACCTACAAGGGGGAAACGAGCAATAAGGGGAGCGTTCCCATTAATCCTCGGTGCTCCAGTGGAGCTGGTGCCGCCCTCATGAAGGGTCCAGGACGCCCCCGCTGCCGCATTCCTCTAGGGGCTATGCTTGTTCTGTGAGGGTGGCCTTGCACAGGTTTTGGCGGCTTTTCTTTCGCTAGTTATATAACGTGCGGTCAGATGTCTATAGCGCATTATGGGACGAGTCGCACACGAGCTGGGGGGGGGGGGGGGCTTCAGGTTTTGTTCTGCCGTTGGTCTTGGTCTTGAGTAAAGTCAGAAAAAAAAGGGCACAATTTTAGTGCATCTTCTGATGTTGCATTTTATACCAAAAGCCGGCGTCCGCACCGGAAGTGGACCAGTAAATCCGAGATGCCGCCATGTTTAGTAGGACAGACGTCACATGACCCCTCAGACCAGACTCTGTGCTGTGAGCTGGATCTGACTGTACATTCTGTGTAGTGCACTGCCACCTGCTGGTCGTATGAGAAACAACACCCTGAATAAAATCTGCAACACTGGAGACCACATGACGGGGCGTCCGATATCAGCCAGACCCACCTAGTGCCCTGCAGAGAAGTGACGAGCGGCGACTATCTACATACAAACACTGCGCGCAGGGGGCGACTTCCTACATACAAACACTGCGCGCAGGGGGCGACTCTACATACAAACACTGCGCGCAGGGGGCGACTCTACATACAAACACTGCGCGCAGGGGGCGACTCTACATACAAACACTGCACGCAGGGGGCGACTCCCTACATACAAACACTGCACGCAGGGGGCGACTTTCTACATACAAACACTGCACACAGGGGGCTACTCTCTACATACAAACACTGCACGCAGGGGGCGACTCTCTACATACAAACACTGCACGCAGGGGGCGACTCTCTACATACAAACACTGCGCGCAGGGCGACTCTACATACAAACACTGCGCGCAGGGGCGACTCTACATACAAACACTGCGCGCAGGGGCGACTCTACATACAAACACTGCGCGCAGGGGCGACTCTACATACAAACACTGCGCGCAGGGGCGACTCTACATACAAACACTGCGCGCAGGGGCGACTCTACATACAAACACTGCGCGCAGGGGCGACTCTACATACAAACACTGCGCGCAGGGGCGACTCTACATACAAACACTGCGCGCAGGGGCGACTCTACATACAAACACTGCGCGCGGGGGCGACTCTACATACAAACACTGCGCGCAGGGCGACTCTACATACAAACACTGCGCGCAGGCGACTCTCCACATACAAACACTGCGCGCAGGGGGCGACTCTCCACATACAAACACTGCGCGCAGGGGGCGACTATCTACATACAAACACTGCACGCAGGGGGCGACTCTACATACAAACACTGCACGCAGGGGGCGACTCACTACATACAAACACTGCACACAGGGGGCTACTCTCTACATACAAACACTGCACGCAGGGGGCTACTCTCTACATACAAACACTGCACGCAGGGGGCGACTATCTACATACAAACACTGCACGCAGGGGGCGACTATCTACATACAAACACTGCACGCAGGGGGCGACTCTACATACAAACACTGCACGCAGGGGGCGACTCCCTACATACAAACACTGCACACAGGGGGCTACTCTCTACATACAAACACTGGATGCCGGGGGCGACTCTCTACATACAAACACTGCACGCAGGGGGCGACTCTCTACATACAATCACTGCACGCAGGGGCGACTCTCTACATACAAACACTGCACGCAGGGGCGACTCTCACATACAAACACTGCGCGCGGGGGCGACTCTCCACATACAAACACTGCACGCAGGGGCGACTCTCCACATACAAACACTGCACGCAGGGGCGACTCCTACATACAAACACTGCACACAGGGGCGACTCCTACGTACAAACACTGCACACAGGGGGCGACTCCCTACATACAAACACTGCACGCAGTGGGCGACTCCCTACATACAAACACTGCACACAGGGGGCGACTCCCTGCATACAAACACTGCACGCAGGGGGCGACTCTCTACATACAAACACTGCGCGCAGGGGGCGACTCTACATACAAACACTGCGCGCAGGGGGCGACTCTACATACAAACACTGCGCGCAGGGGGCGACTCTACATACAAACACTGCGCGCAGGGGGCGACTCTACATACAAACACTGCGCCGCAGGGGCGACTCTACATACAAACACTGCGCGCAGGGGGCGACTCTACATACAAACACTGCGCCGCAGGGGCGACTCTACATACAAACACTGCGCGCAGGGGGCGACTCTACATACAAACACTGCGCGCAGGGGGCGACTCTACATACAAACACTGCGCGCAGGGGGCGACTCTACATACAAACACTGCGCGCAGGGGCGACTCTCCACATACAAACACTGCACGCAGGGGCGACTCACTACATACAAACACTGCACGCAGGGGCGACTCCCTACATACAAACACTGCACACAGGGGCGACTCCTACGTACAAACACTGCACACAGGGGCGACTCCTACATACAAACACTGCACGCAGTGGGCGACTCTCTACATACAAACACTGCACGCAGGGGCGACTCTCTACATACAAACACTGCACGCAGGGGGCGACTCTCACATACAAACACTGCACGCAGGGGGCGACTCTACATACAAACACTGCACGCAGGGGCGACTCTCTACATACAAACACTGCACGCAGGGGCGACTCTCTACATACAATCACTGCACGCAGGGGCGACTCTCACATACAAACACTGCACGCAGGGGGCGACTCTCACGTACAAACACTGCACAAAGGGGCGACTCCCTACATACAAACACTGCACGCAGGGGGCGACTCTACATACAAACACTGCACGCAGGGGGCGACTCTACATACAAACACTGCACGCAGGGGGCGACTCCCTACATACAAACACTGCACGCAGGGGGCGACTCTCTACGTACAAACACTGCACACAGGGGGCGACTCCCTACATACAAACACTGCACACAGGGGGCGACTCTCTACATACAAACACTGCACGCAGGGGGCGACTCTCACATACAAACACTGCACGCAGGGGGCGACTCCCTACATACAAACACTGCACACAGGGTGCGACTCCCTACATACAAACACTGCACACAGGGTGCGACTCCCTACATACAAACACTGCACGCAGGGGGCGACTCTCTACATACAATCACTGCACGCAGGGGGCGACTCTCTACATACAAACACTGCACGCAGGGGGCGACTCTACGTACAAACACTGCACAAAGGGGGCGACTCCCTACATACAAACACTGCACGCAGGGGGCGACTCCCTACATACAAACACTGCACGCAGGGGGCGACTCTCTACATACAAACACTGCACACCGGGGGCGACTCTACATACAAACACTGCACGCAGGGGGCGACTCTCTACATACAAACACTGCACGCAGGGGGCGACTCTCACATACAAACACTGCACGCAGGGGGCGACTCCTACATACAAACACTGCACGCAGGGGGCGACTATCTACATACAAACACTGCACGCAGGGGGCGACTCTACATACAAACACTGCACGCAGGGGCGACTCTCACATACAAACACTGCACACAGGGGCTACTCTACATACAAACACTGCACGCAGGGGGCGACTATCTACATACAAACACTGCACGCAGGGGGCGACTATCTACATACAAACACTGCACGCAGGGGGCGACTCTACATACAAACACTGCACGCAGGGGGCGACTCCTACATACAAACACTGCACACAGGGGGCTACTTCTACATACAAACACTGCATGCCGGGGCGACTCTCTACATACAAACACTGCACGCAGGGGGCGACTCTCTACATACAAACACTGCACGCAGGGGGCGACTCTCTACATACAAACACTGCACGCAGGGGGCGACTCTCTACATACAAACACTGCACAAAGGGGGCGACTCCCTACATACAAACACTGCACGCAGGGGCGACTCTCACATACAAACACTGCACGCAGGGGCGACTCTACATACAAACACTGCACGCAGGGGGCGACTCTCTACATACAAACACTGCACGCAGGGGGCGACTCTCTACGTACAAACACTGCACACAGGGGGCAACTACCTACATACAAACACTGCACACAGGGGGCGACTCCCTACATACAAACACTGCACGCAGGGGGCGACTCTCCATACAAACACTGCACGCAGGGGGCGACTCCCTACATACAAACACTGCACACAGGGGGCGACTCCCTACATACAAACACTGCACGCAGGGGGCGACTCCCTACATACAAACACTGCACGCAGGGGGCGACTCCCTACATACAAACACTGCACACCGGGGGCGACTCTCTACATACAAACACTGCACGCAGGGGGCGACTCTCTACATACAAACACTGCACACAGGGGGCGACTCTCTACATACAAACACTGCACACAGGGGGCGACTCTCTACATACAAACACTGCACGCAGGGGGCGACTATCTACATACAAACACTGCGCGCAGGGGCGACTCTACATACAAACACTGCACGCAGGGGGCGACTCCCTACATACAAACACTGCACACAGGGGGCTACTCTCTACATACAAACACTGCACGCAGGGGGCGACTATCTACATACAAACACTGCACGCAGGGGGCGACTCTACATACAAACACTGCACGCAGGGGCGACTCCCTACATACAAACACTGCACGCAGGGGGCGACTCCCACATACAAACACTGCACGCAGGGGGCGACTCCTCACATACAAACACTGCACGCAGGGGCGACTCTCACATACAAACACTGCACGCAGGGGGCGACTCCTACATACAAACACTGCACGCAGGGGCGACTCCTACATACAAACACTGCACACAGGGGCGACTCCTACATACAAACACTGCACGCAGGGGCGACTCTACATACAAACACTGCACACAGGGGGCGACTCTCACATACAAACACTGCACGCAGGGGCGACTCCTACATACAAACACTGCACACAGGGGCGACTCTCTACATACAAACACTGCACACAGGGGGCGACTCTACATACAAACACTGCACGCAGGGGGCGACTTCCTACATACAAACACTGCACACAGGGGGCGACTCTCTACATACAAACACTGCACGCAGGGGGCGACTCTCTACATACAAACACTGCACACAGGGGGCGACTCTCTACATACAAACACTGCACACAGGGGGCGACTCTCTACATACAAACACTGCACGCAGGGGGCGACTATCTACATACAAACACTGCGCGCAGGGGGCGACTCTACATACAAACACTGCACGCAGGGGGCGACTCCCTACATACAAACACTGCACACAGGGGGCTACTCTCTACATACAAACACTGCACGCAGGGGCGACTATCTACATACAAACACTGCACGCAGGGGCGACTCTACATACAAACACTGCACGCAGGGGCGACTCCTACATACAAACACTGCACGCAGGGGCGACTCTCTACATACAAACACTGCACGCAGGGGCGACTCCTCACATACAAACACTGCACGCAGGGGGCGACTCCTACATACAAACACTGCACACAGGGGCGACTCCTACATACAAACACTGCACGCAGGGGGCGACTCTCTACATACAAACACTGCACACAGGGGCGACTCCTACATACAAACACTGCACGCAGGGGCGACTCCTACATACAAACACTGCACACAGGGGCGACTCTCTACATACAAACACTGCACACAGGGGCGACTCTACATACAAACACTGCACGCAGGGGCGACTCCCTACATACAAACACTGCACACAGGGGGCGACTCTCTACATACAAACACTGGATGCCGGGGGCGACTCTCTACATACAAACACTGCACGCAGGGGGCGACTCCCTACATACAAACACTGCACACAGGGGGCGACTCTCTACATACAAACACTGCACGCCGGGGGCGACTCTCTACATACAAACACTGCACGCAGGGGGCGACTCTCTCCATACAAACACTGCACGCAGGGGGCGACTCTCTACATACAAACACTGCGCGCAGGGGGCGACTCTACATACAAACACTGCACGCAGGGGGCGACTCTCTACATACAAACACTGCACGCAGGGGGCGACTCTACATACAAACACGGAAACAGCACCACGTGTACACAAGAGAAAAGTTTTACTCCACGTGACTTCAAATGACATTACGGGACAGGTTTTCGGTGGTCACCATATACAAGACATGAACAATCCTTCCCTGTACACATAAAACAATGGACTCCTGACCCAACCAGCACAGAAATAAAACCCTAAAAGATGGCGGCAGCAATGTCCTCCTGAGGTGGACGCTGTCCGCAGCATTTCCTTCCGTGGACTCAGGTGCTTGTACTCCAGGCAGTAGAAGATCAAACGGAAAGTCTACGAGGTCAAAAGTCTTCTTCTAATTGACACCGACAGGTCCACCACGATTCCAGTCTCAGACCTCGACTAAGATTTGGGAACACGTTGTAGGTCCTACCCTTAGAAACAGAAGTCCCTTCAGAGGGTTTACTGGTAGTGCATGAGACTTGTCCTATCCTACAAACCACTACTTAAGGAGACTCCGGAAGTCACCAGGATATCCTGGAACCTCATCAAACACACAGACACAATGACAACATACCCCTAGAGTGGGCCCAAACCTACAGAAGACACATCTCAGTCCTAGCGAGGAACTTCTCTCCTCCTTCGTGGTACTTGTGCTTTGCTGTAGAGGTCTTCGTGGTGCAGTGTCTTGAAGGAACGAGATGACTCAATGAAGATAAGACGGACGACCAACGTCAAGAGCCATTTATGCCACGAGAAGACACAGAAAGTCTTCAGGTTGAGGACTGGACTGAGGTGGGATGTCGCCTGAGCAAAACACCCAAAAAGGGCAACTATTCAGCAAGTTCATGTCCTGGAGTTGGTCCTTTCTGGGGTCATTTTGGCTTCAATCTGTTGTAGAATACCTTCAGAAGGTAAAGAAACCGCCGGCCTACGGGGGACTACTACTCTCATTCATACACAGAGGCTCATTATGAGCACTAGCTCCAGGGCGGACGATGGAGACACCTGTCAGCAGACATTAGTGACCTCGCAATCACATAAGAGGGTTTTTGGCAGTGACCTTGATGACGCAGTGGGATCTGGTCTACAATCAGAAGACGGCTCCCACTGGAAAACCAGTCCAGGAGCCAGTACTGGTCAGACATGACACTGGGCTATAGTGGGATTTCCAGGACATACCCCGTTACGAGCATCACTCAGAATTTGTCCTTTACTTGACTTAGTTGTCCAGTTAATGTGGAAAGTAGCAGCAAGATGGATGTGGTTCCAAGATCAACGGACAGAAGATCATCTCCGACACTTGGTCTTCAGCGCAGTCTCTGAATCTTCAGGTACAATCGCAACGTTCCTGAAAACTCAGACCGAGGTGGTCCCCGGGAGGGTGACGAGCTGCCGCGCCGCCTGAAGGACTCGGTAGCGTTCTCGGAGGTTCCTCCTCCTGACGTGCTCGTTGGTGATCTCCTGGACGTAGCGGGAGGGAAACCAGCCCTTCCTCCCATCCGAGAGCCGGATGCCCTCATACCAGCCTGATGTCAGAGAAGGAGAAGAAGCAATCAGATACAGGGGACGGTGGACCGGCTCCGATCCTGCAACCGCCACCGCACAAAGTGTCAGCCATACACGAGCACACACCACATCCTCACAGGACCACAGGCACTCGCACCTTCAGACGTCTTGCGCAGGACATTGACTATGTCGGCAGGCTCCAGGGTCAGCTCGTCAGCCTGAGTGGCGGTGTACTGCTCCACGCAGTGGACCTGGGGGCAATCTGAGGAAAGAGACACGGGGATGACATCATCAATCACCACTGACTCAGACATCACTAAACGATGGCAGAACAACAACCAGAAACTCACCCCAATCCTCATAAATCGTTTCACTGCCGGAAGAGGAGTCATTGTCCTTACTGGGGAACGCAGCCACCCAACGATGGAGGTCAGACCTGTACAGAGACAGAGGCACCGCTGAGACTCACACCTCCCTCCCGTCTGTATCACCCTGCAGGGGGCGGGGCTCATAGCTCTCTCCTGTCTGTATCACCCTGCAGGGGGAGGGGTGGGCTCATAGCTCTCTTCTGTCTGTATCACCCTGCAGGAGGAGGAGCAGGCTCATAGCTCTCTTCTGTCTGTATCACCCTGCAGGGGGAAGGGCAGGCTCATAGCTCTCTTCTGTCTGTATCACCCTGCAGGGGGAGGGGCAGGCTCATAGCTCTCTTCTGTCTGTATCACCCTGCAGGAGGAGGGGCAGGCTCATAGCTCTCTTCTGTCTGTATCACCCTGCAGGGGGAGGGGCAGGCTCATAGCTCTCTTCTGTCTGTATCACCCTGCAGGGGGAGGGGCAGGCTCATAGCTCTCTTCTGTCTGTATCACCCTGCAGGAGGCGGGGCAGGGCTCATAGCTCTCTTCTGTCTGTATCACCCTGCAGGAGGAGGGGCAGGCTCATAGCTGTCTTCTGTCTGTATCACCCTGCAGGAGGAGGGGCAGGCTCATAGCTCTCTTCTGTCTGTATCACCCTGCAGGGGGCGGGCTCATAGCTCTCTTCTGTCTGTATCACCCTGCAGGGGGCAGGCTCATAGCTCTCTTCTGTCTGTATCACCCGGCAGGGGGAGGGCTCATAACTCTCTTCTGTCTGTATCACCCTGAAGGAGGAGGGGCAGGCTCATAGCTCTCTTCTGTCTGTATCACCCTGCAGGGGGAGGGGCAGGCTCATAGCTCTCTTCTGTCTGTATCACCCTGCAGGAGGAGGGGCTGGCTCATACCTCTCTTCTGTCTGAATCACCCTGCAGAGGGAGGGGCGGGCTCATAGCTCTCTTCTGTCTGTATCACCCTGCAGGGGGAGGGGCAGGCTCATAGCTCTCTTCTGTCTGTATCACCCTGCAGGGGGGGGGGGGCAGGCTCATAGCTCTCTTCTGTCTGTATCACCCTGCAGGGGGAGGGGCCGGCTCATAGCTCTCTCCTGTCTATATCACCCTGCAGGAGGAGGAGCAGGCTCATAGCTCTCTTCTGTCTGTATCACCCTGCAGGAGGAGGGGCAGGCTCATAGCTCTCTTCTGTCTGTATCACCCGGCAGGGGGAGGGCTCATAACTCTCTTCTGTCTGTATCACCCTGAAGGAGGAGGGGCAGGCTCATAGCTCTCTTCTGTCTGTATCACCCTACAGGGGGAGGGGCAGGCTCATAGCTCTCTTCTGTCTGTATCACCCTGCAGGAGGAGGGGCTGGCTCATACCTCTCTTCTGTCTGAATCACCCTGCAGAGGGAGGGGCGGGCTCATAGCTCTCTTCTGTCTGTATCACCCTGCAGGGGGAGGGGCAGGCTCATAGCTCTCTTCTGTCTGTATCACCCTGCAGGGGGGGGCAGGCTCATAGCTCTCTTCTGTCTGTATCACCCTGCAGGAGGAGGGGCAGGCTCATAGCTCTCTTCTGTCTGTATCACCCTGCAGGAGGAGGGGCGGGCTCATAGCTCTCTTCTGTCTGTATCACCCTGCAGGAGGAGGGGCAGGCTCATAGCTCTCTTCTGTCTGTATCACCCTGCAGGAGGAGGGGCAGGCTCATAGCTCTCTTCTGTCTGTATCACCCTGCAGGAGGAGGGGCAGGCTCATAGCTCTCTTCTGTCTGTATCACCCTGCAGGAGGAGGGCAGGCTCATAGCTCTCTTCTGTCTGTATCACCCTGCAGGAGGAGGGGCAGGCTCATAGCTCTCTTCTGTCTGTATCACCCTGCAGGGGGGGGCAGGCTCATAGCTCTCTTCTGTCTGTATCACCCTGCAGGGGGAGGGGCAGGCTCATAGCTCTCTTCTGTCTGTATCACCCTGCAGGGGGAGGGGCAGGCTCATAGCTCTCTTCTGTCTGTATCACCCTGCAGGGGGAGGGGCAGGCTCATAGCTCTCTTCTGTCTGTATCACCCTGCAGGGGGAGGGGCAGGCTCATAGCTCTCTTCTGTCTGTATCACCCTGCAGGAGGCGGGGCAGGGCTCATAGCTCTCTTCTGTCTGTATCACCCTGCAGGAGGCGGGGCAGGGCTCATAGCTCTCTTCTGTCTGTATCACCCTGCAGAGGGAGGGGCAGGCTCATAGCTGTCTTCTGTCTGTATCACCCTGAAGGAGGAGGGGCAGGCTCATAGCTCTCTTCTGTCTGTATCACCCTGCAGGGGGCGGGCTCATAGCTCTGTCTGTATCACCCTGCAGGGGGCGGGGCGTGCTCATAGCTCTCTTCTGTCTGTATCACCCTGCAGGAGGCGGGGCAGGGCTCATAGCTCTCTTCTGTCTGTATCACCCTGCAGGGGGAGGAGTTACTCACTGTGTGGGCGCTTTGAACAGGCGGTCACATGTCTTCCTCTGGTGATTCTCCAGGAGGGTGAGGAAGAAGCAGTTCTCCATTGTTGGGCAGGACTGGAGCTGGACCAGGGAGCGATGGGCATAATCCAGGACAACGTGTCTGTCAGAGCTAGAAGGAAAATGACAGAAACGTGGTAGAAATAAATTAATCAGCGTGACAAACAGGAGGAGGGGGCGGAGTGACGACAAACAGGAGGAGGGGGCGGAGTGACGACAAACAGGAGGAGGGGGCGGAGTGACGACAAACAGGAGGAGGGGGCGGAGTGACGACAAACAGGAGGAGGGGGCGGAGTGACGACAAACAGGAGGAGGGGCGGAGTGACGACAAACAGGAGGAGGGGCGGAGTGACGACAAACAGGAGGAGGGGGCGGAGTGACGACAAACAGGAGGAGGGGGCGGAGTGACGACAAACAGGAGGAGGGGGCGGAGGACGACAAACAGGAGGAGGGGGCGGAGTGACGACAAACAGGAGGAGGGGGCGGAGTGACGACAAACAGGAGGAGGGGGCGGAGTGACGACAAACAGGAGGAGGGGCGGAGTGACGACAAACAGGAGGAGGGGGCGGAGTGACGACAAACAGGAGGGAGGGGCGGAGTGACGACAAACAGGAGGAGGGGGCGGAGTGACGACAAACAGGAGGAGGGGGCGGAGTGACGACAAACAGGAGGAGGGGGCGGAGTGACGACAAACAGGAGGAGGAGGCGGAGTGACGACAAACAGGAGGAGGGGGCGGAGTGACGACAAACAGGGAGGAGGGGGCGGAGTGACGACAAACAGGAGGAGGGGCGGAGTGACGACAAACAGGAGGAGGGGGCGGAGTGAGCGACAAACAGGAGGAGGGGCGGAGTGACGACAAACAGGAGGAGGGGGCGGAGTGACGACAAACAGGAGGAGGGGGCGGAGTGACGACAAACAGGAGGAGGGGCGGAGTGACGACAAACAGGAGGAGGGGCGGAGTGACGACAAACAGGAGGAGGGGCGGAGTGACGACAAACAGGAGGAGGGGGCGGAGTGACGACAAAGAGGAGGAGGGGCGGAGTGACGACAAAGAGGAGGAGGGGCGGAGTGACGACAAAGAAGGAGGGGGCGGAGTGACGACAAAGGAGGAGGGGGCGGAGTGACGACAAAGAGGAGGAGGGGGCGGAGTGACGACAAAGAGGAGGAGGGGGCGGAGTGATGATAAATAGGAGGAGGGGGCAGAGTGATGATAAATAGCAGGAGGGGGCAGAGTGATGATAAATAGGAGGGGGGGCGGAGTGATGATAAATAGCAGGAGGGGGCAGAGTGATGATAAATAGGGGGAAGGGGCGGAGTGATGATAAATAGGAGGAGAGGGGGCGGAGTGATGATAAATAGGAGGAGGGGGCGGAGTGATGATAAATAGGAGGAGGGGGCGGAGTGACGACAAACAGGAGGAGGGGGCGGAGTGACGACAAACAGGAGGAGGGGGCGGAGTGACGACAAACAGGAGGAGAGGGCGGAGTGACGATAAATATGAGGAGGGGGCAGAGTGATGATAAATATGAGGAGGGGGCAGAGTGATGATAAATAGCAGGAGGGGGCAGAGTGATGATAAATAGCAGGTGGGGGCAGAGTGATGATAAATAGGAGGAGGGGGCGGGGTGATGATAAATAGGAGGAGGGGGCGGAGTGATGATAAATAGGAGGAGGGGCGGAGTGATGATAAATAAGAGGAGGGGGCGGAGTGATGATAAATAGGAGGAGGGGCGGAGTGATGATAAATAGGAGGAGGGGCAGAGTGATGATAAATAGGAGGAGGGGGCAGAGTGATGATAAATAGGAGGAGGGGCAGAGTGATGATAAATAGGAGGAGGGGCGGAGTGATGATAAATAGCAGGAGGGGGCAGAGTGATGATAAATAGGAGGAGGGGCGGAGTGATGATAAATAGGGGGAAGGGGCGGAGTGATGATAAATAGGAGGAGGGGGGGCGGAGTGATGATAAATAGGAGGAGGGGGGGCGGAGTGATGATAAATAGGAGGAGGGGGGGCGGAGTGATGATAAATAGGAGGAGGGGGCGGAGTGATGATAAATAGGAGGAGGGGGCAGAGTGATGATAAATAGGAGGAGGGGGCGGAGTGATGATAAATAGGAGGAGGGGGCAGAGTGATGATAAATAGGAGGAGGGGGCGGAGTGATGATAAATAGGAGGAGGGGGCGGAGTGATGATAAATAGGAGGAGGGGGCGGAGTGATGATAAATAGGAGGAGGGGCGGAGAGATGATAAATAGGAGGAGGGGGCGGAGTGATGATAAATAGGAGGAGGGGCAGAGTGATGATAAATAGGAGGAGGGGCAGAGTGATGATAAATAGGAGGAGGGCGGAGTGATGATAAATAGGAGGAGGGGCGGAGTGATGATAAATAGGAGGAGGGGCGGAGTGATGATAAATAGGAGGAGGGGCAGAGTGATGATAAATAGGAGGAGGGGGCAGAGTGATGATAAATAGGAGGAGGGGCAGAGTGATGATAAATAGGAGGAGGGGCGGAGTGATGATAAATAGGAGGAGGGGCGGAGTGATGATAAATAGCAGGAGGGGCAGAGTGATGATAAATAGGAGGAGGGCAGAGTGATGATAAATAGGAGGAGGGGCGGAGTGATGATAAATAGGAGGAGGGGGCGGAGTGATGATAAATAGCAGGAGGGGCAGAGTGATGATAAATAGGAGGAGGCGGAGTGATGATAAATAGGGGAAGGGGCGGAGTGATGATAAATAGGAGGAGGGGGGCGGAGTGATGATAAATAGGAGGAGGGGGCGGAGTGATGATAAATAGGAGGAGGGGCAGAGTGATGATAAATAGGAGGAGGGGGCAGAGTGATGATAAATAGGAGGAGGGGCGGAGTGATGATAAATAGGAGGAGGGGCGGAGTGATGATAAATAGGAGGAGGGGGCAGAGTGATGATAAATAGGAGGAGGGGGCGGAGTGATGATAAATAGGAGGAGGGGGCGGAGTGATGATAAATAGGAGGAGGGGGCGGAGTGATGATAAATAGGAGGAGGGGGCGGAGTGATGATAAATAGGAGGAGGGGCGGAGTGATGATAAATAGGAGGAGGGGCAGAGTGATGATAAATAGGAGGAGGGGCGGAGGATGATAAATAGGAGGAGGGGCAGAGTGATGATAAATAGGAGGGGGGGGCGGAGTGATGATAAATAGGAGGAGGGGCAGAGTGATGATAAATAGGGAGGAGGGGCAGAGTGATGATAAATAGGAGGAGGGGGCGGAGTGATGATAAATAGGAGGAGGGGGCGGAGTGATGATAAATAGGAGGAGGGGGCGGAGTGATGATAAATAGGAGGAGGGGGCGGAGTGATGATAAATAGGAGGGGGGGGCGGAGTGATGATAAATAGGAGGGGGGGGCGGAGTGATTTTCACCTTTTCTTCTGGGTTATAAGCAGGAAGTCATTAAACAGCAAAAAGTAGACGGGGATGACCTTGGTGGGTTTGATCCCGAAGAGACTTCCCTTCTGCTGCACCTCGCTGAGCTCGCCCTGCTTCTCCAGGAAGCGGTTATGAGATATGATGGGGATAGCCTAAAAGAAGACACACCCAAGAGATGATGACATCACCGCACTACCAGGCCTGAGAGCAGAGCCAAGAGCTGATGACATCACCGCACTACCAGGCCTGAGAGCAGACCCAAGAGATGATGACATCACAGCACTACCAGGCCTGAGAGCAGACCCAAGAGATGATGACATCACCACACTACCAGGCCTGAGAGCAGACCCAAGAGATGATGACATCACCGCACTACTACGCCTGAGAGCAGAGCCAGTAGATGATGACATCACAGCACTACCAGGCCTGAGAGCAGACCCAAGAGATGAGGACATCACTGCACTACCAGGCCTGAGAGCAGACCCAAGAGATGAGGACATCACTGCACTACCAGGCCTGAGAGCAGACCCAAGAGATGATGACATCACTGCACTACCAGGCCTGAGAGCAGACCCAAGAGATGAGGACATCACTGCACTAACACGCCTGAGAGCAGACCCAAGAGATGATGACATCACTGCACTACCAGGCCTGAGAGCAGACCCAAGAGATGATGACATCACTGCACTACCAGGCCTGAGAGCAGACCCAAGAGATGAGGACAACACCGCACTACTACGCCTGAGAGCAGACCCAAGAGATGATGACATCACAGCACTACCAGGCCTGAGAGCAGGCCCAAGAGATGAGGACATCACTACACTACCAGGCCTGAGAGCAGACCCAAGAGATGATGACATCACTGCACTACCAGGCCTGAGAGCAGACCCAAGAGATGAGGACAACACCGCACTACTACGCCTGAGAGCAGACCCAAGAGATGATGACATCACAGCACTACCAGGCCTGAGAGCAGGCCCAAGAGATGAGGACATCACTACACTACCAGGCCTGAGAGCAGACCCAAGAGATGATGACATCACTGCACTACCAGGCCTGAGAGCAGACCCAAGAGATGAGGACATCACCGCACTACCAGGCCTGAGAGCAGACCCAAGAGATGAGGACATCACCGCACTACTACGCCTGAGAGCAGACCCAAGAGATGAGGACATCACTGCACTACCAGGCCTGAGAGCAGACCCAAGAGATGATGACATCACCGCACTACCAGGCCTGAGAGCAAAGCCAGTATATGATGACATCACCACATTGCGAGGTCTGAGATCACACCCCTCACCTTTATCTTATCAAACTCAATCTTGGAGGAAATGTGGATGAGCTCCTCCGTCTGCTTCATTCTGCCGACCTCGCGGTTACACTCCTGGATGATCTGCGGGGTCAGGACACGCGTGTGACACGTCTATCAGGTGACGATCATGTCATGTATCATATGTATAACTGCAGGAATTACCTTAGAAACCGCGTCCAATGCTTTGCTGGCGTTTTGCTCCCCTTCAGATCCCTCCTCCGTCCGTTTTAATATGTTCTGTGGAAGACAAACGAATCAGAAAGGGTCATGTGAAAGTGACGCGTGCAGCGAGACTGGCGGAGGGGGGTATTATTGTGCAGGGGGTGCGGTATTATTGTGCAGTGCAGAGGGGGCGGTGTCCCGTCTTTTACCTCTATCAGCATCTTGATGCGTGTGATCCTCTGAAATGGCAGCAGCAGAAAGGACATGAAGGGCAATCGCTGGCACTGAGGCAACTCCTGTAACCGGCACACCACGGCGTGGAACTGGGGATTCTTCTCCCTGAAAGAAGGAGGCGGCAAAGGGTCAGGAGGAAATAAAGGTGTGTGCACGCCCCCTAATGTAAATGCGCTGCTACTGCGTGCGCGCCCCCTGATGTATATGTGCAGCTACTGCGTGCGCGCCCCCTGATGTATATGTGCAGGCAGCGTGCGCGCCCCCTGATGTATATGTGCAGGCAGCGTGCGCGCCCCCTGATGTATATGTGCAGGCAGCGTGCGCGCCCCCTGATGTATATGTGCAGGCAGCGTGCGCGCCCCCTGATGTATATGTGCAGGCAGCGTGCGCGCCCCCTGATGTATATGTGCAGGCAGCGTGCGCGCCCTGATGTATATGTGCAGGCAGCGTGCGCGCCCTGATGTATATGTGCAGGCAGCGTGCGCGCCCTGATGTATATGTGCAGGCAGCGTGCGCGCCCTGATGTATATGTGCAGGCAGCGTGCGTGCCCCCTGATGTATATGTGCAGGCAGCGTGCGCGCCCTGATGTAGACGTGTAGATAGTGTGTGCACCCCTGATGTATATGTGCAGGCAGCGTGCGCGCCCCCTGATGTATATGTGCAGGCAGCGTGCGCGCCCCCTGATGTAGAAGTGTAGATAGTGTGTGCACCCCCTGATGTATATGTGCAGGCAGCGTGCGCGCCCTGATGTATATGTGCAGGCAGCGTGCGCGCCCCCTGATGTATATGTGCAGGCAGCGTGCGCGCCCCCTGATGTATATGTGCAGGCAGCGTGCGCGCCCCCTGATGTATATGTGCAGGCAGCGTGCGCGCCCCCTGATGTATATGTGCAGGCAGCGTGCGCGCCCCCTGATGTAGACGTGTAGATAGTGTGTGCACCCCCTGATGTATATGTGCAGGCAGCGTGCGCGCCCCCTGATGTATATGTGCAGGCAGCGTGCGCGCTCCCTGATGTAGAAGTGTAGATAGTGTGTGCACCCCCTGATGCAGACGTGCAGATAGTGTGTGCACCCCCTGATGTAGACATGCAGATAGTGTGCGCGCCCCCTGATGTAGACGTGCAGATAGCGTGTGCACCCCCTGATGCAGACGTGCAGATAGCGTGTGCACCCCCTGATGTAGACGTGCAGATAGTGTGTGCACCCCCTGATGTAGACGTGCAGATAGTGTGTGCACCCCCTGATGTAGACGTGCAGATAGTGTGTGCACCCTGATGTAGACGTGCAGATAGTGTGTGCACCCCCTGATGTAGACGTGCAGATAGTGTGTGCACCCCCTGATGTAGACGTGCAGGCAGCGTGCGCGCCCCCTGATGTAGACGTGCAGATAGTGTGTGCGCCCCCTGATGTAGACGTGCAGATAGTGTGTGCGCCCCCTGATGCAGACGTGCAGATAGTGTGTGCGCCCCCTGATGCAGACGTGCAGATAGTGTGTGCGCCCCCTGATGCAGACGTGCAGATAGTGTGTGCGCCCCCTGATGCAGACGTGCAGATAGTGTGTGCGCCCCCTGATGCAGACGTGCAGATAGTGTGTGCACCCCCTGATGTAGACGTGCAGATAGTGTGTGCACCCCCTGATGTAGACGTGCAGATAGTGTGTGCACCCCCTGATGTAGACGTGCAGATAGTGTGTGCACCCCCTGATGTAGACGTGCAGATAGTGTGTGCACCCCCTGATGTAGACGTGCAGATAGTGTGTGCACCCCCTGATGCAGACGTGCAGATAGTGTGTGCACCCCCTGATGCAGACGTGCAGATAGTGTGTGCACCCCCTGATGCAGACGTGTAGATAGTGTGTGCACCCCCTGATGCAGACGTGTAGATAGTGTGTGCACCCCCTGATGTAGACATGCAGATAATGTGTGCACCCCCTGATGTAGACGTGCAGATAGTGTGTGCACCCCCTGATGTAGACGTGTAGATAGTGTGTGCACCCCCTGATGTATACTTGCAGGCATGTGCAGCCCCTTACAAAGACCTGGCAGAGCGTGCACCCCTAATACAGAGGTTCGGGGTTCTCACATGAGCTCACTGTACGTCTTCTCCTGGTAGACCTGGTTCCGGACATAGTCTATATACACAGTGAAGTGATGTACAGCGTGCTGATATATGATGTCACAAACATCCGAAATAATGACATCATCATCCACTCGGGCCTCCAAGTCCATGAGAAATCTACGAAAATAATAATATTAATACAGGGGAGGTCACCGCCATACAATACAGGGGGAGGTCAGCGCCATACAATACAGGGGGAGGTCAGCGCCATACAATACAGGGGGAGGTCAGCGCCATACAATACAGGGGGAGGTCAGCGCCATACAATACAGGGGAGGTCAGCGCCATACAATACAGGGGAGGTCAGCGCCATACAATACAGGGGGAGGTCAGCGCCATACAATACAGGGGGAGGTCAGCGCCATACAATACAGGGGGAGGTCAGCGCCATACAATACAGGGGGAGGTCAGCGCCATACAATACAGGGGAGGTCAGCGCCATACCATACAGGGGAGGTCAGCGCCATACAATACAGGGGAGGTCAGCGCCATACAATACAGGGGAGGTCAGCGCCATACAATACAGGGGAGGTCACCGCCATACAATACAGGGGGAGGTCAGCGCCATACAATACAGGGGAGGTCACCGCCATACAATACAGGGGAGGTCACCGCCATACAATACAGGGGAGGTCAGCGCCATACAATACAGGGGAGGTCAGCGCCATACAATACAGGGGAGGTCAGCGCCATACAATACAGGGGAGGTCAGCGCCATACAATACAGGGGAGGTCAGCGCCATACAATACAGGGGGAGGTCAGCGCCATACAATACAGGGGGAGGTCAGCGCCATACAATACAGGGGGAGGTCAGCGCCATACAATACAGGGGGAGGTCAGCGCCATACAATACAGGGGGAGGTCAGCGCCATACAATACAGGGGCGTCACCGCCATACAATACAGGGGCGTCACCGCCATACAATACAGGGGCGTCACCGCCATACAATACAGGGGCGTCACCGCCATACAATACAGGGGCGTCACCGCCATACAATACAGGGGCGTCACCGCCATACAATACAGGGGCGTCACCGCCATACAATACAGGGGCGTCACCGCCATACAATACAGGGGCGTCACCGCCATACAATACAGGGCGTCACCGCCATACAATACAGGGCGTCACCGCCATACAATACAGGGGCGTCACCGCCATACAATACAGGGGCGTCACCGCCATACAATACAGGGGCGTCACCGCCATACAATACAGGGGCGTCACCTCCATACAATACAGGGGCGTCACCACCATACAATACAGGGGCGTCACCACCATACAATACAGGGGCGTCACCACCATACAATACAGGGCGTCACCACCATACAATACAGGGCGTCACCACCATACAATACAGGGCGTCACCACCATACAATACAGGGGCGTCACCACCATACAATACAGGGGCGTCACCACCATACAATACAGGGGCGTCACCACCATACAATACAGGGGCGTCACCACCATACAATACAGGGGCGTCACCACCATACAATACAGGGGCGTCACCACCATACAATACAGGGGCGTCACCACCTCTCGCTGACTTCTTTCACCTTAAGGATGTTGGAGAACAGAATTTTCTTCTCCCTGATCACCAATGATTCCTGGACGTCCCGGGACCCCAGGAAGTGTTCCGTCAGCACATTGAGAGAGCGGAGGTATGAGGCTTCAGAGGTCAGGACCTCAAACATGCTCTAAAGACAGGAAAACAATATGGCGGATCAGTAAGTACAAGAGCCATGGAGATCCTCCACTCTGTAATACGCCCCTCTCCGGGAGGACAACGCCGCCCCTCGACATACAATTCAGGAGGACATGTTGGGGCTCCTCTCACCTCCTGCATTTTCTTCTGGTCGTTGCTCATACTCTCCAGGACGCCGCTCTCTATCACAGAGGGTAACTCCTGCCACAGGGTGTTGTGGGGGGCCGCTGACCGGCGCTCTTGTTTCGGGGAGCCCCCGGCAGACAGTGGACTCTCCTGTGAGGAGTCGTAGCTGGTGAAGCTGCAGTTGCGGGCGACGGTCTGTCTCCGGATCTCCTTGTTGATCACAGTCTGGCGGTAGGTCTGGTACAGCGGCTCTGCACACGACACACATGTACATACACTGACACGTCTGCGTACACGCCACTCACATGCCCACGTAACATGAAAGCCACAAGAGCTTACCGTCCCGCAGGTGCGACTCCCAGTCTATGGACTTTGGGCTCTTCACCGACGGGGTCCTAAAGGCAAGAAACAAGACTGAGTATGTGTGTCCTGTAAAAGGACTACAGGGGAGGGCGGCAGTCCCATGTAAAAAAAATTGAGAACACAACACTGACCTGGAGACCACACCGTCTGGAGCAAAATCCAACGAGTCTGAAAAAAATCAAAAAATACAAGAGGATTGGTCAGAAAAACACGGAGCCCAGGATTTCACGTTCTTTCCCACCTGTCCGCCAGCACCTCACATGCACCCCTCGGCTCCCCCGAGCATGCTCCTGACACCCGCCATCCCCCAGCCCCATATGCCAACAGCATGTGATCCGCGCAGGAGGCAGAGTCGTCACTGTGGACGCGGTCACTGGATATCAAGTAAAGTCTCAAAAATATCGCAGGAACTAGAAAATGGACATTGAGGGCAGGTCCGTAGAGAGTCCGAACCCTGGTCCGGACACGGCGATTACGGTTTGTTCCTGGCACCGGTTACAGCGCACTATCCCAGGGTCGTACTCCGGACCACACATTATATACACTAACCCCCATTTGGTAATTACGTGCTCTCTGGAGGAGGCTTTTTCTGCATCATCTGATTTTTCATAAAAACTTTTTTTTTAATGTTTTTTGTATACACAATAAAGCTTTAATATATTTTATAGGTAGTGTTTTTGGCTTCTTTCTTCTTTGTAGGTTGTTTGCAATTTTTGAGCTGGTACTTTGGCTACCATAATAGATGTGGGTAGTGCTGAAGTACCGCACACCCGTGAGCTGGGTGCTATTAGTGCTCGCCTGTATAAGGCCTCATGCACACGACCGTTTTTTTATGCTGTCCGCAAAAAGGGGTTCCGTTGTTCAGTGATCCGTGTCCATTTTTGCCTTCCGTTGTGTTTCCGTGTGTCTTCCATTTTTTTAATGGACATGACCCAAAAGATTTTACCAAAAGACAGGCTGACAATTTTTCCCAAGTGCCTGCCAAGGGATCCGCTAAAAAAACGGACACGGAACGCGGATGACACACGGATGGCCATCCGCATTGTTTCACGGACCCATTGACTTGAATGGGTCCGTGAACCGTTTTTCACGGACAAGAATATGACAGGTTATATTTTTTTGACGGACTGGAATCACGGACGCGGAGGACAAACGGTGCATTTGCCGAGGTTTCCACGGACCCATTGAAAACCAATGGGTCCGCAGAAAATCACGAAAAACGGAGCAACGGACACGGAATCAAACAACGGTCGTGTGCATGAGGCCTAATACTGCTCCTATGATACTCATACAAACAAATTGCTGCAGCGCTCACCTCCACCCTTTAACTCTGGAAGCACGGATGAGAGACCCGAACCAGGTCCTTGCGGTATATTCATAGAAGAAAATCCAATCCAGCTTTCCTTAAAACCGATTTCTTTATTGATTTCTTGTATACGTAAAATCCATGGACAATGTCAGAGTACACACAAGGTCCATGGATTTTACGTATACAAGAAATCAATAAAAAAATCGGTTTTAAGGAAAGCTGGATTGGATTTTCTTCTATGAAAATACTGCTCCTATGTACAAGAATATAACTACTATAATACTGCCTCCTATGTACAGGAATATAACTACTATAATATTGCTCCTATGTACAAGAATATAACTACTATAATACTGCCTCCTATGTACAAGAATATAACTACTATAATACTGCCTCCTATGTACAGGAATATAACTACTATAATATTGCTCCTATGTACAAGAATATAACTACTATAATACTGCCTCCTATGTACAAGAATATAACTACTATAATACTGCTCCTATGTACAAGAATATAACTACTATAATACTGCCTCCTATGTACAAGAATATAACTACTATAATACTGCTCCTATGTACAAGAATATAACTACTATAATACTGCTCCTATGTACAAGAATATAACTACTATAATACTGCCTCCTATGTACAGGAATATAACTACTATAATACTGCCTCCTATGTACAGGAATATAACTACTATAATACTGCCTCCTATGTACAAGAATATAACTACTATAATACTGCTCCTATGTACAAGAATATAACTACTATAATACTGCTCCTATGTACAAGAATATAACTACTATAATACTGCTCCTATGTACAAGAATATAACTACTATAATACTGCCTCCTATGTACAGGAATATAACTACTGTAATACTGCCTCCTATGTACAAGAATATAACTACTATAATACTGCCTCCTATGTACAAGAATATAACTACTATAATACTGCCTCCTATGTACAAGAATATAACTACTATAATACTGCCTCCTATGTACAAGAATATAACTACTATAATACTGCCTCCTATGTACAAGAATATAACTACTATAATACTGCTCCTATGTACAAGAATATAACTACTATAATACTGCTCCTATGTACAAGAATATAACTACTATAATACTGCTCCTATGTACAAGAATATAACTACTATAATACTGCTCCTATGTACAAGAATATAACTACTATAATACTGCTCCTATGTACAAGAATATACCTACTATAATACTGCCACCTATGTACAAGAATATAACTACTATAATACTGCCTCCTATGTACAAGAATATAACTACTATAATACTGCTCCTATGTACAAGAATATAACTACTATAATACTGCTCCTATGTACAAGAATATAACTACTATAATACTGCTCCTATGTACAAGAATATAACTACTATAATACTGCTCCTATGTACAAGAATATAACTACTATAATACTGCTTCTATGTACAAGAATATAACTACTATAATACTGCTCCTATGTACAAGAATATAACTACTATAATACTGCTCCTATGTACACGAATATAACTACTATGATACTGCTCCTATGTACAAGAATATAACTACTATATTACTGCTCCTATGTACCAGAATATAACTACTATAATACTGCTCCTATGTACAAGAATATAACTACTATAATACTGCTCCTATGTACAAGAATATACCTACTATAATACTGCCACCTATGTACAAGAATATAACTACTATAATACTGCCTCCTATGTACAAGAATATAACTACTATAATACTGCTCCTATGTACAAGAATATAACTACTATAATACTGCTCCTATGTACAAGAATATAACTACTATAATACTGCTCCTATGTACAAGAATATCACTACTATAATACTGCTCCTATGTACAAGAATATAACTACTATAATACCGCTCCTACGTCACCTTCACATTTACGTTGCAGTGTAGAGGAGCATTCAGAACATACAATACCGTGCACAGTGGAAGATGCCGTCACTCACCGTCCGCGTCCTCCTGTGATGTCCCTGGGTCATTCCCCTTGTATACAGCCTCCACCGGAAGACTATTTGAGGTCATCTTCTTGTCTTTGCTGGTCGTCTCCTCTGTGTTACCCAGTGAATATCTTTTCAAAGACCCCTTTCTCAAAAATGGAGGTGGAGCAGGAGGTGGCGGGGGAGCGGCTCCTCTAGGGGGCTTGCTGGGCACTTTAGGCGGTAGAGTAGGTGGCGGAGGCTCTGAAGCAGCAGACAAGGATAGAGGTGGCACTTTGCTCCTGCGGGCAGGCTTCCTGATCTTACAGCGCGTCTCTCCTGCACCTCCTAGTGTCGCCGGATCGGAGTTTGGACCTTCATTTGGCTGAACAGAGTCTATGGAGTCACCGGCCACCTTGTCCGTCACAGATAAGACTTCATCAGAGAATGAGATGCTCTTCAGTTTAGAACTTTTTGGCAGTGAGGCTTCAGAGTCATGGGCAGGACAAGCTATTCGACTCTCTAAATGGTCAACGTCTATATTTGCAGTGGCTTTCGATTTCCTATGGGTGGGTGGGCCATGTTTTGGAATCTCTGGGACATTGTTAGTCCTCCCGGACTTTTGGGCCTTGACCTCTTCGCAGGTCGAACTCGGCAAGTTATCATTAAAACTATTCTCACCTGTTGATTTGTATGAAGTTAGAACCACACTGTTTCTCACACTCTCATTACTAAGACCATCGGTAGAGTCCTGCCGGGACCGCTCCGCGTACTTCAACGACCTTCGTCTCACCGGGTAACAGGTTCCAACATTCATCTTGTCTTTCAGGTGCCAAGAACCCCATTTCCCACCCTCCTCATCCTCATCTTCGTTCACGGATAACACTCTCTGAAAAACCCCACTGTCATCGGAAGAGTCCGAAGCTTCATTCCCTTGAATGACGGGAGACACCACCGAACACTCTGGGAGCCACACTAACACCATCCCTGGTCTTTGTTGGTGGCAGGCACAGCAGCATCTGGAAGGGCAGGCCGGTCGGGGCAGACAGGATGCCATCTTAGACAATTGCTCATCTGGCTCTTGAAAAAGTTTTGGAGGTAGAGCTGGAAAAATTGAGAAGAGAAGACATATTATAGAGGGAACAAGTGCAGGAAATGTAAGAATGTTCTCTGACCATAATATGAGAGGAAACAGGGACTACAATCCCAGAAACTGAAGGTCAACCTATTGACAGGTCATCAGCCATTGAGTAACCCTCTACATTGACAGGAAGCACACCCCGGATCCTAGAGATGGAGAAGTTCTCAGCACATAAAGGCCTCTACCTAGAGATGGAGAAGTTCTCAGCACATAAAGGCCTCTACCTAGAGATGGAGAAGTTCTCAGCACAAAGAGGACTCCCTGTAGAGATGGAGAAGTTCTCGGCATATAAAGGCCTCTACCTAGAAATGGAGAAGTTATCAGCACAAAGAGGACTCCATGTAGAGATGGAGAAGTTCTCGGCACAAAGAGGACTCCATGTAGAGATGGAGAAGTTCTCAGCACAAAGAGGACTCCATGTAGAGATGGAGAGGTTCTCAGCACAAAGAGGACTCCATGTAGAGATGGAGAAGTTCTCAGCATATAAAGGCCTTCACATACAGATGGAGTGGTTCTCAGCATGTAGAGATGGAGAAGTTCTCAGCACAAAGAGGACTCCATGTAGAGATGGAGAAGTTCTCAGCATATAAAGGCCTCCACATACAGATGGAGAGGTTCTCAGCATGTAGAGATGGAGAAGTTCTCAGCACAAAGAGGACTCCATGTACAGATGAAGTGGTTCTCAGCACATAAAGGCCTTCACATACAGATGGAGTGGTTCTCAGCACAGAGAGGACTCCATGTAGAGATGGAGAAGTTCTCGGCACAAAGAGGACTCCATGTAGAGATGGAGAAGTTCTCAGCACAGAGGACTCCATGTAGAGATGGAGAAGTTCTCAGCACACAGAGGACTCCATGTAGAGATGGAGAAGTTCTCAGCACAAAGAGGACTCCATGTGAGATGGAGGTTCTCAGCACAGAGGCCTCCATGTAGAGATGGAGAAGTTCTCAGCAGGCTCACAGATGGAGAGGTTCTCAGCATGTAGAGATGGAGAAGTTCTCGGCACAAAGAGGACTCCATGTAGAGATGGAGAAGTTCTCGGCACAAAGAGGACTCCATGTAGATATGGAGAAGTTCTCAGCACATAAAGGCCTCCACATACAGATGGAGTGGTTCTCAGCATGTAGAGATGGAGAAGCTCTCAGCACACAGAGGCCTCCACGTAGACATGGGGAAGGTCTCAGCACATAAAGGCCTCCACATACAGATGGAGTGGTTCTGAGCATGTAGAGATGGAGAAGTTCTCAGCACACAGAGGCCTCCACGTAGAGGTGGAGAAGTTCTCAGCACACAGAGGCCTCCACGTAGAGGTGGAGAAGTTCTCAGCACACAGAGGCCTCCACGTAGAGGTGGAGAAGTTCTCAGCACACAGAGGCCTCCACGTAGAGATGGAGAAGTTCTCCGCACATAAAGGCCTCCACATTAAGATGGAGAAGTTCTCAGCACAGAGAGGTTTCCACAGGGAAGGTAGTGGTCCCCAGCGCTCGTTACATCATGCTGGAGAGCAGCACGGGGGAGACTATATTCCCGAGGAATTGCGCAAAGTATAAGAAAGGTGTTGGAATGGTATATGTTGGCCATGTGACCGTGTAGCGAGCAGCACAATAAAGGGTTAGTCATGAGTTTTCTTACTGACAGTCTTCATGTCCCAACTTGCATCATTCCATCTACCCAGAAACCAAAATATTAATCCAGTCATAGATCACAACTAGTTCAACGAGAGCTCCACAAAAATCATCAAAAATATTAAACTGGAATGAAACTAAGAGGTTGATCCCCTCCTCTACACAGGGGCGAGCTGCAAGAACATGAGAAGCTGCTGCAGGCCAGGGGTTGGAACAGCTTAACTATAGAGTGATACTCACCAATCCCCACCGCTCCCATTCCGATGCCCTCCAGGTCTCCACTGCACAGACCGGAAATGACGGCTCAGCCAATCACTTACTACTAGGGTCACCACTGCACCCAGTGATTGGCTGAGCAGTCATTTTTTGGGACCAGGAAGTGTTGGATCAGGGGTGGAGGGGGATTGGTGAGGACAACATGACTGTTCCTCGCTTACTTATTTTTTCTTTCAAAAAATGTTACCATTCTGTACAACTTCTTTAACTACAGGGGTAGGCCACCACTATCTGCTCATCAGGGACCTGACACCTCGCTCCCCTGCTGAAAAGCTGTTTCAGGGTGTCTCCAGCACTGGAAGCCAGAACCACACAGGTCCATCTTTCATGAGAGCTGCGCTGCAGTACCCACTACACAATGGATGGATCTGTGTGGATCTAGCGAAGGCATCTGTCGCTGCAGTACCCACTACACAATGGACGGAGCTGTGTGGATCTAGTGAAGACTTCTGTCGCTGCAGTACCCACTACACAATGGATGGAGCTGTGTGGTTATGGTGATGACTTCTGTCGCTGCAGTACCCACTACACAATGGATGGAGCTATGTGGTTATGGTGATGACTTCTGTTGCTGCAGTATCCACTACACAATGGATGGATCTGTGTGGATCTAGTGAACACTTCTGTTGCTGCAGTACCCACTACACAATGGATGGATCTGTGTGGATCTAGTGAACACTTCTGATGCTGCAGTACCCACTACACAATGGATGGATCTGTGTGGATCTAGTGAAGACTTCTGATGCTGCAGTACTCACTACACCATGGATGGAGCTGTGTGGATCTAGTGAAGACTTCTGTTGCTGTAGTACCCACTACACAATGGATGGAGCTGTGTGGATCTAGTGAAGGCATCTGTTGCTGCAGTACCCACTACACAATGGATGAAGCTGTGTGGATCTAGTGAAGGCATCTGTCGCTGCAGTACCCACTACACAATGGACGGAGCTGTGTGGATCTAGTGAACACTTCTGTTGCTGCAGTATCCAATACACCATGGATGGAGCTGTGTGGATCTAGTGAAGACTTCTGTCGCTGCAGTACCCACTACACAATGGATGGAGCTGTGTGGTTATGGTGATGACTTTTGCGGCTCGGTGTGAGGTGTCGGACCCTCAGTGATCACATAACAATGGCCTGAATTTTCGGCTTGCAGACCCCGACGGCGCTTTTAAAACGCTGCGGTTCTGTCGCCGTTTTCAACTTGGTAAATAAAATGTGTTTCACGTGTAAAAGGCAACGCTGCATCGGATAAAACGCATGTGTAGCATCTCCAATCGCTCTGAACGCCCCCCAGAGGATGGAGCTGTTAGGACAGCCCTGGGTGCAGCGCTACGTCTTCACACACCCTGCAGCTATATACACAGCAGTGTGCGCCGATCTCCTGACCTACCAGCAGAGGAATGTCTGAAGGCTTCAGTAATCTTCTCCTAGGTAATCTCCGGCGCTCAGAGCTCAGCCCGGGGCCCCTGCAGGGCTTCACATGACTCCATTCACACAAGGGACAAACAGTCTGCAGCAGGAACTTTTCTGTATAAAGGTCCCAGAACTCCCCATGATTTACCAGTCATTACAGTCCTCTGCCACTAGGGGGCACCAGCTCATTGTCAGAAATGTAGTATTTTTACACATATATTTTTAGAATATTGTCATAGAACATAACGCAGAGGATTTCAGGACGTGACGCGGGGCCCCGGTACAAATCGTGTCCGGATAAAAATTCCCATAATCCCCCATCACTACCTGTCAGACCTAACTCCGCTGCCGGTATGTAGACCCCAAACATTCCCATAATGACTGTCCCCTCTTTCCAGCGGAGACACCCCCTCTCAGGACCCCACTTTTCCTCCTCTCTCCCCCCTTCCCTGCTGTACCTCTTCCCAGTCCAGGGCCTGCTCGGAGGCTGGAGGTCACTGGGCGTAGTGGTGAAATATCAGAGAGTGGAGGGGGGTAAGGACGCAGCAGAACTAGGGGTGGGGTGGAGGGGATAAGGTTTCATCTCCCAAATATGAGGGGGGGTTAACTCTTTGCAGCCTGCAGACAATACACAGTCCATTAATATAACTCTACAGACAGAAGGGAGGCAGGAACAGCTGCAGGGGGTAAACAGCATGGGGGGGCGTTCACCCTGCGACTCCTCTTCCATAAGATCTCAAATACAGAGGCGTCTGTAAGGAGAAAGAGAACAGGGCAGGTCACAGGAGAATCTAGTTTGCCCACAGGCCCGGGTGACTGAGAACCGTCCCTTTAAGATGCGTCATAACTACTGGGAGTGTGTCCCATGGAGGCCACCATCCATATACCGCCACCAGCCACCAAGAACTGCCGAAATCAATGGGCATAATATTGATTCTCCAGCTGAGAATATTTCTAGAAAAATCTGATTACTAAAGCCTGAGAAAAGGAAAAGGAGCTGGTTGCCATGGATACATTGGAACTGCAGCCTTTTCTGTGTCCTGCTTTGGCCAGATGCATTCTGGGTAGTGTCATATCTTCTTGCCTTAGTAATCAGATTTTTGTGCATTTACATTTCCTCGTTGTCATTTCCAGGCAGGTCCGGCTCCATTCCAGGAACAGAGCTCAAGTTTACAAACGGCACGTGGCACATGCGCCGCAGAACCGGCTCTACCTATCCGGGCGTGTGACACCCTGTAAGAACTTTCCTGCTCGGCCGCATTCTGGGGATGCTATGCAGTGAAAGTGGGTGACAGTTCACATTTGATATGACACCTGCTTGCACCCGGCTGTGTGTGCGGAGAGCGGTCTGTATGGTGCACCGAATGGCGGCAGATAACAGAGGAATGTAGCAGGCTGCACAAGTGATGGGCCCATGCTGGCATCCAGCGAAGGGTTAAAATCCAACATGATACTGGCACAGCGACAACTGGACGACATTCCCCCGGTTTCATCACATCCACTCCCAGGAGCACGGTCGGGTGGCGCTCGCCCCAACAGCTGCAGCCTCGGCCCGGCCAGACGACATGAGGACACCCATCATCTTCATGTGGAGGTTACTACTCCTGCCTGGTGCCCGTCTGACAGAGAATGCAGCACCGCAATCTACTCCGTACACATACTGTGACCCCAGCGCCAACATACTGCCATATAGAGACCTCAGGGCCAACATACTGCCATATAGAGACCTCAGGGCCAACATACTGCCATATAGAGACCTCAGGGCCAACATACTGCCATATAGAGACCTCAGGGCCAACATACTGCCATATAGAGACCTCAGGGCCAACATACTGCCATATGGAGACCTCAGGGCCAACATACTGCCATATGGAGACCTCAGGGTCAACATACTGCCATATAGAGACCTCAGGGCCAACATACTGCCATATAGAGACCTCAGCGCCAACATACTGCCATATGGAGACCTCAGGGCCAACATACTGCCATATAGAGACCTCAGCGCCAACATACTGCCATATAGAGACCTCAGTGCCAACATACTGCCATATGGAGACCTCAGCGCCAACATACTGCCATATAGAGACCTCAGCGCCAACATACTGCCATATAGAGGCCGGAGACCTCATCGCCAACATACTGCCATATAGAGACCAGAGACCTCAGCACCAACATACTGCCATATAGAGAACGGAGACCTCAGGGCCAACATACTGCCATATAGAGAACGGAGACCTCAGCGCCAACATACTGCCAAATAGAGGCAGGAGACCTCAGCGCCAACATACTGCCATATAGAGACCAGAGACCTCAGGGCCAACATACTGCCATATAGAGAGCTCAGCGCCAACATACTGCCATATAGAGAGCTCAGCGCCAACATACTGCCATATAGAGACCAGAGACCTCAGCACCAACATACTGCCATATAGAGACCAGAGACCTCAGCGCCAACATACTGCCATATAGAGACCTCAGCGCCAACATACTGCCATATAGAGACCGGAGACCTCAGCGCCAACATACTGCCATATAGAGACCTCAGCACCAACATACTGCCATATAGAGAGCGGAGACCTCAGCGCCAACATACTGCCATATAGAGAGCGGAGACCTCAGCGCCAACATACTGCCATATAGAGAGCGGAGACCTCAGCGCCAACATACTGCCATATAGAGACAGGAGACCTCAGCACCAACATACTGCCATATAGAGACCGGAGACCTCAGCGCCAACATACTGCCATATAGAGACCGGAGACCTCAGCGCCAACATACTGCCATATAGAGAACGGAGACCTCAGCACCAACATACTGCCATATAGAGACCGGAGACCTCAGCGCCAACATACTGCCATATAGAGACCGGAGACCTCAGCGCCAACATACTGCCATATAGAGACCGGAGACCTCAGCGCCAACATACTGCCATATAGAGACCGGAGACCTCAGCGCCAACATACTGCCATATAGAGACCGGAGACCTCAGCACCAACATACTGCCATATAGAGACGGAGACCTCAGCGCCAACATACTGCCATATAGAGAGCGGAGACCTCAGCGCCAACATACTGCCATATAGAGAGCGGAGACCTCAGCGCCAACATACTGCCATATAGAGACCGGAGACCTCAGCGCCAACATACTGCCATATAGAGACCGGAGACCTCAGCGCCAACATACTGCCATATAGAGACCGGAGACCTCAGCGCCAACATACTGCCATATAGAGACCGGAGACCTCAGCGCCAACATACTGCCATATAGAGACCGGAGACCTCAGCGCCAACATACTGCCATATAGAGACCGGAGACCTCAGCACCAACATACTGCCATATAGAGACCAGAGACCTCAGCACCAACATACTGCCATATAGAACGGGACCTCAGCGCCAACATACTGCCATATAGAGACGAGACCTCAGCACCAACATACTGCCATATAGAGACCTCAGCACCAACATACTGCCATATAGAGACCGGAGACCTCAGCGCCAACATACTGCCATATAGAGACCGGAGACCTCAGCGCCAACATACTGCCATATAGAGAACGGAGACCTCAGCGCCAACATACTGCCATATAGAGAACGGAGACCTCAGCACCAACATACTGCCATATAGAGACCAGAGACCTCAGCACCAACATACTGCCATATAGAGACCAGAGACCTCAGCACCAACATACTGCCATATAGAGAACGGTGACCTCAGCGCCAACATACTGCCATATAGAGACCTCAGCACCAACATACTGCCATATAGAGACCGGAGACCTCAGCGCCAACATACTGCCATATAGAGACCGGAGACCTCAGCGCCAACATACTGCCATATAGAGACCAGAGACCTCAGCACCAACATACTGCCATATAGAGACCGAGACCTCAGCGCCAACATACTGCCATATAGAGACGAGACCTCAGCGCCAACATACTGCCATATAGAGACCAGAGACCTCAGCACCAACATACTGCCATATAGAGACCAGAGACCTCAGCGCCAACATACTGCCATATAGAGACCGGAGACCTCAGCGCCAACATACTGCCATATAGAGACCGGAGACCTCAGCGCCAACATACTGCCATATAGAGACCGGAGACCTCAGCGCCAACATACTGCCATATAGAGAGCGGAGACCTCAGCGCCAACATACTGCCATATAGAGACCGGAGACCTCAGCGCCAACATACTGCCATATAGAGACCGGAGACCTCAGCGCCAACATACTGCGATATAGAGAGCGGAGACCTCAGCGCCAACATACTGCCATATAGAGAGCGGTGACCTCTGCGCCAACATACTGCCATATAGAGACCAGAGACCTCAGCACCAACATACTGCCATATAGAGACCAGAGACCTCAGCGCCAACATACTGCCATATAGAGACCAGAGACCTCAGCGCCAACATACTGCCATATAGAGACCAGAGACCTCAGCGCCAACATACTGCCATATAGAGACCAGAGACCTCAGCGCCAACATACTGCCATATAGAGACCGGAGACCTCAGCGCCAACATACTGCCATATAGAGACCGGAGACCTCAGCGCCAACATACTGCCATATAGAGAGCGGAGACCTCAGCGCCAACATACTGCCATATAGAGACCAGAGACCTCAGCACCAACATACTGCCATATAGAGACCAGAGACCTCAGCACCAACATACTGCCATATAGAGAGCGGAGACCTCAGCGCCAACATACTGCCATATAGAGACCAGAGACCTCAGCACCAACATACTGCCATATAGAGACCAGAGACCTCAGCGCCAACATACTGCCATATAGAGACCAGAGACCTCAGCGCCAACATACTGCCATATAGAGACCTCAGCGCCAACATACTGCCATATAGAGACCGGAGACCTCAGCGCCAACATACTGCCATATAGAGACCGGAGACCTTAGCGCCAACATACTGCCATATAGAGAGCGGTGACCTCTGCGCCAACATACTGCCATATAGAGAGCGGAGACCTCAGCGCCAACATACTGCCATATAGAGACCAGAGACCTCAGCACCAACATACTGCCATATAGAGACCAGAGACCTCAGCACCAACATACTGCCATACAGAGACCAGAGACCTCAGCGCCAACATACTGCCATATAGAGACCAGAGACCTCAGCGCCAACATACTGCCATATAGAGACCTCAGCGCCAACATACTGCCATATAGAGACCGGAGACCTCAGCGCCAACATACTGCCATATAGAGACCGGAGACCTTAGCGCCAACATACTGCCATATAGAGAGCGGTGACCTCTGCGCCAACATACTGCCATATAGAGACCAGAGACCTCAGCACCAACATACTGCCATATAGAGACCAGAGACCTCAGCACCAACATACTGCCATATAGAGAGCGGAGACCTCAGCGCCAACATACTGCCATATAGAGAGCGGAGACCTCAGCGCCAACATACTGCCATATAGAGACCGGAGACCTCAGCGCCAACATACTGCCATATAGAGACCTCAGCGCCAACATACTGCCATATAGAGACCAGAGACCTCAGCACCAACATACTGCCATATAGAGAGCAGAGACCTCAGCACCAACATACTGCCATATAGAGAGCGGAGACCTCAGCACCAACATACTGCCATATAGAGACCTCAGCACCAACATACTGCCATATAGAGAGCGGAGACCTCAGCGCCAACATACTGCCATATAGAGAGCGGAGACCTCAGCACCAACATACTGCCATATAGAGAACGGAGACCTCAGCGCCGACATACTGCCATATAGAGACCAGAGACCTCAGCACCAACATACTGCCAAATAGAGGCCGGAGATCTCAGCACCAACATACTGCCATATAGAGACAGGAGACCTCAGCACCAACATACTGCCAAATAGAGGCCGGAGATCTCAGCACCAACATACTGCCATATAGAGACAGGAGACCTCAGCACCAACATACTGCCATATAGAGACCGGAGACCTCAGCGCCAACATACTGCCATATAGAGAACGGAGACCTCAGCGCCAACATACTGCCATATAGAGAGCGGTGACCTCGGCGCCTGGTGCTCTTATGTTGCATTCCTACAGTATTCCCAGCGCAGCGTTGCGCTACATGGCGGCAGCCTGGTGACCGCAGCTCAGGTGACAGGTGCCCGTGTTACACCCCCTGTAAATAATGGAAGTCGCAGCGCCCGTTTTCTCTGCCTCTTACGGAAAAAAAGCTGTGACTAGAAATGCGTCAGCGCTGTCAAGCCCACACGATGTGTACACAGCAGATCCCACTGGGAGGTGACGCCCGCTCAGGACTCGCTCTGCTGCGGGGCAAAGTCTGGGATCACAGGAGCTCAGGCTCCGCTGCTGCTGGGAGTCCCAGCGCGTTTTGAGTTACACCTTCCGTCCCAGACGCTGGCAGTTCCATCTCCCGTTATACCACACGGGCAGATCTGAAACACAGGGGCACTTATCGCCGTACTGCGCCCGCGGGCGGATACTCACGGGGCGGACAGTTCTGCGCCTCGTCCTTCTCCGCCTCGGGTCCAGGGTCCAGTGGCTCCTCCTTGTTCGCCGCCACCGGCGCCGCCTTTTCCTCCTTGGATTTGGGAGGAAGTCTCGGGTGAGGGTCATCGCTGCCGTCCGCTCCCGGGTCCTTCTGGAAGAGCCCAGCGATCTTCTTCACACACACCCCGGACGTTGCGAGCTCGGCAGTAGCCTCTGGGTGATCGGGCTGGGGCGCGGGTGGCACAGGGGCATGCTGGGGGCACGGAGGAGGCTTCTGGGGAGGCTTCGGGGGCAGATGAGGTGGAGGCCGATTTGGAGGTCTAGCTTTTACAATACGTACAGGCTTCTGGGAGAGGGGAATGGGAGGTGGCAGAGTATCGGTGGCCGACATGATGGCAGCGTGGTCAGAGGGCGGGCGAGGGCATCACCAGGAGTCTGCAAAACATCAGAGAGAAGCAGCGTCACAAAAACATCACACATGTCACAGAGTAACAGCCCCGGCACAAAAACATCACACAGGTCACAGAGTAACAGCCCCGGCACAAAAACATCACACATCACAGTATAACAGCCCCGGCACAAAAACATCACACATGTCACAGAGTAACAGCCCCGGCACAAAAACATCACACATGTCACAGAATAACAGCCCCGGCACAAAAACATCACACATGTCACAGAGTAACAGCCCGGGCACAAAAACATCACACGTCACAGTATAACAGCCCCGGCACAAAAACATCACACATGTCACAGAGTAACAGCCCCGGCACAAAAACATCACACATGTCACAGAGTAACAGCCCCGGCACAAAAACATCACACATGTCACAGAGTAACAGCCCCGGCACAAAAACATCACACATGTCACAGAGTAACAGCCCCGGCACAAAAACATCACACGTCACAGAGTAACAGCCCCGGCACAAAAACATCACACGTCACAGAGTAACAGCCCCGACACAAAAACATCACACGTCACAGAGTAACAGTCCTGGCACAAAAACATCACACAGGTCACAGTATAACAACACGTCACAGAGTAACAGCCCGACACAAAAAGTACAGTCACAGAAACACACACGTCACAGAGTAACAGCCCACAAAAACATCACACATAGTCGGACAAAGTATATACAGCACACCAGGCACAAAAACATCACACATGTCACAGTATAACAGCCCCGGCACAAAAACATCACATGTCACAGAGTAACAGCCCCGGCACAAAAACATCACACATGTCACAGAGTAACAGCCCCGACACAAAAACATCACACATGTCACAGAGTAACAGCCCCGACACAAAAACATCACACATCACAGAGTAACAGCCCGGGCACAAAAACATCACACATCACAGAGTAACAGCCCGGGCACAAAAACATCACACGTCACAGAGTAACAGCCCCGGCACAAAAACATCACACATGTCACAGAGTAACAGCCCCGGCACAAAAACATCACACACGTCACAGAGTAACAGCCCCGGCACAAAAACATCACACATGTCACAGAGTAACAGCCCGGGCACAAAAACATCACACATGTCACAGAGTAACAGCCCCGACACAAAAACATCACACATGTCACAGAGTAACAGCCCCGGCACAAAAACATCACACGTCACAGAGTAACAGCCCCGACACAAAAACATCACACATGTCACAGAATAACAGCCCCGACACAAAAACATCACACACGTCACAGAGTAACAGTCCTGGCACAAAAACATCACACAGGTCACAGTATAACAGCCCCGACACAAAAACATCACAGAAAAACAGCCAAGGCACAAAAACATCACACAGGTCACAGTATAACAGCCCCGGCACAAAAACATCACATGTCACAGAGTAACAGCCCCGGCACAAAAACATCACACATGTCACAGTATAACAGAGCCTGACACAAAAACATCACACATGTCACAGAGAAACAGCCCCGACACAAAAACATCACAGTATGACAGCCCCGGCACAAAAACATCACACGTCACAGAATAACAGCCCAGGCAAAAAAACATCACATGTCACAGAGTAACAGCCCCGGCACAAAAACATCACACATGTCACAGAGTAACAGCCCCGGCACAAAAACATCACACATGTCACAGAGTAACAGCCCCGGCACAAAAACATCACAAGTCACAGAGTAACAGCCCCGGCACAAAAACATCACACATGTCACAGTATAACAGCCCCGGCACAAAAACATCACAGTATAAAAGCCCCCGACACAAAAACATCACAGAGTAACAGCCCCGGCACAAAAACATCACACATGTCACAGAGTAACAGCCCCGACACAAAAACATCACACATCACAGAAAAACAGCCAAGGCACAAAAACATCACACATGTCACAGTATAACAGAGCCTGACACAAAAACATCACACATGTCACAATATAAAAGCCCCGGCACAAAAACATCACACGTCACAGAATAATAGCCCCGGCAAAAAAACAATACACATCACAGAATAATAGCCCCGGCACGAACACATCACACATGTCACAGAGTAACAGCCCCGGCACAAAAACATCACACATGTCACAGAACAACAGCCCCGGCACAAAAACATCACACATCACAGAACAACAGCCCGGGCACAAAAACATCACACATATCAAAGTATAACAGCTCCACCCCCACAAAAACATTACACATCACAGTATAACAGCCCCCCCACAGAAACATCATACAGACGCATATTTTGCGGCTCAGGTGCGGACCCATTCACTTCAATGGGGCCGCAAAAGATGCGGACAGCACTCCGTATTTCTACAATGGGCTACGTTACGTTCCGCAAATTGCTTTCGTGTTTTGCGGATCCGCGGTTTGCCCCACCACAAAAACATCATACATGTCACAGTATAATGACTCCACCAAAAAACACAGAGCTGGGAGCAGAGGTGCAGCCCTCCCCCAGCAGAGCGAGGCTCTGGGGACAGGAGGTTTCGGGATCGGACCAGGATGTTGTTATTTCCTGACGCGGAAAATGTGGCGCTTCCTCCTGATAACATGTACGAGGGCGTCTCGTCTGACTACCAAGGCCGGCCCGTAATACACAGGGAGGCGAGGAGAGGCCGGCCTGTAATACACAGGGAGGCGAGGAGAGGCCGGCCCGTAATACACAGAGAGGAGAGGCCGGCCCGTAATACACAGGGAGGCGAGGAGAGGCCGGCCCGTAATACACAGGGAGGCGAGGCCGGCCCGTAATACACAGGGAGGAGAGGAGGGCCCGTAATACACAGGGAGGAGAGGAGAGGCCGGCCCGTAATACACAGGGAGGAGAGGAAAGGACGGCCCGTAATACACAGGGAGGAGAGGAGAGGCCGGCCCGTAATACACAGGGAGGAGAGGAGAGGCCTGCACACACAGGAGCCGTAATACACAGGAGGAGGAGAGGCCGGCCCGTAATACACAGGGAGGAGAGGAGAGGCCGGCCCGTAATACACAGGGAGGAGAGGAGAGGCCGGTCCGTAATACACAGGGAGGAGAGGAGAGGCCGGCCCGTAATACACAGGGAGGAGAGGAGAGGCCGGCCCGTAATACACAGGGAGGAGAGGAGAGGCCGGCCCGTAATACACAGGGAGGAGAGGCCGGCCCGTAATACACAGGGAGGAGAGGCCGGCCCGTAACACACAGGGAGGAGAGGAGGGCCCGTAATACACAGGGAGGAGAGGAGAGGCCGGCCCGTAACACACAGGGAGGAGAGGAGAGGCCGGCCCGTAACACACAGGGAGGAGAGGAGAGGCCGGCCCGTAACACACAGGGAGGAGAGGAGAGGCCGGTCCGTAATACACAAGGAGGAGAGGAGAGGCCGGCCCGTAAGACACAGGGAGGAGAGGAAAGGCCGGATCGTAAGACACAGGGAGGAGAGGAAAGGCCGGACCGTAATACACAGGGAGGCGAGGAAAGGCCGGCCCGTAATACACAGGGAGGCGAGGAGAGGCCGGCCCGTAATACACAGAAAAGAGAGGCCGGCCTGTGTACATCACAGTGATGTCACCGGTCCTGTACCTCAGTGTACAGTTATTACATCACAGTGATGTCACCGCTCCTATACCTCAGTATACGGTTATCACATCACGGTGATGTCACCGGTCCTGTACCTCAGTATACGGTTATTACATCACAGTGATGTCACCGGTCCTGTACCTCAGTATACGGTTATTACATCACAGTGATGTCACCGGTCCTGTACCTCAGTATACGGTTATCACATCACAGTGATGTCACCGGTCCTGTACCTCAGTATACGGTTATCACATCACAGTGATGTCACCGATCCTGTACCTCGGTATACGGTTATCACATCACAGTGATGTCACCGATCCTGTACCTCAGTGTACAGTTATTACATCACAGTGATGTCACCGCTCCTATACCTCAGTATACGGTTATCACATCACAGTGATATCACCGGTCCTGTACCTCAGTATACAGTTATCACAGTGATGTCACCGGTCCTGTACCTCAGTATACGGTTATCACATCACAGTGATGTCATCGGTCCTGTACCTCAGTATACAGTTATCACAGTGATGTCACCGGTCCTGTACCTCAGTATACGGTTATCACATCACAGTGATGTCACCGGTCCTGTACCTCAGTATACGATTATTACATCACAGTGATGTCACCGGTCCTGTACCTCAGTATACGGTTATTACATCACAGTGATGTCACCGGTCCTGTACCTCAGTATACGGTTATCACATCACAGTGATGTCACTGGTCCTGTACCTCAGTATACAGTTATCACAGTGATGTCACCGGTCCTGTACCTAAGTATACGGGTATTACAGGGCAGTGATATCACAGGTCCTATACCTCAGTATACGGTTATTACATCACAGTGATGTCACCGGTCCTGTACCTCAGTATACGGTTATTACAGGGCAGTGATGTCACCGGTCCTGAACCTCAGTGTACAGTTATTACATCACAGTGATGTCACCGCTCCTGTACCTCAGTATACAGTTATCACATCACAGTGATGTCACCGCTCCTGTACCTCAGTATACGGTTATCACATCACAGCGATGTCACCGGTCCTGTACCTTGGTATACGGTTATCACATCACAGTGATGTCACCGGTCCTGTAGCTCAGAATACGGTTATTACATCACAGTGATGTCACCGGTCCAGTACCTCAGTATACGGTTATCACATCACAGTGATGTCACCGGTCCTGTACCTCAGTATACGGTTATTACAGGGCAGTGAAATCACCGGTCCTATACCTCAGTGTACGGTTATTACAGGGCAGTGATGTCACCGATCCTGTACCTCAGTATACGGTTATTACATCACAGTGATGTCACCGGTCCTATACATCAGTATACGGTTATCACATCACAGTGATGTAAACGGTCCTGTACCTTGGTATACAGTTATCACATCACAGTGATGTCACCAGTCCAGTACCTCAGTATACGGTTATCACATCACAGTGATGTCACCGGTCCTATACCTCAGTGTACGGTTATTACAGGGCAGTGATGTCACCGATCCTGTACCTCAGTATACGGTTATTACATCACAGTGATGTCACCGGTCCTATACATCAGTATACGGTTATCACATCACAGTGATGTAAACGGTCCTGTACCTTGGTATACAGTTATCACATCACAGTGATGTCACCGGTCCTGTACCTCAGTATACGGTTATCACATCACAGTGATGTCACTGGTCCTGTACCTCAGTATACAGTTATCACAGTGATGTCACCGGTCCTGTACCTCAGTATACGGGTATTACATCCCAGTGATGTCACCGATCCTGTACCTCGGTATACGGTTATTACATTCCAGTGATGTCACCGGTCCTGTACCTCGGTATACGGTTATTACATTCCAGTGATGTCACCGATCCTGTACCTCGGTATACGGTTATTACATCCCAGTGATGTCACCGGTCCTGTACCTCGGTATACGGTTATCACATCACAGTGATGTCACCGGCCCTGTACCTCAGTATACGGTTATTACATCACAGTGATGTCACCGGCCCTGTACCTCAGTGCACAGTTATTACAGATCAGTGATGTCACCGCTCCTATACCTCAGTATACGGTTATTACATCACAGTGATGTCACCGCTCCTATACCTCAGTATACGGTTATCACATCACAGTGATGTCACCGGCCCTGTACCTCAGTATACGGTTATCACATCACAGTGATGTCACCGGCCCTGTACCTCAGTATACGGTTATCACATCACAGTGATGTCACCGGCCCTGTACCTCAGTATACGGTTATTACATCACAGTGATGTCACCGGCCCTGTACCTCAGTGCACAGTTATTACAGATCAGTGATGTCACCGCTCCTATACCTCAGTATACGGTTATTACATCACAGTGATGTCACCGCTCCTATACCTCAGTATACGGTTATCACATCACAGTGATGTCACCGCTCCTATACCTCAGTATACGGTTATTACAGGGCAGTGATGTCACCGGTCCAGTACCTCAGTATACGGTTATCACATCACAGTGATGTCACCGCTCCTATACCTCAGTATACGTTATCACATCACAGTGATGTCACCGCTCCTATACCTCAGTATACGTTATCACATCACAGTGATGTCACCGGCCCTGTCCCTTAGTATACGGTTATTACAGGGCAGTGATGTCACCGCTCCTATACCTCAGTATACGGTTATTACATCACAGTGAAGTCACTGGTCCTGTACCTCAGTATACAGTTATCACATCACAGTGATGTCACCGCTCCTATACCTCAGTATACGGTTATTACATCACAATGATGTCACCGGTCCTGTACCTCAGTATACGTTATCACATCACAGTGATGTCACCGGTACTGTACCTCAGTATACAGTTACTACATCACAGTGATGTCACCGATCCTGTACCTCAGTATACGGTTATCACATCACAGTGATGTCACCGGTCCTATACCTCAGTGTACAGTTATCACATCACAGTGATGTCACCGGCCCTGTACATCAGTATACGGTTATTACAGGGCAGTGATGTCACCGGTCCTGTACCTCGGTATACGGTTATCACATCACAGTGATGTCACCGCTCCTATACCTCAGTATACGGTTATTACATCACAGTGATGTCACCGGCCCTGTACCTCAGTGCACAGTTATTACAGATCAGTGATGTCACCGCTCCTATACCTCAGTATACGGTTATTACATCACAGTGATGTCACCGCTCCTATACCTCAGTATACGGTTATTACAGATCAGTGATGTCACCGCTCCTATAGCTCAGTATACAGTTATCACATCACAGTGATGTCACCGCTCCTGTACCTCAGTATACGGTTATTACAGGGCAGTGATGTCACCGCTCCTGTACCTCAGTGTACGGTTATCACATCACAGTGATGTCACCGCTCCTATAGCTCAGTATACAGTTATCACATCACAGTGATGTCACCGCTCCTATACCTCAGTATACAGTTATCACATCACAGTGATGTCACCGCTCCTATACCTCAGTATACAGTTATCACATCACAGTGATGTCACCGGTCCTATACCTCAGTATACAGTTATCACATCACAGTGATGTCACCGCTCCTATACCTCAGTATACAGGTATTACATCACAGTGATGTCACCGCTCCTATACCTCAGTATACAGGTATTACATCACAGTGATGTCACCGGTCCTGTACCTCAGTATACGGTTATCACATCACAGTGATGTCACCGGTCCTGTACCTCGGTATACGGTTATCACATCACAGTGATGTCACCGGTCCTGTACCTCAGTATACGGTTATCACATCACAGTGATGTCACCGGTCCTATACCTCAGTATACGGTTATCACATCACAGTGATGTCACCGGTCCTGTACCTCAGTATACGGTTATCACATCACAGTGATGTCACCGGTCCTGTACCTCAGTATACAGTTATCACATCACAGTGATGTCACCGGTCCTGTACCTCGGTATACGGTTATCACATCACAGTGATGTCACCAGTCCTGTAGCTCAGTATACAGTTATTACAGGGCAGTGATGTCACCGCTCCTATACCTCAGTATACGGTTATTACATCACAGTGATGTCACCGGTCCTGTAGCTCAGTATACAGTTATTACAGGGCAGTGATGTCACCGCTCCTATACCTCAGTATACAGTTATTACAGGGCAGTGATGTCACCGCTCCTATACCTCAGTGTACGGTTATTACAGGGCAGTGGTGACGTCTGTAGCGGCAGGTATAACACACGTACCGGTCGCACGGTACTCACGTCTCGGCCGCAGGCAGTGTCGGCGTCTCCCGGTCCCGTCACCTCGCGCTCATCCACCGACGCCGCCGCTCACCTCACACAGGAAGCCGGGACACGGAGCTCAGCAGTCTGCGAGTAACAGCAGCGGGGGCGGGGCCGGGGCGGGGCCTGAGAGGGAGGAGGACGAGGGGGCGGGGCGGCCGCTATTGTTCTCAGCGTGTCCCCTTCTCCACAGCGCTGGGGGCTGATAATCCGGTATTGGGGGAGGGGCGGGAACAGGTGACCGGTAATGTCGCATCATAGGTGCCGTGTATGCTGTGGAGATATGCGACATCTCTGCCGCGAGATCAGAGCTCAATGGTGGGGATGTGTTGCCAATAGCAACCAATCAGAACCCAGCTTTTATTTTTCTTTCACAGGTATAACTGGTTACAACCAATCAGAACCCCGCTGTTATTTCTCTGGCACAGGTGTAACTCGTACCAACCAATCAGAACCCAACTTTTATTTCTCTTTCACAGGTATAACTGGTTACAACCAATCAGAACCCCGCTGTTATTTCTCTGGCACAGGTATAACTCGTACCAACCAATCAGAACCCAGCTTTTATTTCTCTGGCACAGGTATAACTCGTACCAACCAATCAGAACCCAGCTTTTATTTCTCTGGCACAGGTATAACTCGTACCAACCAATCAGAACCCAGCTTTTATTTCTCTGGCACAGGTATAACTCGTACCAACCAATCAGAACCCAGCTTTCGTTATCCTAACGCAGTAGAGGAGATGCAGACAGCGTTTTGATTGGTTGCCATGAGGAACACTTGCGCTAGAAAAATGAAAGCATTGATCTGATTGGTTGCTATTGGCAACAGCTTCACATAAATACTGCTTCCATCTTCTGTATAAGAGGACATCTGCTCGGATGACTGCTGCAGTGGAACTACAACTCCCAGCAGGTCCTGAAAGCATTCAGGGAGTTATAGTGGGGGTCACAAGGTGCAGACCAGTTCAGTAATAAAGCAGCATTATGTGTAATTCAGGTCTTTATAAAATCCGCAGCCTGTTGGCGATTCAGCTCCTTTCGTAGAGGGGTTTTCTCCGGAAACTTTAATTAACAGAAAATCTAAACTAAAATCCGCACCAAAACCGCCTTAAATAATGCGGATTTCCGTGTGTATTATAGGCAGATTTTCTGCATGCCAATACGCACCCCGCAGATATGCGACTGTTCAGCTCCGCCCCTCCCCGATCACACATTGCGCCATATCTTGCTCATAAAATGTGCAGATTACTGCATCGACCTTTGAGCGCGGCGTGAGCATTTAAAGGCATGGCGACACTAAAAGGGAATGATGATAAATTATAATGTGAGCGGTCAGACGTTACATACAGAGCTGCCTGCGTGTTGTGACAGCTGGGAGCGGGCGTGTCCTCATACTTGGCACATGTTCTCTGCCCTTCCCGTGGGTTATATATATCCACACCCTGCGGCTCACGCCGCGCTCGTCCTGCTCCCGAGACGCTGTTCACGGCAGATGGGGAAATAACGCAAATCAATGCTGAGCAACGGGGAAACCAGCCAGGGGCGTGAATAATTACACAATGGCCATCATGACGCATGATGCTGCCCCCCCCTACAAGCAGGAAAATTATATCCCGTCAGTGTTATCATGGGGCACAGATCAGCAGTATTAGAGGTTACACACACAAACGCACGCGGTTTTTTTCTGCCCGTGTGCCGAATCATTCACTTCAATGGGTACGCAAAAAAAACGTAAATTACTCCATGTGCATTCCGTATGTCCGCATGGCCGTTCCACAAAAATGATAGAATATGTCCTATTTTCCGTTTTGCGGAGGAGGACAGGCATTGTTACAATGGATCCGCAAGAGAAACGGATGCAGTACGGATGTCACACGGACGTCATCTGTATTTTTTGCGGACCACAAAATACATACAGTCGTGTGCAGGAGCCCTTACAGCGCGGAGGGATCATGTCCTGACGGAGGGCGCACCGCTGGGGATTGTGTCAGCTCTTGGGCCCAGCAGAGGATGCTGCGGTGTCATCGGCTCACTTATTCCTGTAATCTATCATCTGAAGGCCGCACTGATGGGGGGTGGGCACTGTTACCGGGGGGGCCCTATGGCTGGGCACTGTTACTGGGGATGCTCTCTGGATAGGTACTGTTACTGAGGGCGCTCTCTGGCTGGGCACTGTTACTGGGGATGCTCTCTGTCTGGACACTGTTACTGAGGGTGCTCTCTGTCTGGACACTGTTACTGGGGATGCTCTCTGTCTGGACTCTGTTACTGGGGGCGCTCTCTGGCTGGACACTGTTACTGGGGATGCTCTCTGGCTGGACACTGTTACTGAGGGCGCTCTCTGGCTGGGCACTGTTACTGGGGGTGCTCTCTGTCTGGACACTGTTACTGAGGGTGCTCTCTGTCTGGACACTGTTACTGGGGATGCTCTCTGTCTGGACTCTGTTACTGGGGGCGCTCTCTGGCTGGACACTGTTACTGGGAATGCTCTCTGTCTGGACACTGTTACTCGGGATGCTTTCTGGCTGGGCACTGTTACTGGGGATGCTCTCTGTCTGGACACTGTTACCGGGGGCGCTCTCTGTCTGGACACTGTTACCGGGGGTGCTCTCTGTCTGGACACTGTTACCGGGGGCGCTCTCTGTCTGGACACTGTTACCGGGGGCGCTCTCTGGCTGGGCACTGATACTGAGGGCGCTCTCTGTCTGGACACTGTTACTGGGGATGCTCTCTGTCTGGACACTGTTACTGGGAATGCTCTCTGGCTGGGCACTGTTACTGGGAATGCTCTCTGGCTGGGCACTGTTACTGGGGATGCTCTCTGTCTGGACACTGTTACTGGGGATGCTGTCTGGCTGGACACTGTTACCGGGGGCGCTCTCTGTCTGGACACTGTTACTGGGGAGATTCTCTGTCTGGATACTGTTACCGGGGACGCTCTCTGTCTGGACACTGTTACCGGGGACACTCTCTGGCTGGACACTGTTACCAGGGTGCTCTCTGTCTGGACACTGTTACCGGGGGCGCTCTCTGTCTGGACACTGTTACTGGGGGTACTCTCTGTCTGGACACTGTTACGGGTGGCGCTCTCTGTCTGGACACTGTTACCGGGGACACTCTCTGTCTGGACACTGTTACCGGGGACACTCTCTGGCTGGACACTGTTACCGGTGGCGCTCTCTGTCTGGACACTGTTACCGGGGGTGCTCTCTGTCTGGACACTGTTACCGGGGGCGCTCTCTGTCTGGACACTGTTACCGGGGGCGCTCTCTGGCTGGGCACTGTTACTGGGGTGCTCTCTGTCTGGACACTGTTACTGGGGATGCTCTCTGTCTGGACACTGTTACCGGGGCGCTCTCTGTCTGGACACTGTTACTGGGGACGCTCTCTGTCTGGACACTGTTACTGGGAGCGCTCTCTGTCTGGACACTGTTACCGGGGATGCTCTCTGTCTGGACACTGTTACCGGGGCGCTCTCTGTCTGGACACTGTTACCGGGGCGCTCTCTGTCTGGACACTGTTACTGGGGTGCTCTCTGTCTGGACACTGTTACTGGGGGCGCTCTCTGTCTGGACACTGTTACCGGGGACGCTCTCTGTCTGGACACTGTTACTCGGGATGCTTTCTGGCTGGGCACTGTTACTGGGGATGCTCTCTGGCTGGACACTGTTACTGGGGCGCTCTCTGTCTGGACACTGTTACCGGGGCGCTCTCTGTCTGGACACTGTTACCGGGCGCTCTCTGTCTGGACACTGTTACTGGGGACACTCTCTGTCTGGACACTGTTACCGGGGCGCTCTCTGTCTGGACACTGTTACCGGGATGCTCTCTGGCTGGACACTGTTACCGGGCGCTCTCTGTCTGGACACTGTTACCGGGGGCGCTCTCTGTCTGGACACTGTTACTGGGGAGATTCTCTGTCTGGATACTGTTACCGGGGACGCTCTCTGTCTGGACACTGTTACCGGGGGCGCTCTCTGGCTGGGCACTGTTACCGGTGGCGCTCTCTGTCTGGACACTGTTACTGGGGGTGCTCTCTGTCTGGACACTGTTACGGGTGGCGCTCTCTGTCTGGACACTGTTACTGGGGGTGCTCTCTGTGTGGACACTGTTACCGGGGGTGCTCTCTGTCTGGACACTGTTACTGGGGGTGCTCTCTGTCTGGACACTGTTACCGGGGGTGCTCTCTGTCTGGACACTGTTACTTGGGGTTGCTGTCTGGCTGGACACTGTTACCGGGGGCGCTCTCTGTCTGGACACTGTTACTGGGGAGATTCTCTGTCTGGACACTGTTACGGGTGGCGCTCTCTGTCTGGACACTGTTACCGGGGGCGCTCTCTGTCTGGACACTGTTACGGGTGGCGTTCTCTGTCTGGACACTGTTACCGGGGATGCTCTCTGTCTGGACACTGTTACCGGGGGCGCTCTCTGTCTGGACACTGTTACGGGTGGCGCTCTCATTCTGGACACTGTTACCGGGGGCGCTCTCTGTCTGGACACTGTTACTCGGGATGCTTTCTAGCTGGGTACTGTTACCGGGGGCGCTCTCTGTCTGGGCACTGTTACCGGGGGCGCTCTCTGGCTGGGCACTGTTACCTGTGGCGCTCTCTGTCTGGGCACTGTTACCGGGGAGCTCTCTGTCTGGATACTATTACCGGGGGCGCTCTCTGTCTGGACACTGTTACCGGGGGCGCTCTCTGTCTGGACACTGTTACTGGGGGTACTCTCTGTCTGGACACTGTTACGGGTGGCGCTCTCTGTCTGGACACTGTTACCGGGGACACTCTCTGTCTGGACACTGTTACCGGGGACACTCTCTGGCTGGACACTGTTACCGGTGGCGCTCTCTGTCTGGACACTGTTACTCGGGATGCTTTCTGGCTGGGCACTGTTACTGGGGATGCTCTCTGGCTGGACACTGTTACTGGGGGCGCTCTCTGTCTGGACACTGTTACCGGGGGCGCTCTCTGTCTGGACACTGTTACCGGGGGCGCTCTCTGTCTGGACACTGATACTGAGGGCGCTCTCTGGCTGGACACTGTTACCGGGGGCGCTCTCTGTCTGGACACTGTTACTCGGGATGCTTTCTGGCTGGGCACTGTTACTGGGGGTGCTCTCTGGCTGGGCACTGATACCGGGGGTGCTCTCTGTCTGGACACTGTTACCGGGGGCGCTCTCTGTCTGGACACTGTTACCGGGGGCGCTCTCTGTCTGGACACTGTTACCGGGGGTGCTCTCTGTCTGGACACTGTTACCGGGAGCGCTCTCTGTCTGGGCACTGTTACGGGTGGCGCTCTCTGTCTGGGCACTGTTACTGGGGATGCTCTCTGTCTGGACACTGTTACTGGGGATGCTGTCTGGCTGGACACTGTTACCGGGGGGCTCTCTGTCTGGGCACTGTTACTGAGGGCGCTCTCTGTCTGGACACTGTTACTGGGGAGATTCTCTGTCTGGATACTGTTACCGGGGACGCTCTCTGTCTGGACACTGTTACCGGGGGCGCTCTCTGTCTGGACTCTGTTACTGGGGGCACTCTCTGTCTGGAAACTGTTACCTGGGGCGCTCTCTGTCTGGACACTGTTACCGGGGACACTCTCTGGCTGGACACTGTTACCGGTGGCGCTCTCTGTCTGGACACTGTTACTCGGGATGCTTTCTGGCTGGGCACTGTTACTGGGGATGCTCTCTGGCTGGACACTGTTACTGGGGGTGCTCTCTGGCTGGGCACTGATACTGAGGGCACTCTCTGTCTGGGCACTGTTACCGGGGGTGCTCTCTGTCTGGACACTGTTACTGGGGGTGCTCTCTGTCTGGACACTGTTACTGGGAATGCTCTCTGGCTGGGCACTGTTACTGGGGATGCTCTCTGGCTGGGCACTGTTACTGGGGATGCTCTCTGTCTGGACACTGTTACTTGGGGTTGCTGTCTGGCTGGACACTGTTACCGGGGGCGCTCTCTGTCTGGACACTGTTACTGGGGAGATTCTCTGTCTGGATACTGTTACCGGGGACGCTCTCTGTCTGGGCACTGTTACCGGGGGCGCTCTCTGTCTGGACACTGTTACTGGGGGTACTCTCTGTCTGGGCACTGTTACTGGGGTGCTCTCTGTCTGGATACTGTTACCGGGCGCTCTCTGTCTGGACACTGTTACGGGTGGCGCTCTCTGTCTGGACACTGTTACCGGGGCGCTCTCTGTCTGGACACTGTTACTGGGATGCTCTCTGGCTGGGCACTGTTACTGGGGCGCTCTCTGTCTGGGCACTGTTACCGGGGACGCTCTCTGGCTGGGCACTGTTACTCGGGATGCTCTCTGTCTGGGCACTGTTACCGGGGTGCTCTCTGTCTGGACACTGTTACCGGGGACGCTCTCTGTCTGGACACTGTTACCGGGGGCGCTCTCTGTCTGGACACTGTTACTGGGGGTACTCTCTGTCTGGACACTGTTACTGGGGGCGCTCTCTGTCTGGGCACTGTTACCGGGGACACTCTCTGTCTGGACACTGTTACCGGGGACGCTCTCTGGCTGGACACTGTTACCGGTGGCGCTCTCTGTCTGGACACTGTTACTCGGGATGCTTTCTGGCTGGGCACTGTTACTGGGGATGCTCTCTGGCTGGACACTGTTACTGGGGCGCTCTCTGTCTGGACACTGTTACCGGGGCGCTCTCTGTCTGGACACTGTTACCGGGGCGCTCTCTGTCTGGACACTGTTACTGGGAGATTCTCTGTCTGGATACTGTTACCGGGGGCGCTCTCTGTCTGGACACTGTTACCGGGGCGCTCTCTGTCTGGACACTGTTACTGGTGGCGCTCTCTGTCTGGACACTGTTACCGGGGCGCTCTCTGTCTGGACACTGTTACTGGGGCGCTCTCTGGCTGGACACTGTTACCGGGGCGCTCTCTGTCTGGACACTGTTACTCGGGATGCTTTCTGGCTGGGCACTGTTACTGGGGATGCTCTCTGTCTGGACACTGTTACCGGGGTGCTCTCTGTCTGGACACTGTTACCGGGGACGCTCTCTGTCTGGACACTGTTACCGGGGCGCTCTCTGTCTGGACACTGTTACTGGGGGTGCTCTCTGGCTGGGCAATGTTACTGGGAATGCTCTCTGGCTGGGCACTGTTACTGGGGATGCTCTCTGGCTGGGCACTGTTAATGGGGATGCTCTCTGTCTGGACACTGTTACTTGGGGATGCTGTCTGGCTGGACACTGTTACCGGGGGCGCTCTCTGTCTGGACACTGTTACTGGGGAGATTCTCTGTCTGGACACTGTTACCGGGGACGCTCTCTGTCTGGGCACTGTTACCGGGGGCGCTCTCTGTCTGGACACTGTTACTGGGGGCGCTCTCTGTCTGGGCACTGTTACCAGGGTGCTCTCTGTCTGGATACTGTTACCGGGGGCGCTCTCTGTCTGGACACTGTTACCGGGGGCGCTCTCTGTCTGGACACTGTTACTGGGGGTACTCTCTGTCTGGACACTGTTACTGGGGGCACTCTCTGTCTGGACACTGTTACCGGGGACACTCTCTGTCTGGACACTGTTACTCGGGATGCTTTCTGGCTGGGCACTGTTACTGGGGATGCTCTCTGGCTGGACACTGTTACCGGGGGTGCTCTCTGGCTGGGCACTGTTACCGGGAGCGCTCTCTGTCTGGACACTGTTACCGGGGGCGCTCTCTGTCTGGACACTGTTACTGGGGAGATTCTCTGTCTGGATACTGTTACCGGGGACGCTCTCTGTCTGGACACTGTTACCGGGGGCGCTCTCTGGCTGGGCACTGTTACCGGGGGCGCTCTCTGTCTGGACACTGTTACCGGGGGCACTCTCTGTCTGGACACTGTTACTGGGGAGCTCTCTGTCTGGACACTGTTACCGGGGACGCTCTCTGTCTGGACACTGTTACCGGGGGCGCTCTCTGGCTGGGCACTGTTACCGGTGGCGCTCTCTGTCTGGACACTGTTACTGGGGGTGCTCTCTGTCTGGACACTGTTACGGGTGGCGCTCTCTGTCTGGACACTGTTACTGGGGGTGCTCTCTGTGTGGACACTGTTACCGGGGGTGCTCTCTGTCTGGACACTGTTACTGGGGGTGCTCTCTGTGTGGACACTGTTACCGGGGGTGCTCTCTGTCTGGACACTGTTACCGGGGGTCGCTCTCTGTCTGGACACTGTTACCGGGGGCGCTCTCTGTCTGGACACTGTTACTGGGGATGCTCTCTGTCTGGACTCTGTTACCGGGGGCACTCCCTGTCTGGACACTGTTACCGGGGACGCTCTCTGTCTGGACACTGTTACCGGGGGCGCTCTCTGTCTGGACACTGTTACCGGGGGCGCTCTCTGTCTGGACACTGTTACCGGGGGCGCTCTCTGTCTGGACACTGTTACTGGGGATGCTCTCTTTCTGGACACTGTTACTGGGGATGCTCTCTGTCTGGACACTGTTACTGGGGATGCTCTCTGGCTTGGCACTGTTACCGGGGGCGCTCTCGGTCTGGACACTGTTACCGGGGGCGCTCTCTATCTGGTCACTGTTACGGGTGGCGTGTCTGGACACTGTTACGGGTGGCGCTCTCTGTCTAGACACTGTTACGGGTGGCGCTCTCTGTCTGGACACTGTTACCAACGGTCGGAGTCACATAAAACCAGAAGTGACATCAGCGGGATTTTCAGGTCGGAGGGAATTACCAACCTTAAAAAAAGTCCCGAAACGTTATAATAGAAGGATTATTAGTTACTGTCACCCCCACCCAGACCTAAACCAGAAAGATTAACCCACTAGAGACCAGGGCTATAAATATTAACCCACTAAACACCAGGATATAAATATCAACCCACTAGTCACCTAATTAGTAAATAGAGTCCACCTGTGTGTAATGTCTTCTCAGTATAACACCAGCTCTTCTGTGAAGGCTTCAGAGGTTGGTTAGAGAACATTATCCCAAGCTCCGAACATCTCACGGAGCACTGATCAATCCATCATCCGAAAATGGATGGAGTATGGCACAACTGCAAACCTACCAAGACATGGCCGTCCATCTTTACTGACAGCCCAGGCAAGGAGAGCACTAATTGGAGAAGCAACCGAGAGGCCCATGGTCACCCTGAAGGAGCTTCAGAGATCTACAGATCGGGTGGGAGAATCTGTCCACAACACAATTATTAGTCGTGTACTCCACAAATCTGGCCTTGCTGGCAAGAAGAAAACCATTTTTGAAAGCAGCCGTAAGAAGTCCTTTTTGCACTTTCCACAAACCATGTAGGGGACACAGCAAACACGTGGAAGAAGGTTTTCTGGTCAGTTGAGACCAAAGTCTTGCTATGTGTGGTAGAAAAGTAACAGCGCACATCACCCTGAACACACCATCTCCACCATCAGACATGGTGGTGGCAGCATCATACTGGGGGAGGCTTTACTTCAGCAGTGACAGGAAAGCTGGTCAGAGCTGATGGAAGGATGGATCGAGCTAAATACAGGGCAGTCCGGGAGGAAAACCTGGCAGAGGTGTGAGGGATGAGAATCCATTTTGCATGAGTATTTCCTCCATCTTGTGTATATATGGAAAATTAATGAGACAGCTGGAAAGATGTAGGGAGTTTCTGTGTATATAGATCAAATGTTCCTAGCTGCAAGGCCAAGGTAGCCGTCCCCTCGCTCCCTTATCAGAGTTTGACATACAAGTGAGAGTTATGTTCGTTCTGAGTTTCGGGATGTACTGCTGAAGAATGTCAACTTTGATATAAGATGCTGCAGAAACTTTATAATTATTAGAATTCTGTTAGTATTGTGTGGAAGTATTGCCCTTTATGAATAACGAATCAAATCATTAGTTTCGATTTCCACCCTCTTGGTGGTGTGCCAGATTTGTCTATGATTATCTGTAGTGTAATAAAGATGTATGCTTTTATGAAATAAAGGAGAGAATCTGATTCAGCTGTGTCAGCTCTCCCGAGCGCTTGTATATGCACATAAATTTGGGACCCCGACAATCATAGATGTAGGGGGTTTTGCCCAAACAAAACTTGGCGCCCAACGAGGGGCTCGACTAAAGGACACTTCATCGATCTTCTGACAACTTGGAAAATCTGGACGGACAGATTTAGAAGACAGCTCTGCAAGGTAAGAGACTTTATCTTACATTATATCTGTGCCTCCCTGACCGGTTCTCTGGCTTGAGGGATTGTTGAAGGAACGTACGTATAAAGTCCTTTTACAGTCAAATTCATATTGATAAAGCACCTTGAAAGTTGAAAATGCCTATGATTGTTGAGTTTAGTTTCTGATCATGAGTAACTTTGATTGGGATGTTTTTGGTCTGGCTATAGGATTCATGGTATATGTTTTGTTTGTTCTTTACTGTGTTTGGAATATTGCAGAACATTATAGAAAGAAAAATCAAAGTCCTTGGACTCCGATGTTCGGTTTGTAGATGTAGAGGGAAGTGCCAGGTAGGCATATATATAGATAAATATATATGTATGTGCCCCATTGTTGATATGTATATATCTATATCTGGCACTCTGCAACCAGCACTCTGCCCTGCCTCCATGCTGGATGTTGAATGAGGCATTAGTGTACATTTTGGCCAAAGCGTAATAAGCCACTCACCACGTCAAGGTCGCCTCTATGAGTGGTCCCTAATACTAGTTCCTACCTGTTATGGGCCATGACAGCCACACAAAATCCAGGGAGCGCAGGTGCAGCATGCATGCCAGGTACACTCTGCTTGTAACCCCGTCTGGTGCCATGAAGCTGTTTCTGCAGCATCTTATATCAAAGTTGTACCAACAAGCTGTTGGTGACATGCTAAACCTGTTTTGTATAGCATGGTAGTCAGCAATAGATGGCGTGAGCTGAAGGGTATTCAGCTAACCAAGGGAAGGGAAGAGAGGGAGAAAGGGAGAGCCAATAAGGACTTAGAAGGAGTGAAGGTAGCTAAGAATATATGATTAAAAATGTGAACGATTTATAACGAGGACTGAAACTATGCGATGTCCAATGGTTAAAACAGATAATAGAATACTCTTAGTGGCAGAATCAGTTCATGGGAACTAATTAAGATTCTGGGAGAGTATTAGTTGCTAATAAAACATAAATAGATTATTAAAATGGTGATACCACTACATGGAAGCGAAAACTTCCTGAAAATCTTGGAATGGAACAAAAGGCACTTACTTCACTGGGGGGCTGTCCACAGGATAAACTCAAGACACCTGGGACAGACACCCCCCGGCCAGGATCGCCTGTAGATCTTAGTGAATGATGGCAGCCGGACGACCAAAAGCTTCAGATCAAAACACTTTTATTCAAATACATATGTGGCTCGACGCGTTTCGGGGTTAGTATAATCCCCTTCCTCAGGAGCAGATGCATAACTACATAAGGAGTACAGCCTAATTAAATAGAGATAAAAAGTACCTGATTGGTTGGCAGGAAAGTGATTTCCCGCGTTCGAAACCGAAAGGGAGCCAGATGGCATCACTTCCGGTTGAGTGGAGCGCAACTTGCGCTCCACTGATGGAGAACCGGAAATCTAGTGTCATCATTTCCGGTCTCGGTGGAACGCATGTGAATCATAACCAATTGAATATAAAATATCAACAATAAAAATAAAACTATATATATATAAGAGATATCTATTTAATATGATATGCGCGATGACGGGCGGTGTGTTGGTACGGACCTATCAGTAACGTGCGGTCACGTGAGCCAAGCGTCATAGCGAGTACCACGTGATCGCAGGTCCTAGAAGGCGTCATAGCGAGTACCACGTGATCGCAGGTCCTAGAAGGCGTCATAGCGAGTACCACGTGATCGCAGGTCCTAGAAGGAGTTATAGCGAGTACCACGTGATCGCAGGTCCTAGAAGGAGTTAAATGGAGAAACAGTACAAAAATGATATAGGACCATGAAGAGATATCGTAAAAAAATATATTACTAATAATAATAATAACATAGGGATTAATACATTAATAGATATGTATTAATAAGTAAGATATGAATTAATAAAAATACGAATTAATAAAAATAGTAAAAATACATAGTGGTGGATATGAAGGATATGAAAAGATATGAATTGATAAATGAATAATCAGTAATGAAGCATAGATGTATAAATAGATTATTAGTATTTTGAAAAAAATGATTAGATCACTAGATGAAATGGTTAATCAATTAGTATGATAGATATAATATAATAAATTAACTTGTAAACGGAGAGGAAAGAATAGGTAAGTATGAATTGATGAGTAGTGGATAGTTGGTACATAATTGGTAAATATTGAATAAATGGTTGATAATTAATAAAGTAATTATAAATAATAAATAATTAAAAATAGTTAATAATTAACAAGTAATAATGAATAGGTGATAGTGAGTAGATGATTATTCATGTTGAATTAATGATTAAAATGATGATTGAAATGATGGTTAGAGTCATTCGGTTTTTTTGGTGTGTAAGCCTAGTTGAAGGACTTTTAGTAATTTGTGTATTCTAAAGATTCATTCAAACCGAAAGGAGCTGGTGTATTCAGCTTGAAGATCCAAAACATCTCCTTGCGGCACAGTAGCTGAAAAGACTTGGGTACCCATTCCAAGGGGAGTACTCTGAGGGACGAAGGGTCACCCTCTATTGAGAAATGGCGAGAAACACTGTGGGTGATAACTTTGCGAGAAATATTGGAACGGTGTATAGCATGGGTTATCCACACCTCTGCCCCATGGCCGAACACCTTCCCCCTACTTATGATAGATAAATAGTCCAGCATTTGGGACTAGGGGGGGAGAGCTTTCATTACCACAAACAGAGACACACTTGGAAGAGAAAGAGATGAACTGAGCAGCTCCATGGAAGGAGGATGAACCGAGCAGAGCCATGAAGGAAGAGAGGCAGAGCAGCTCCACATGCCCCTGGAGATGGCTGAGTAACCCTTTACCCCCCATAGACCAACGCTACTACTACCAATATTACCCCCTTCCCTGCTATTGTGTTCCAATCCCAATAAACCCCTGCAGTAACCCCTTCACTGGTGTCCTGCATCTCGCTGCGATCCACCAACTGTATCCCTTGCAGTGCCATACTGTGTTTAACCCCTTTTTACCCCATAGGGACAGAGTGTAGCCAGGTGAGTGGGAGTTGCTGCTGCTAATAACGTGTGTGTATGTAAGTGCAATGTTTAGGTAGAGTTTGGGGTGGAATATTAGAATATTGTACTCTGTACAGCGTAGTTTAGGTGCATTATAGTGTTATTAATGTATTACTGTGTGCGACTATAAGTATATATATTTATATGTCCATTGATATAAATATATATAATTATAGCAATAATAGACTGTAGACATGTAATTGTTTTAATAAATTCCTTTTATTATTCAAAGTACAGCGTATAGTAATGTATTGTAGTAGTAGTAGTAGTAATGTGCATCTAGTTCAGTTTATAGTAAGTGCAACAAGGAGTTAGTATTTGTATTTATAGTATAAATAAGCGGAGTCAGCAACAGACGACTCACGCCTATTTATGAATATTAATTATTGATATTAACAAAATATTAATAACTAATATCCCCTTTAACAGTAGACAATTGATTTGTATAATAAATCTCAGTAACAGAGTACACTAGGTGATATAGTGGGGAAGCTCCGAGAAAGCTGAGGGGAAACAGACGTCGGAATTTTGTTACTTTCTATAGTTCTTCTGGTACAGTTGAAGAGCAATGGGGAATAATTTTTGTATACTTGAAGGTTATAAGACAGCCAAAACATTGGTGAAGGAAAGAGGAGGTAAGGAGGGTCTGAAGAATGTGGACAGAGTGTTGGAGAAGGCAGGGATGAAGTATGGGAATCTTAACCCTAGGAGTACTAGTACGGTGGCACCCTGATTTAGGGAGGAAGCTCCAAGGAAGCTAGTCTGGGAAAGATTCAGAAGAACATGTTGTTGGATAAAGGATCATGGATGTAAAGAAGTGGTTGATATATGGATAAAAGTAGCTCGTGAGGTTGAAACTCAGGGATGGAGAGGAGAACTTGTGCGAGGTTGTATACTCAGAAACAGAAAGACAGTACCATTCCTGGTTGACAGGAGGGCAGCCAAAACAGTAGTAGACCAGAGTTTCTTGCGGCCACATCAGTTAAACCCTTGTTATGTACCGGTTGTGGGATTTACAAGGGAAACAGTTTTTGTCTGTGAATCTGAGCCAGTTAAACTAAAGATAAAAGACAGTATGGTTGTTACCCAATTCTTAGTTAAAGAAAACCAGCACTGGGAGCCCACTGTTGCGGAGCTCCAAGACATGCCATCAATATCTCCGCCTAAATCCCCTTGTAGCTGAAGAAGCCGGTCAATGTCCACGAGACAATTCCCCCAGTAACTGGGCGACACACAGTTTTGGGAGTCAACCGACTTTACTAGGAATGGCACACACGTTTAAAAACCTCCAACAGCCTCATTTACAACCAATAGTACATAGATTACAATAATACAAGGGGGGGGGGGGTGAGACAATAGCAAGGGCTGATGGGAGGTCTAGGAGGGACAAGGCCGCTAGTTTAAACAGGTCTTGCAGGGTCCCTGGGACATGGCCCGGCTCTTGGGAAACAATGGGACAGGGAAAGGGAAGAGGCACAGACAATCAATACATTTACATACCCGGCACCAATAATGGGCACAGGGTGAGCAAAATACAACAGACGTCTGGTGACCCACACATAATTGGTTTGGTAAATGAATGGGGGGGGGGGTACAGACAGCCTAACATAATTTAATATAACAAGGTCAATCTGTTACACCCACATACACTTTTACCCAGACGGCACTACCGGTGTAGATTTTGGGACCCCAGAGGAAGTATTATATCCCTTAATAGCGACATCGGCCCTGTCCGAGACTGAACCGTCAGAATTAACCCTTGTAGACCAGGCTGTTCTTGAGGTGGTACCGAAGGATTTATGGGCAACATCAAAAACAGACATAGGAAAACTCCCCGCGTCTCCGGTCACTGTGTATCTAAAGCCAGGATGTCAGCCTCCTCAAGTGAAGCAGTACCCCCTCAGTCATGCCCAGGAAATAGCAGTGGCCTGTCAAATTGATGCTTTTCTTCAGGCATTGATAAAAACTGTATCTCCCGCTAATGGTCCGCTGTTTCCAATAAAGAAGAAACTAGTTGAGCGACAGTCTGTCAGATACATGATGGTTCATGATCTTCGAGAAGTTAACAAGGTGACAGTTTTACAAACTCCAATAGTGCTGAACCCACATACCTTACTGTCACGTGCTTCACGGTGATCGATCTGACAATTGCTTACTTTAGTGTCCCGCTGCATCCTGACTGCCAGTATCTGTTTGCCTTTACATTTAAGGGTAACCAGTATACTTGAACCGTCCGGCCTCAGGGAGCTCAGAACTCCCCGACCATGTATACACAGGCTCTGCAATCTGTCCTTACAGACTGGGCACCGCCCGGCTCAGTGGTCCTGTTACAATACGTGGATAATTTGCTCCTGTGTGCTGAATACAATAAGACCTGCTGTGAGACAACTATATCTCTTTTACTTTTCCTACATCAGAACAGGTGTAAAGCCTCAAAGCAGAAGCTGCTGTTTTGTAAAAACAAGGTTGTATTTCTAGGACATGGCCTCTCCCTGGAGCTCGCCATCTAACCCCAGAAAGAAAGGAGGCTGCTGAAAAGATACAAGTGCCCAAAGGAGCACAAAGCCTAAGGGTGTTTTTGGGGCTGGTGTCATACTGTTGCCCCTAGATTAGACATGCCTCCATGTTGCAGCCTCTGTATGATTGTCTGTCATCTGACCCATTTCACCTGACAGAGGAGGCAGTGAATAATTTCCATACATTGAAGCTGTGCATAACCTCAGCCCCAGCCCTGGGTATTCCAAAATATGATGAGGAATTTCCCCTGTTCTGTTCAAAAATGCAGGCTCACAGCACAGCTGTACTGACTCAGAAACATGGTGACCGCCAGACAAGGCAGCCAAACGAGCGGCACTCCAGCCACTAAATGCTGATGCCACCCCGGTGAGAGCCTTGAGACCTGAGGACAATTCTGTAAGTACATTTCAAAGAATGCTTGAACAAGCCGCTCCTGAGGAAAGAGAACTTTGGGCAAAATAAGGGGCCAATCCTGATGAACATGGAATTTGGAGAAACAAGGCCAAAATTTGTCCACCACGCCCTCTATACCCAGCTATGGCTCAGGAGGCCCACAGGCCCACTCACCTATCAAAAGGTGCCATGGTAAGTGTGGTTAAGCCAAGGTGATTGCTCCAGGATTGTCTAGAGTAGCCGCTCGGTTTATACAAGGAATGTCAAGGAATGTATGGTCTGTGCATTGAACTATCCCGGTCAAGTGGTGAAGACTCCAAGCAGACCCCCAGGCCATTTTACCCGTTTCAGAGACTGCAGATAGACTATATACAACTGCCTAAGGTAGGAGTATAGGAATTTGTCCTCATGTGTGTTGATCTCTTTTCAGGGTGGCCTGAAGCCTTCCCAGTAGCAAAGGCAAATGCAAAGAACACAGCAAAGAAGCTGGTCAGTGAGCTGGTGTGCAGGTATGGTGTCCCTGAAGTTACTGAATCAGACAGGATTATCCCCATTTGAGATTCTGTTTGGACCCCCCCCCCCCCAGATTAGGATTGTATTTTCCACATCAGTTACGCTACGTGTGGGCCCTCACAAAGAGACTTGAGCACACCCATAAACAGGTGTTTGCTTCCCTTCCAGATCCAGTAAAAGGAACACACAGTCTGCAACCAGGAGACCAGGTGGTGATAAAAAGACATGTGAGGGAAGGCCTGGATCCCAGATTTTATGGTCCTTTCCAATTCCTGTTGACTACTCATACAGCAGTAAAAGTTGAAGGAAAGCCTAACTGGATACACGCTTCTCACTGCAAGAAAAGTTCTGACGCCCGAGGATGAGGATCCTCCTGCTGATGGCCGTCCTAATACTGGGAACAATGGCACTGTACCAACAACTGAAAGATAACTGGGACAATGCACTTATCCGACACCACCAGGCACTGTTTACAGGACTCAATGACACTGACAGTAAAATTAAGGACTGTTAGATCTGTACTCATAGTCCCATTGGTTCAAGAATGCTACATTATCTTGCAATCCCTTTGACTTTTAAAGAACTTATTCATATGTCTTGTTGGCAGTTTTTCTCACAAAGAAGACCAGGGCCTGATGATTAAAAGTATAACCCCAATGCAGTCCCTCTCCCTATAGCAGGGTGGGTGGAGGCTCCCTGGTGGCAAAACAAACAATAATGCAAGTAGTGTTAATTATAATAGTAGTATATGTTGGGATAAATCTTATGTTTATGTGCACCAACAGGTTCTGTACCAAACGGAGAAACTACCAGGATTATTGAGAGGTCTTAGGAACTACAATACCTGAGAGGTATTCTGGCTTCCGGCTGGCAGTTGGGCCTATCCCACCTGAAGTACCTCTGGGTTAAGATGTCAGTTCCAAGATATCTCAAAATGGGGGAATTGTGAGGGATGAGAATCCATTTTGTATGGGTATTTCCTCCATCTTGTGCATATGTCAAAAATTAATGAGCCAGCTGGAAGGATGTAGGGAATTTCTGTGTATATAGATCAGAAGTTTCTTAGCTGCAAGGTAAAGATAGCAGCTCCCTCATTTCCTTATCAGAGTTTGACATACAAGAGAGAGTTATGCTCCTTCTGAGGTTCGGGATGTACTGCTGAAGAATGTCAACTTTGAGATAAGATTCTGCAGAAGCTTTTTAATTATTAGAATTCTGTTAGTAGGGTGCAGAAGTATTGCCTTTTATGAATAACAAATCAAATCATTCGTTTCGATTTCCACCCCCTTGGTGGTGTGCCAGATTTGGCTATGATTATCTTTAGTGTTATAAAGATGTAAACTTGTTTGGAATAAAGGAGAGAATCTGATTCAGCAGTGTGTCTGTGTCAGCTCTCCCGAGCGCTCGTATAGCCACATCAATTTGGGACCCCGACAATCATAGATGTGGGGAGTTTGCTCCAATAGAGGCTGCAAATAACATGAGACTGGGGCAGAGGTTCATCTTCCAGCAGAACAACGACCCTCAACATCCAGCCAGAGCTACAATGAAATAGTCAAGATCAAAGCATACCCATGTGTTAAAATGGCCCGGTCACAGTCCAGACCTAAATCCCATTGAGAATCTGTGGAAAGGCTAGAAAATTGCTGTTCACAGACGCTCTCCATCCAATCTGACCGAGCGCAAGCTCTTCTGCACAGAAGAATGGGCAAAAGTGTCCGCCTCTAGATGTGTAAAGCTGGTAGAGACAGACCCCAAAATACTTGGAGCTGTAACTGCAGTGAAAGGTGGTCCTACAAAGTACTGACTCCAGGGGGCTGAATACTAATGCACACCACACTTTCCGAGTTTTTATTTACACAGACTTGGACTTTGTGTCGGTCGATTACATAAGATCCCAATAAAATACATTTAAGTTTGTGGTTGTAACGTGAAAACGTGGAAAAGTTCAAAAGGTGTGAATACTTTTTTAAGGCACCATAACCCCCACCATTGTATTTTTTCAGTATGTAGCAGGCCAGACCACTGGCTTTTGTAAACTTTGATATCATCAGTTATAATGAACTGCCTTGGTCCAGAGAGGCTGCCCTGTGCTTGCTGCTGTCACTTCATTTATACCATTGTCATTATGGGTCCTGACTATTTTCTGCGATCTTGTGGTGGATTTGCAGCACTGCGCTCATCATGGGGGGTTTGCAGCACTCGACACCAGTTATTAACCCCTGACTTTTTCGAAAAGCCCAATGAGGGATCATAGCACCACGGATGCACCTAGCCCTTCTGCTCCCTGAGGCGGAAAATGAAACGCCCCCATGCCGAATTCTGGGCCTAACCCCTTTCCCTCCAGCCCTACTCTTAAAGACACACTTGGAAAACATTAAATAAAGCGCTACAGAACATAGATAGTAATACAGTCCCACATACCTCTTACCTCCAGTCATGTCTCCTCTGATGTAGACGTTCTCTGTCCTCATCTTCTCCTTTCAGACCAGACCACCATGATGATTTCTTTCACCCATCTCTCGTCTCTGCAGAGTTTGACAGACAGACATCTTAGTTTGCTACTTTTCCATCATCCTCTCACCTTCTGAACACCACATTCTGCCACCCCCAATACTGTGCCCGCTGTGTCCCCAATACTATACAGCAGAAAGAGTCCCCCTAAAAATACTGATACCATACAGATAGTGCCCCTGTATTGGAATACAGTGCTCTAAAAAATAACTGTGCCCATTAGTCTAAGCTGAAACTGTGCCGGGGTGCTCCCCACAGTAACAGTGCTCCCCAAAGTGCCACCAATAGTAATAGTTATCTGCCAGAGTGCACTCAGTGTTAACAGTGCCCCCAATAGTAATAATGCATAGTGCCCCAGAAGTAGTAATCCCCCCATAGTTCTCACAGTAGTAACCCCATAGTCCATCATTAGTAATAAAGCCAACATAATGCCCCCCAGTTGTAATTTCTCCTATATTGTACAAAAAATATAATGTGTGCCAGTATAAAGAATATCCCCTATAATGTGTGCCAGTATAAAGAATACCCCCTATAATGTGTGCCAGTATAAAGAATACCCCCTATAATGTGTGCCAGTATAAAGAATACCCCCTATAATGTGTGCCAGTATAAAGAATACCCGCTATAATGTGTGGTAGTATAAAGAATACCCCCTATAATGTGTGCCAGTATAAAGAATACCCCCTATAATGTGTGCCAGTATAAAGAATACCCCCTATAATGTGTGCCAGTATAAAGAATACCCCCTATAATGTGTGCTAGTATAAAGAATACCCCCTATAATGTGTGCCAGTATAAAGAATACCCCCTATAATGTGTGCTAGTATAAAGAATACCCCCTATAATGTGTGCTAGTATAAAGAATACCCCCTATAATGTGTGCCAGTATAAAGAATACCCCCTATAATGTGTGCTAGTATAAAGAATACCCCCTATAATGTGTGCTAGTATAAAGAATACCCCCTATAATGTGTGCTAGTATAAAGAATACCCCCTATAATGTGTGCTAGTATAAAGAATACCCCCTATAATGTGTGCCAGTATAAAGAATACCCCCTATAATGTGTGCCAGTATAAAGAATACTCCCTATAATGTGTGTCAGTATAAAGAATACCCCCTATAATGTGTGCCAGTATAAAGAATACTCCCTATAATGTGTGTCAGTATAAAGAATACCCCCTATAATGTGTGCCAGTATAAAGAATACCCCCTATAATGTGTGCTAGTATAAAGAATACCCTCTATAATATGTGTATCCAATATAAAGAATACCCCCTATAATGTGTGCCAGTATAAAGAATACCCCCTATAATGTGTGCTAGTATAAAGAATACCCCCTATAATGTGTGCCAGTATAACGAATACCCCCTATAATGTGTGCCAGTATAAAGAATACCCCCTATAATGTGTGCCAGTATAAAGAATACCCCCTATAATGTGTGCCAGTATAAAGAATACCCACTATAATGTGTGCCAGTATAAAGAATACCCCCTATAATGTGTGCCAGTATAAAGAATACCCCCTATAATGTGTGCCAGTATAAAGAATACCCACCTATAATGTGTGCTAGTATAAAGAATACCCCCTATAATGTGTGCCAGTATAAAGAATACCCCCTATAATGTGTGCTAGTATAAATAATACCCCCTATAATGTGTGGTAGTATAAAGAATACCCCCTATAATGTGTGCCAGTATAAAGAATACTCCCTATAATGTGTGTCAGTATAAAGAATACCCCCTATAATGTGTGCCAGTATAAAGAATACCCCCTATAATGTGTGCCAGTATAAAGAATACCCCCTATAATGTGTGCTAGTATAAATAATACCCCCTATAATGTGTGGTAGTATAAATAATACCCCCTATAATGTGTGGTAGTATAAAGAATACCCCCTATAATGTGTGCTAGTATAAATAATACCCCCTATAATGTGTGGTAGTATAAAGAATACCCCCTATAATGTGTGCCAGTATAAAGAATACCCCCTATAATGTGTGCCAGTATAAAGAATACCCCCTATAATGTGTGCCAGTATAAAGAATACCCCCTATAATGTGTGCCAGTATAAAGAATACCCCCTATAATGTGTGCCAGTATAAAGAATACCCCCTATAATGTGTGCCAGTATAAAGAATACCCCCTATAATGTGTGCCAGTATAAAGAATACCCCCTATAATGTGTGCTAGTATAAAGAATACCCCCTATAATGTGTGCTAGTATAAAGAATACCCCCTATAATGTGTGCTAGTATAAAGAATACCCCCTATAATGTGTGCCAGTATAAAGAATACCCCCTATAATGTGTGCCAGTATAAAGAATACCCCCTATAATGTGTGCTAGTATAAAGAATACCCCCTATAATGTGTGCTAGTATAAAGAATACCCCCTATAATGTGTGCCAGTATAAAGAATACCCCCTATAATGTGTGCTAGTATAAAGAATACCCCCTATAATGTGTGCTAGTATAAAGAATACCCCCTATAATGTGTGCTCAGTATAAAGAATACCCCCTATAATGTGTGCCAGTATAAAGAATACCCCCTATAATGTGTGCTAGTATAAAGAATACCCCCTATAATGTGTGCCAGTATAAAGAATACCCCCTATAATGTGTGCCAGTATAAAGAATACCCCCTATAATGTGTGCCAGTATAAAGAATACCCCCTATAATGTGTGCTAGTATAAAGAATACCCCCTATAATGTGTGCTAGTATAAAGAATACCCCCTATAATGTGTGCCAGTATAAAGAATACCCCCTATAATGTGTGCTAGTATAAAGAATACCCCCTATAATGTGTGCCAGTATAAAGAATACCCCCTATAATGTGTGCTAGTATAAAGAATACCCCCTATAATGTGTGCCAGTATAAAGAATACCCCCTATAATGTGTGCTAGTATAAAGAATACCCCCTATAATGTGTGCTAGTATAAAGAATACCCCCTATAATGTGTGCTAGTATAAAGAATACCCCCTATAATGTGTGCCAGTATAAAGAATACCCCCTATAATGTGTGCCAGTATAAAGAATACCCCCTATAATGTGTGCCAGTATAAAGAATACCCCCTATAATGTGTGCTAGTATAAAGAATACCCCCTATAATGTGTGCTAGTATAAAGAATACCCCCTATAATGTGTGCTAGTATAAAGAATACCCCCTATAATGTGTGCTAGTATAAAGAATACCCCCTATAATGTGTGCCAGTATAAAGAATACCCCCTATAATGTGTGCTAGTATAAAGAATACCCCTATAATGTGTGCCAGTATAAAGAATACCCCCTATAATGTGTGCTAGTATAAAGAATACCCCCTATAATGTGTGCTAGTATAAAGAATACCCCCTATAATGTGTGCTAGTATAAAGAATACCCCCTATAATGTGTGCCAGTATAAAGAATACCCCCTATAATGTGTGCTAGTATAAAGAATACCCCTATAATGTGTGCCAGTATAAAGAATACCCCTATAATGTGTGCCAGTATAAAGAATACCCCCTATAATGTGTGCCAGTATAAAGAATACCCCCTATAATGTGTGCCAGTATAAAGAATACCCCCTATAATGTGTGCCAGTATAAAGAATACCCCCTATAATGTGTGCTAGTATAAAGAATACCCCCTATAATGTGTGCCAGTATAAAGAATACCCCCTATAATGTGTGCCAGTATAAAGAATACCCCTATAATGTGTGCTAGTATAAAGAATACCCCTATAATGTGTGCTAGTATAAAGAATACCCCCTATAATGTGTGCCAGTATAAAGAATACCCCCTATAATGTGTGCCAGTATAAAGAATACCCCCTATAATGTGTGCCAGTATAAAGAATACCCCCTATAATGTGTGCCAGTATAAAGAATACCCCCTATAATGTGTGCTAGTATAAAGAATACCCCCTATAATGTGTGCCAGTATAAAGAATACCCCCTATAATGTGTGCCAGTATAAAGAATACCCCCTATAATGTGTGCTAGTATAAAGAATACCCCCTATAATGTGTGCCAGTATAAAGAATACCCCTATAATGTGTGCCAGTATAAAGAATACCCCCTATAATGTGTGCTAGTATAAAGAATACCCCTATAATGTGTGCCAGTATAAAGAATACCCCCTATAATGTGTGCTAGTATAAAGAATACCCCCTATAATGTGTGCTAGTATAAAGAATACCCCCTATAATGTGTGCTAGTATAAAGAATACCCCCTATAATGTGTGCCAGTATAAAGAATACCCCTATAATGTGTGCCAGTATAAAGAATACCCCTATAATGTGTGCCAGTATAAAGAATACCCCCTATAATGTGTGCTAGTATAAAGAATACCCCCTATAATGTGTGCTAGTATAAAGAATACCCCTATAATGTGTGCCAGTATAAAGAATACCCCTATAATGTGTGCTAGTATAAAGAATACCCCTATAATGTGTGCCAGTATAAAGAATACCCCCTATAATGTGTGCCAGTATAAAGAATACCCCTATAATGTGTGCTAGTATAAAGAATACCCCCTATAATGTGTGCTAGTATAAAGAATACCCCCTATAATGTGTGCCAGTATAAAGAATACCCCTATAATGTGTGCCAGTATAAAGAATACCCCCTATAATGTGTGCCAGTATAAAGAATACCTCCTATAATGTGTGCCAGTATAAAGAATACCCCCTATAATGTGTGCCAGTATAAAGAATACCCCCTATAATGTGTGCTAGTATAAAGAATACCCCCTATAATGTGTGCCAGTATAACGAATACCCCCTATAATGTGTGCCAGTATAAAGAATACCCCCTATAATGTGTGCTAGTATAAAGAATACCCCCTATAATGTGTGCTAGTATAAAGAATACCCCCTATAATGTGTGGTAGTATAAAGAATACTCCCTATACAGTGAGTGCAGAATTATTAGGCAAATGAGTATTTTGACCACATCATCCTCTTTATGCATGTTGTCTTACTCCAAGCTGTATAGGCTCCTACTACCAATGAAGCATATTAGGTGATGTGCATCTCTGTAATGAGAAGGGCTGTGGTCTAATGACATCAACACCCTATATCAGGTGTGCATAATTATTAGGCAACTTCCTTTCCTTTGGCAAATTGGTCAAAAGAAGGACTTGACAGGCTCAGAAAAGTCAAAAATAGTGAGATATCTTGCAGAGGGATGCAGCACTCTTAAAATTGCAAAGCTTCTGAAGCGTGATCATCGAACAATCAAGCGTTTCATTCAAAATAGTCAACAGGGTCGCAAGAAGCGTGTGGAAAAACCAAGGCGCAAAATAACTGCCCATGAACTGAGAAGTCAAGCGTGCAGCTTCCAAGATGCCACTTGCCACCAGTTTGGCCATATTTCAGAGCTGCAACATCACTGGAGTGCCCAAAAGCACAAGGTGTGCAATACTCAGAGACATGGCCAAGGTAAGAAAGGCTGGAAGACGACCACCACTGAACAAGACACACAAGCTGAAACGTCAAGACTGGACCAAGAAATATCTCAAGACTGATTTTTCTAAGGTTTTATGGACTGATGAAATGAGCGTGAGTCTTGATGGGCCAGATGGATGGGCCCGCGGCTGGATTGGTAAAGGGCAGAGAGCTCCAGTCCGACTCAGACGCCAGCAAGGTGGAGGTGGAGTACTGGTTTGGGCTGGTATCATCAAAGATGAGCTTGTGGGGCCTTTTCGGGTTGAGGATGGAGTCAAGCTCAACTACCAGTCCTACTGCCAGTTTCTGGAAGACACCTTCTTCAAGCAGTGGTACAGGAAGAAGTCTGCATCCTTCAAGAAAGACATGATTTTCATGCAGGACAATGCTCCATCACACGCGTCCAAGTACTCCACAGCGTGGCTGGCAAGAAAGGGTATAAAAGAAGAAAATCTAATGACATGGCCTCCTTGTTCACCTGATCTGAACCCCATTGAGAACCTGTGGTCCATCATCAAATGTGAGATTTACAAGGAGGGAAAGCAGTACACCTCTCTGAACAGTGTCTGGGAGGCTGTGGTTGATGGTGAACAGATCACTGACAGAATCCATGGATGGCAGGCTTTTGAGTGTCCTTGCAAAGAAAGGTGGCTATATTGGTCACTGATTTGTTTTTGTTTTGTTTTTGAGTGTCAGAAATGTATATTTGTGAATGTTGAGATGTTATATTGGTTTCACTGGTAAAAATAAATAATTGCAATGGGTATATATTTGTTTTTTGTTAAGTTGCCTAATAATTATGCACAGTAATAGTCACCTGCACACACAGATATCCCCCTAAAATAGCTAAAACTAAAAACAAACTAAAAACTACTTCCAAAAATATTCAGCTTTGATATTAATGAGTTTTTTGGGTTCATTGAGAACATGGTTGTTGTTCAATAACAAAATTAATCCTCAAAAATACAACTTGCCTAATAATTCTGCACTCCCTGTAATGTGTGCTAGTATAAAGAATACCCCCTATAATGTGTGCTAGTATAAAGAATACCCCCTATAATGTGTGCTAGTATAAAGAATACTCCCTGTAATGTGTGCTAGTATAAAGAATACCCCCTATAATGTGTGTCAGTATAAAGAATACCCCCTATAATGTGTGCTAGTATAAAGAATACCCCCTATAATGTGTGTCAGTATAAAGAATAACCCCTATAATGTGTGCCAGTATAAAGAATACCCCCTATAATGTGTGCCAGTATAAAGAATACCCCCTATAATGTGTGCTAGTATAAAGAATACCCCCTATAATGTGTGTCAGTATAAAGAATAACCCCTATAATGTGTGCTAGTATAAAGAATACCCCCTATAATGTGTGCCAGTATAAAGAATACCCCCTATAATGTGTGCCAGTATAAAGAATACCCCCTATAATGTGTGCTAGTATAAAGAATACCCCTATAATGTGTGCCAGTATAAAGAATACCCCCTATAATGTGTGCTAGTATAAAGAATACCCCTATAATGTGTGCTAGTATAAAGAATACCCCTATAATGTGTGCTAGTATAAAGAATATCCCCTATAATGTGTGCCAGTATAAAGAATACCCCTATAATGTGTGCCAGTATAAAGAATACCCCTATAATGTGTGCTAGTATAAAGAATACCCCCTATAATGTGTGCTAGTATAAATAATACCCCCTATAATGTGTGTCAGTATAAAGAATACCCCCTATAATGTGTGCTAGTATAAAGAATACCCCTTATAATGTGTGCCAGTATAAAGAATACCCCCTATAATGTGTGGTAGTATAAAGAATACCCCCTATAATGTGTGCCAGTATAAAGAATACCCCCTATAATGTGTGCTAGTATAAAGAATACCCCCTATAATGTGTGTCAGTATAAAGAATACCCCCTATAATGTGTGTCAGTATAAAGAATACCCCCTATAATGTGTGCTAGTATAAAGAATACCCCCTATAATATGTGTATCCAGTAGGACAATAGTGCCCCCCACTTATAATAATACTACTATGCTACCAACATTAGCCTGATGAAGTGCATCGGAAGTGTTGCCCGAAACGTTGCTACTGCTACTAAAAAATGCAATCCGGCTAAATAAATTCACACATTTGCAAAGAATCTCTTGGTGTGCTGTCAAACTTTATAAGAAGATTTTATGTAATTCCTGGAGTGGAGACAGGGATATCAATCTTGACGGGCACCCTCTATATACAGCCTAATATCTGTGGCAGAGAATCTACATCTCACCGTCTTCTTCTGGTCACTCATGCAGACTGGCAGAGTCTTCTCTTCTAAGCACTGATCATTAACTGCAGAATACTAGGGGCTCTGACTTAGGGAGGCCAGAGGTCCGGTTTTAGGCCGGACAGTCCAGCTTTCTGACCCTCTGTCCGGCGTAGGACCTGGGCGGATGCAGGGATGTCCTTTTTAACAGCTCACACTCAGACAGCTGCACTGTGCTGTCTGAGCATGAGCTGCAGAGATAAGGACACCTTCCAACCCTCCGTAGCTGACCTGAAGTTGTGCATTTAATTTTTTAAATCTCCGCCCACCCGGGGGGGAAAGCCTAACGGAGTCAGGGCGTGGCTTAGCGAAGCCGGGCGGCAGGGTTGTAGTGCCCTGCTTTTGATGGTGGTGTAAGTTGCCACCCTACTCTGACTGTCTCCTTATAGACAGTTTCTTGCTGAACTAGAACCTTCTAGTGGGAGGGTTGGAGTAGAGAAGCACGGCCTAAACAGATACAATGTTGTAATTTCAGTTTGTCCTAGACTTGTATAAAGCTTCAGTGCAAAAGAATGGGAATGATTAAGCCGTCTTCAGATGTAAACAACAGACTAGACAGAGCTTAAAGTGCTTTTGCAAGTTATTTCTATTGGTCGGTCATCAATATCAGATCAGCGGGGTCCAACACCTGGCACTAGGGTTAAGTGAATAGTGTTCGGATTGCTGTATCCGAACCCGATTCTTTAAAAAACGATGTTAATAATATGGGCTCCTTTCTACTGTAACCGGTATGTCCTCCGCAGCGATCTGTCCAAAGTTTCAGCAACTATTGCAAGACTTACTTCGTCTCTCCTCTGTCATATGTCACATCATTTATTCACATAAATTACTGTATCAAAATTCGAAGCTGAGTTCGGCTTCGTTAATGATGAAGGAAGCCAAGTATTTAGTATTTTGATACAGTGATTTATGTGAATAAACGAAGTGACACGTGATAGAGGCGAGACAAAGTAAGTCTCGCCATATTTGCTGAAACTTCGCAAAGTCCTCCGCCATGGCCATACATTTTACAGTAGGACGGAGACCATATTCTTAACGTAATTTTTAAAAGAATCGGATTCGGAGACATCAATCCGAACCCGATCTGCTCAACCATACCTTCCCCCCCACTGATCAGCTGGTTGAAGAGAAAACCATGCGCCATGCCAGCGCAGCCTTCCCTTCATTATTTACCTACTCGCCGTCGTCATCGCACCAGCGAGCAGTGTCATTACGAGCCGTCCTATTCACTTCTATGGACGGCTCTGTAGTATTCAAGTGTATGCAATTAATGGGGTGGCTTGTATTTACACCGGCTCACCACTGCAATGTCAACGGTGAGTAGGTAAACAATGAAGGAAAGGCTGCACTCGCACCGAGCGCGGCCTTCTCTTCAACCAGCTGATCGGTGGGGGTGTCGATAGGATTGGTCATCAATATTAAAATCCTGGAAAACACCTTTAACCAGACGCTTATTCTCTTCTAGTAACTGTGGAAAATTACTTGTTCTCAGTGCACAGATAGAAAGTCCCAAAGTCTCTCAGTTTTAGCCAACTGTGCATTAACCCTCTGAACAGTTATATTACAATAAACATATAAATGCAGTTAAACAATATGAAAGAGTAAAAGTGCACAGAACAGCATAAATCACAGTGCAAGTAAACCCTTCAAAGTGCAATAAAGTAGGGCCTTTCCATAGTAGCAATAGAGACAAATGTCCATAATTCAAAATACCCTCGCTCCAGGGCGCTACACTCTCCCCTACTTTAGTGGTGGTGTCCTCAGCACAGTCAGGATGGTTACCGAAATGTTCACCGATGCGGAGGAGCGGGATAGCAGGTACCGTGGTCAGTTCTCAGATATCAGGCATGTAGGGCTAACACTCCCCTATTTCTTTTCTGGCAGCCCGGACAGCATCTGCAACTTAATTTTCCATTTTTTTTGTTTACGTTTTTTATTCCTTGCCTTCCCAGAGCCATAACATGAATGCAGTTCCACAACAGTTTTTAAAGCGTTCCCTATGAGATAAAACTGACCTGTTCTCTTCGTTCTCTGGGTCAGTACGATTACAGTGATACCACATTTATATAGTTTTATGTGTTTTGCTTTTACATCGTTCCCTATGAGATAAAACTGACCTGTTCTCTTCATTCTCCGGGTCAGTACGATTACAGTGATACCACATTTATATAGTTTATGGGTTTTGTTTTTACAGCGTTTCCTATAAGATAAAACTGACCTGTTCTCTTCATTCTCCGGTCAGTACGATTACAGTGATACCACATTTATATAGTTTTATGGGTTTTGTATTTACAGTGTTCCCTATGAGATAAAACTGACCTGTTCTCCTCATTCCCCGGGTCAGTACGATTACAGAGATACCACATTTATATAGTTTTATGGGTTTTGTTTTTACAGCGTTCTCTATGAGATAAAACTGACCTGTTCCCTTCATTCTCCGGTCAGTACGATTACAGTGATACCACATTTATATAGTTTTATGGGTTTTGTTTTTACAGCGTTCTCTATGAGATAAAACTGACCTGTTCTCTTCATTCTCTGGGTCGTACTGACCCGGAGAATGAAGGGAACAGGTCAGTTTTATCTCATAGGGAACGCTGTAAAAACAAAACCCATAAAACTATATAAATGTGGTATCACCGTAATCGTATTAAAAGTGCCCTGTCTGACCCAGGAAGAAGTACAACAGCGACTTAAAAAGATTAAAATAGACAAATCGCCAGGACCAGATGGAATAAACCCCCGTATCCTAAGGGAATTAAGTGATGTCATAGCCAGACCCTTATTTCTGATATTTGCGGACTCTATACTGACAGGGAATGTTCCACAGGATTGGCGCATAGCAAATGTGGTGCCAATATTCAAAAAGGGTCCAAAAGCAGAGCCTGGAAACTATAGGCCGGTAAGTGTAACATCTGTTGTGGGGAAACTGCTTGAAGGTTTTCTGAGAGATGCTATCTTGGAGGATCTCAACATAAATAAGCAAATAACGCCATATCAGCATGGCTTCATGAGGGATTCTATGAGAAGGTAAGTTATAGACTTGACAGCGGCGAATCAATGGATGTCGTATATCTGGACTTCTCCAAAGCATTTGACACTGTACCTCATAAAAGGTTAGTATATAAAATGAGGATGCTCGGGCTGGGAGAAAATGTCTGTATGTGGGTAAGTAACTGGCTGAGTGACAGAAAACAGAGGGGGGTTATTAACGGTAGATACTCAGATTGGGTCACTGTCACTAGTGGGGTACCTCAGGGGTCAGTACTGGAGGGGTCACTGTCACTAGTGGGGTACCTCAGGGGTCAGTATTGGAGGGGTCACTGTCACTAGTGGGGTACCTCAGGGGTCAGTACTGGAGGAGTCACTGTCACTAGTGGGGTACCTCAGGGGTCAGTACTGGAGGGGTCACTGTCACTAGTGGGGTACCTCAGGGGTCAGTACTGGAGGGGTCACTGTCACTAGTGGGGTACCTCAGGGGTCAGTACTGGAGGGGTCACTGTCACTAGTGGGGTACCTCAGGGGTCAGTACTGGAGGGGTCACTGTCACTAGTGGGGTACCTCAGGGGTCAGTACTGGAGGGGTCACTGTCACTAGTGGGGTACCTCAGGGGTCAGTACTGGAGGGGTTATTGTCACTAGTTGGGTACATAGAAACATAGAATGTGTCGGCAGATAAGAACCATTTGGCCCATCTAGTCTGCCCAATATGCTGAATACTATGGATAGCCCCAGGCCCTATCTTATATGAAGGATGGCCTTATGCCTATCCCATGCATGCTTAAACTCCTTCACTGTATTTGCAGCTACCACTTCTGCAGGAAGGCTATTCCATGCGTCCACTACTCTCTCAGTAAAGTAATTCTTCCTGATATTGCTTTTAAACCTTTGCTCCTCTAATTTAATACTATGTCCTCTTGTAGCAGTTTGTCTTCTTTTAAATATTCTCTCCTCTTTTACCGTGATGCTTCCCTTTATGTATTTAAAAGTTTCTATCATATCCCCTCTGTCTCTTCTTCCTTCCAAGCTATACATGTTAAGGTCCTTTAACCTTTCCTGGTAAGTTTTGTCCTGCAATCCATGTACTAGTTTAGTAGCTCTTCTCTGAATATCCTTCTACAGATCTGGTCTCCAGTCCTGCACACAATACTCCCAATGAGGTCTCCCTAGTGCTCTGTAGAGCGGCACGAGCACCTCCCTACTGTTACTGCCTCTCCCTATACACCCAAGCATTCTGCTGGCATTACCTGCTGCTCTATGACATTGTCTGCCCACCTTTAGGTCGTCTGATATAATGACCCCTAAATCCCTTTCCTCAGATACTGAGGTTAGTACTGTATCACTGATTTTATATTCTGCTCTTGGGTTTTTACGCCCCAGGTGTGTTATCTTGCACTTATCGACATTAAATTTTAGTTGCCAGATTTTTGACCATTCCTCTAGTTTTCCCAAATCCTTTTCCATTTGGTGTATCCCTCCAGGAACATCAACCCTGTTACAAATCTTTGTGTCATCAGCAAAAAGACCCACCTTACCATTGAGGCCTTCTGCAAGATATTAAACAATATGGGTCCCAGAACAGATCCCTGAGGTCCCCACTGGTAACAATACCATGGTCTGAATATACTCCACTGACTACAACCCTCTGTTTTCTGTCCTTCAGCCACTGCCTAATCCATTCAACAATATGTGAGCCCAAGCTCAAAGACTGCAGTTTATTGATAAGCCTTCTATGTGGGACAGTATCAAAAGCCTTACTAAAGTCCAGACAGGCGATGTCTACTGCACCTCCGCCATCTATTATTTTAGTCACCCAATCAAAAAAGTCAATAAGATTAGTTTGACATGATCTCCCTGAAGTAAACCCATGCTGTTTTTCAATCAACCCCTGGGTTTTTAGATGTTCCACAATCCTCTCCTTGAATATGGTTTCCATTAATTTCCCCACTATTGATGTCAGACTTACCGGCCTATAGTTGCCCGATTCCACTCTACTAAATAGATTAAATGTACCTGAGGGAAACTGGGTCCTTCCGGTCAGTACGATTACAGTGATACCACATTTATATAGTTTTATGGTTTTGTTTTTACATCGTTCCCTATGAGATAAAACTGACCTGTTCCCTTCATTCTCCGGGTCAGTACGATTACAGTGATACCACATTTATATAGTTTTATGGGTTTTGTTTTTACACCATTCCATATGAGATAAAACTGACCTGTTCCCTTCATTCTCCGGGTCAGTACGATTACAGTGATACCACATTTATATAGTTTTATGGGTTTTGTTTTTACAGCGTTCCCTATGAGATAAAACTGACCTGTTCCCTTCATTCTCCGGGTCAGTAGGATTACAGTGATACCACATTTATATAGTTTTATGGGTTTTGTTTTTACAGCGTCCCCTATCAGATAAAACTGACCTGTTCCCTTCATTCTCCGGGTCAGTACGATTACAGTGATACCACATTTATATAGTTTTATGGGTTTTGTTTTTACAGCGTTCCCTATGAGATAAAACTGACCTGTTCCCTTCATTCTCCGGGTCAGTACGATTACAGTGATACCACATTTATATAGTTTTATGGTTTTGTTTTTACACCGTTCCCTATGAGATAAAACTGACCTGTTCCCTTCATTCTCCGGGTCAGTACGATTACAGTGATACCACATTTATATAGTTTTATGGGTATTGCTTTTACAGCGTTCCCTATGAGATAAAACTGACCTGTTCCCTTCATTCTCCGGGTCAGTACGATTACAGTGATACCACATTTATATAGTTTTATGGGTTTTGTATTTACAGCTTTACCTATGAGATAAAACTGACCTGTTCTCTTCATTCTCCGGGTCAGTATGATTACAGTGATACCACATTTATATAGTTTTATGGGTTTGTTTTACAGTTCTCTATGAGATAAACTGACCTGTTCTTCATTCTCCGGTCAGTATGATTACAGTGATACCACATTTATATAGTTTTATGGGTTTTGTTTTTACAGCGTTCTCTATGAGATAAAACTGACCTGTTCCCTTCATTCTCCGGTCAGTACGATTACAGTGATACCACATTTATATAGTTTTATGGGTTTTGTTTTTACACCGTTCCCTATGAGATAAAACTGACCTGTTCCCTTCATTCTCCGGGTCAGTAGGATTACAGTGATACCACATTTATATAGTTTTATGGGTTTTGTTTTTACAGCGTCCCCTATCAGATAAAACTGACCTGTTCCCTTCATTCTCCGGGTCAGTACGATTACAGTGATTCCACATTTATATAGTTTTATGGGTATTGCTTTTACACCGTTCCCTATGAGATAAAACTGACCTGTTCCCTTCATTCTCCGGGTCAGTACGATTACAGTGATACCACATTTATATAGTTTTATGGGTTTTGTATTTACAGCTTTACCTATGAGATAAAACTGACCTGTTCTCTTCATTCTCCGGGTCAGTACGATTACAGTGATACCACATTTATATAGTTTTATGGGTTTTGTTTTTACAGGGTTCTCTATGAGATAAAACTGACCTGTTCCCTTCATTCTCCGGTCAGTACGATTACAGTGATACCACATTTATATAGTTTTATGGTTTTGTTTTTACATCGTTCCCTATGAGATAAAACTGACCTGTTCCCTTCATTCTCCGGGTCAGTACGATTACAGTGATACCACATTTATATAGTTTTATGGGTTTTGTTTTTACACCATTCCCTATGAGATAAAACTGACCTGTTCCCTTCATTCTCCGGGTCAGTAGGATTACAGTGATACCACATTTATATAGTTTTATGGGTTTTGTTTTTACACCGTTCCCTATGAGATAAAACTGACCTGTTCCCTTCATTCTCCGGGTCAGTACGATTACAGTGATACCACATTTATATAGTTTTAAGGGTTATGTTTTTACAGCGTTCCCTATGAGATAAAACTGACCTGTTCCCTTCATTCTCCGGGTCAGTACGATTACAATGATACCACATTTATATAGTTTTATGGTTTTGTTTTTACACCGTTCCCTATGAGATAAAACTGACCTGTTCCCTTCATTCTCCGGGTTCAGTACGATTACAGTGATACCACATTTATATAGTTTTATGGGTTTTGTTTTTACACCGTTCCCTATGAGATAAAACTGACCTGTTCCCTTCATTCTCCGGGTCAGTACGATTACAGTGATACCACATTTATATAGTTTTAAGGGTTATGTTTTTACAGCGTTCCCTATGAGATAAAACTGACCTGTTCCCTTCATTCTCCGGGTCAGTACGATTACAATGATACCACATTTATATAGTTTTATGGTTTTGTTTTTACACCGTTCCCTATGAGATAAAACTGACCTGTTCCCTTCATTCTCCGGGTCAGTACGATTACAGTGATTCCACATTTATATAGTTTTATGGGTATTGCTTTTACACCGTTCCCTATGAGATAAAACTGACCTGTTCCCTTCATTCTCCGGGTCAGTACGATTACAGTGATACCACATTTATATAGTTTTATGGGTTTTGTATTTACAGCTTTACCTATGAGATAAAACTGACCTGTTCTCTTCATTCTCCGGGTCAGTACGATTACAGTGATACCACATTTATATAGTTTTATGGGTTTTGTTTTTACAGGGTTCTCTATGAGATAAAACTGACCTGTTCCCTTCATTCTCCGGTCAGTACGATTACAGTGATACCACATTTATATAGTTTTATGGTTTTGTTTTTACATCGTTCCCTATGAGATAAAACTGACCTGTTCCCTTCATTCTCCGGGTCAGTCCGATTACAGTGATACCACATTTATATAGTTTTATGGGTTTTGTTTTTACACCGTTCCCTATGAGATAAAACTGACCTGTTCCCTTCATTCTCCGGGTCAGTACGATTACAATGATACCACATTTATATAGTTTTATGGTTTTGTTTTTACACCGTTCCCTATGAGATAAAACTGACCTGTTCCCTTCATTCTCCGGGTCAGTACGATTACAGTGATACCACATTTATATAGTTTTATGGGTATTGCTTTTACAGCGTTCCCTATGAGATAAAACTGACCTGTTCCCTTCATTCTCCGGGTCAGTACGATTACAGTGATACCACATTTATATAGTTTTATGGGTTTTGTATTTACAGCTTTACCTATGAGATAAAACTGACCTGTTCTCTTCATTCTCCGGGTCAGTACGATTACAGTGATACCACATTTATATAGTTTTATGGGTTTTGTTTTTACAGGGTTCTCTATGAGATAAAACTGACCTGTTCCCTTCATTCTCCGGTCAGTACGATTACAGTGATACCACATTTATATAGTTTTATGGTTTTGTTTTTACATCGTTCCCTATGAGATAAAACTGACCTGTTCCCTTCATTCTCCGGGTCAGTACGATTACAGTGATACCACATTTATATAGTTTTATGGGTTTTGTTTTTACACCGTTCCCTATGAGATAAAACTGACCTGTTCCCTTCATTCTCCGGGTCAGTATGATTACAGTGATACCACATTTATATAGTTTTATGGGTTTTGTTTTTACACCGTCTCCTATGAGATAAAACTGACCTGTTCCCTTCATTCTCCGGGTCAGTACGATTACAGTGATACCACATTTATATAGTTTTAAGGGTTATGTTTTTACAGCGTTCCCTATGAGATAAAACTGACCTGTTCCCTTCATTCTCCGGGTCAGTACGATTACAATGATACCACATTTATATAGTTTTATGGTTTTGTTTTTACACCGTTCCCTATGAGATAAAACTGACCTGTTCCCTTCATTCTCCGGGTTCAGTACGATTACAGTGATACCACATTTATATAGTTTTATGGGTTTTGTTTTTACACCGTTCCTTATGAGATAAAACTGACCTGTTCCCTTCATTCTCCGGGTCAGTACGATTACAGTGATACCACATTTATATAGTTTTAAGGGTTATGTTTTTACAGCGTTCCCTATGAGATAAAACTGACCTGTTCCCTTCATTCTCCGGGTCAGTACGATTACAATGATACCACATTTATATAGTTTTATGGTTTTGTTTTTACACCGTTCCCTATGAGATAAAACTGACCTGTTCCCTTCATTCTCCGGGTCAGTACGATTACAGTGATACCACATTTATATAGTTTTATGGGTATTGCTTTTACACCGTTCCCTATGAGATAAAACTGACCTGTTCCCTTCATTCTCCGGGTCAGTACGATTACAGTGATACCACATTTATATAGTTTTATGGGTTTTGTATTTACAGCTTTACCTATGAGATAAAACTGACCTGTTCTCTTCATTCTCCGGGTCAGTACGATTACAGTGATACCACATTTATATAGTTTTATGGGTTTTGTTTTTACAGGGTTCTCTATGAGATAAAACTGACCTGTTCCCTTCATTCTCCGGTCAGTACGATTACAGTGATACCACATTTATATAGTTTTATGGTTTTGTTTTTACATCGTTCCCTATGAGATAAAACTGACCTGTTCCCTTCATTCTCCGGGTCAGTCCGATTACAGTGATACCACATTTATATAGTTTTATGGGTTTTGTTTTTCACCGTTCCCTATGAGATAAAACTGACCTGTTCCCTTCATTCTCCGGGTCAGTAGGATTACAGTGATACCACATTTATATAGTTTTATGGGTTTTGTTTTTACAGCGTTCCCTATGAGATAAAACTGACCTGTTCCCTTCATTCTCCGGGTCAGTACGATTACAGTGATACCACATTTATATAGTTTTATGGGTTTTGTTTTACAGCGTTCCTATGAGATAAAACTGACCTGTTCCTTCATTCTCCGGGTCAGTACGATTACAGTGATACCACATTTATGTAGTTTTATGGTTTTGTTTTTACACCGTTCCTATGAGATAAAACTGACCTGTTCCCTTCATTCTCCGGGTCAGTACGATTACAGTGATACCACATTTATATAGTTTTATGGGTTTTGTTTTACACCGTTCCCTATGAGATAAAACTGACCTGTTCCTTCATTCTCCGGGTCAGTACGATTACAGTGATACCACATTTATATAGTTTTATGGGTTTTGTTTTACAGCGTTCCTATGAGATAAAACTGACCTGTTCCTTCATTCTCCGGGTCAGTACGATTACAGTGATACCACATTTATATAGTTTTATGGGTTTTGTTTTTACAGCGTTCCCTATGAGATAAAACTGACCTGTTCCCTTCATTCTCCGGGTCAGTACGATTACAGTGATACCACATTTATATAGTTTATGGTTTTGTTTTACACCGTTCCCTATGAGATAAAACTGACCTGTTCCCTTCATTCTCCGGGTCAGTAGGATTACAGTGATACCACATTTATATAGTTTTATGGGTTTTGTTTTTACACCGTTCCTATGAGATAAAACTGACCTGTTCCCTTCATTCTCCGGGTCAGTACGATTACAGTGATACCACATTTATATAGTTTTATGGGTTTTGTTTTTACAGCGTTCCCTATGAGATAAAACTGACCTAATCCCTTCATTCCGGTCAGCACGATTACAGTGATACCATGACGGCAGGTTTTATGGGTTTTGTTTTTAAGAAGGTTCCTTATGAGATAAACTACTGTTCCTTCATTCTCCGGGTCAGTACGATTACAGCAGGATACTTGCACATTTATGTAGTTTCATGGGTTTTGTTTTTACACCGGTCTTATAGAGATAAAAACTGACCTGTTCCCATCTATCTCCCTCCGGGTCAGTAACGATTACAGTGATACCACATTTATATAGTTTTATGGGTTTTGTTTTCACACTCGCTCCTTATGAGATAAAACTGACCTGTTCCTCTATTCTCCGGGTCAGTCCGATTACAGTGATACCACATTTACATAGTTTTATGGGCTTTGTTTTACACCGCTCCCTATGAGGATAAAACTGACCTGTTCCCTTCATTCTCCGGGTCAGTAGGATTACAGTGATACCACATTTATATAGTTTTATGGGTTTTGTTTTTACAGCGTCCCCTATCAGATAAAACTGACCTGTTCCCTTCATTCTCCGGGTCAGTACGATTACAGTGATACCACATTTATATAGTTTTATGGGTTTTGTTTTACAGCGTTCCCTATGAGATAAAACTGACCTGTTCCCTTCATTCTCCGGGTCAGTACGATTACAGTGATACCACATTTATGTAGTTTTATGGTTTTGTTTTTACACCGTTCCCTATGAGATAAAACTGACCTGTTCCCTTCATTCTCCGGGTCAGTACGATTACAGTGATACCACATTTATATAGTTTTATGGGTTTTGTTTTCACACCGTTCCCTATGAGATAAAACTGACCTGTTCCCTTCATTCTCCGGGTCAGTACGATTACAGTGATACCACATTTATATAGTTTTATGGGTATTGCTTTTACAGCGTTCCCTATGAGATAAAACTGACCTGTTCCCTTCATTCTCCGGGTCAGTACGATTACAGTGATACCACATTTATATAGTTTTATGGGTTTTGTATTTACAGCTTTACCTATGAGATAAAACTGACCTGTTCTCTTCATTCTCCGGGTCAGTATGATTACAGTGATACCACATTTATATAGTTTTATGGGTTTTGTTTTTACACCGTTCCCTATGAGATAAAACTGACCTGTTCCCTTCATTCTCCGGGTCAGTAGGATTACAGTGATACCACATTTATATAGTTTTATGGGTTTTGTTTTTACACCGTTCCCTATGAGATAAAACTGACCTGTTCCCTCCATTCTCCGGGTCAGTACGATTACAGTGATACCACATTTATATAGTTTTATGGGTTTTGTTTTTACAGCGTTCTCTATGAGATAAAACTGACCTAATCCCTTCATTCTCCGGGTCAGTACGATTACAGAGATACCACATTTATATAGTTTTATGGGTTTTGTTTTTACAGCGTTCTCTATGAGATAAAACTGACCTGTTCTCTTCATTCACCGGTCAGTACGATTACAGAGATACCACATTTATATAGTTTTATGGGTTTGTTTTTACAGCGTTCCCTATGAGATAAAACTGACCTGTTCCCTTCATTCTCCGGGTCAGTACGATTGCAGCGATACCACATTTATATAGTTTATGGGTTTTGTTTTTACAGTGTTCCCTATGAGATAAAACTGACCTGTTCCCTTCATTCTCCGGGTCAGTAGGATTACAGTGATACCACATTTATATAGTTTTATGGGTTTTGTTTTTACAGCGTCCCCTATCAGATAAAACTGACCTATTCCCTTCATTCTCCGGGTCAGTACGATTACAGTGATACCACATTTACATAGTTTTATGGGTTTTGTTTTTACAGCGTTCCCTATGAGATAAAACTGACCTGTTCCCTTCATTCTCCGGGTCAGTAGGATTACAGTGATACCACATTTATATAGTTTTATGGGTTTTGTTTTTACAGCGTCCCCTATCAGATAAAACTGACCTGTTCCCTTCATTCTCCGGGTCAGTACGATTACAGTGATACCACATTTATATAGTTTTATGGGTTTTGTTTTTACAGCGTTCCCTATGAGATAAAACTGACCTGTTCCCTTCATTCTCCGGGTCAGTACGATTACAGTGATACCACATTTATGTAGTTTTATGGTTTTGTTTTTACACCGTTCCCTATGAGATAAAACTGACCTGTTCCCTTCATTCTCCGGGTCAGTACGATTACAGTGATACCACATTTATATAGTTTTATGGGTTTTGTTTTCACACCGTTCCCTATGAGATAAAACTGACCTGTTCCCTTCATTCTCCGGGTCAGTACGATTACAGTGATACCACATTTATATAGTTTTATTGGTATTGCTTTTACAGCGTTCCCTATGAGATAAAACTGACCTGTTCCCTTCATTCTCCGGGTCAGTACGATTACAGTGATACCTCATTTATATAGTTTTATGGGTTTTGTATTTACAGCGTTCCCTATGAGATAAAACTGACCTGTTCCCTTCATTCTCCGGGTCAGTAGGATTACAGTGATACCACATTTATATAGTTTTATGGGTTTTGTTTTTACACCGTTCCCTATGAGATAAAACTGACCTGTTCCCTCCATTCTCCGGGTCAGTACGATTACAGTGATACCACATTTATATAGTTTTATGGGTTTTGTTTTTACAGCGTTCTCTATGAGATAAAACTGACCTAATCCCTTCATTCTCCGGGTCAGTGCGATTACAGAGATACCACATTTATATAGTTTTATGGGTTTTGTTTTTACAGCGTTCTCTATGAGATAAAACTGACCTGTTCTCTTCATTCTCCGGTCAGTACGATTACAGTGATACCACATTTATATAGTTTTATGGGTTTGTTTTTACAGCGTTCCCTATGAGATAAAACTGACCTGTTCCCTTCATTCTCCGGGTCCGTACGATTACAGCGATACCACATTTATATAGTTTATGGGTTTTGTTTTTACAGTGTTCCCTATGAGATAAAACTGACCTGTTCCCTTCATTCTCCGGGTCAGTAGGATTACAGTGATACCACATTTATATAGTTTTATGGGTTTTGTTTTTACAGCGTCCCCTATCAGATAAAACTGACCTATTCCCTTCATTCTCCGGGTCAGTACGATTACAGTGATACCACATTTACATAGTTTTATGGGTTTTGTTTTTACAGCGTTCCCTATGAGATAAAACTGACCTGTTCCCTTCATTCTCCGGGTCAGTACGATTACAGTGATACCACATTTATATAGTTTTATGGTTTTGTTTTTACACCGTTCCCTATGAGATAAAACTGACCTGTTCCCTTCATTCTCCGGGTCAGTACGATTACAGTGATACCACATTTATATAGTTTTATGGTTTTGTTTTTACATCGTTTCCTATGAGATAAAACTGACCTGTTCCCTTCATTCTCTGGGTCAGTACGATTACAGTGATACCACATTTATATAGTTTTATGGGTTTGTTTTTACAGTGTTCCCTATGAGATAAAACTGACCTGTTCCCTTCATTCTCCGGGTCAGTACGATTACAATGATACCACATTTATATAGTTTTATGGGTTTTGTTTTTACACCGTTTCCTATGAGATAAAACTGACCTGTTCCCTCCATTCTCCGGGTCAGTACGATTACAGTGATACCACATTCATATAGTTTTATGGGTTTTGTATTTACAGCGTTCTCTATGAGATAAAACTGACCTGTTCTCCTTATTCTCCGGGTCAGTACGATTACAGTGATACCACATTCATATAGTTTTATGGGTTTTGTATTTACAGCGTTCTCTATGAGATAAAACTGACCTGTTCTCCTTATTCTCCGGGTCAGTACGATTACAGTGATACCACATTTATATAGTTTTATGGGTTTTGTTTTTATGATGTTCCCTATGAGATAAAACTGACCTGTTCTCTTCATTCTCCGGGTCAGTACGATTACAGTGATACCACATTTATATAGTTTTATGGGCTTCGCTTTAATGCTGTTCCCTATGAGATAAAACTGACCTGTTCTCTTCATTCTCCGGGTCAGTACGATTACAGAGATACCACATTTATATAGTTTTATGGGTTTGTTTTTACACCGTTCCCTATGAGATAAAACTGACCTGTTCCCTTCATTCTCTGGGTCAGTACGATTACAGTGATACCACATTTATATAGTTTTATGGTTTTGTTTTTACACCGTTCCCTATGAGATAAAACTGACCTGTTCCCTTCATTCTCCGGGTCAGTACGATTACAGTGATACCACATTTATATAGTTTTATGGGTTATGTTTTTACACCGTTCTCTATGAGATAAAACTGACCTGTTCCCTTCATTCTCCAGGTCAGTACGATTACAGTGATACCACATTTATACAGTTTTATGGGTTTTGTTTTTACAGCGTTCCCTATGAGATAAAACTGACCTGTTCCCTTCATTCTCCGGGTCAGTACGATTACAGTGATACCACATTTATATAGTTTTATGGGTTATGTTTTTACAGCGTTCTCTATGAGATAAAACTGACCTGTTCCCTTCATTCTCCGGGTCAGTACGATTACAGTGATTCCACATTTATATAGTTTTATGGTTTTGTTTTTACAGCGTTCTCTATGAGATAAAACTGACCTGTTCCCTTCATTCTCCGGGTCAGTATGATTACAGTGATACCACATTTATACAGTTTTATGGGTTATGTTTTTACACCGTTCTCTATGAGATAAAACTGACCTGTTCCCTTCATTCTCCGGGTCAGTACGATTACAGTGATACCACATTTATATAGTTTTATGGGTTTTGTATTTACAGCGTTCCCTATGAGATAAAACTGACCTGTTCTCTTCATTCTCCGGGTCAGTACGATTACAGTGATACCACATTTATACAGTTTTATGGGTTATGTTTTTACACCGTTCCCTATGAGATAAAACTGACCTGTTCCCCTCATTCTCCGGGTCAGTACGATTACAGTGATACCACATTTATACAGTTTTATGGGTTTTGTTTTTACACCGTTCCCTATGAGATAAAACTGACCTGTTCCCTTCATTCTCCGGGTCAGTACGATTACAGTGATACCACATTTATATAGTTTTTCTTGTGTTATAATGCTGAGAAAAATAAAAAAAACTTTCTGGAAAAATGTAATTTTTTCTTTTAATCGCCATATCTTGATGTCCATAACTTGTTTATAGCTTCATATATGGAGCTGTGTGCGGGATCGTTTTTTGTGGGATGACCTGTAGTTTTTTATTAAAAACCCTTTTAATAAGCTCCCTCGGGCGTTTTTAACATGTTATACTGAAATCACTTGTCCCAAGTGGTTTAACTACAGTTGACTGGGCCCCACAGCAAATTTTTGAAAGGCCCCTCCCCCAGCAACTTTTTTGCATCCCCCAACTCACATGTATCCCCCGCTCCTGTGGCTAGTCAAGATTGAGATCTCAGACAAGGCATGGCAGCCACTCCGTCCGTTTCCTACAGTGTCACTGTATATAAAGTCATTGTATAATACAGCTGAGGGGGTCCTGACAATAAAATCTTTCAGTCTTCCTCCTGACGGGGCCCCCTGTGGATCTGGGCCCCAGAGCAGCCACTTCCCCGTTTTCCCCTACGCTCCTGCTTGTCCCTTGCATTGCCATAGAATATTACTGCGTTGTGGAGGACTAGCTCTATTTTCCTATTGAGCACTGCCACCTGCAGGGCTCCATGGAAACTACAGTTTTATACGGCTGGAACTCTTCAAGGGGTTGTCTTCAAGACGAGATGAGACACAGTTCCAACCACCAGGCAGCCATGAAACAGTGGAGCATCGGTCTGCCCAAAATTACGGACGTGTGAATGGACCCTAATAGAGACAACGAACCCCTTCCACGATCTCTGCACAGGGAAGGCGTTCCAAGAGAGCTGCCTCTTAGATGTTGTGGTCACAACTGACTACGGCATCTGAAGAGTTAAATCACTGTGATCAGCGTTATCGCCGATCGCAGACATTACTCTTGGATTTCTGCTGGCTGCTATGGCACTTGCTGTGCTCAGGAGCGGGCACCATTTTTAAAGACTGGACTTCTGCTGTCACCACGTGTTGCTGCTCTCCGGAAGGGAGGGTAAGGCGTGGCGCACCCCAATGGGAAATAAGTCCAGAGAGTCGGGGTCTGCAGTAACCGGTGTGCTTCTTTACTGGAGGGATTCAGGTGCAAAACAGTACCGGCAGTGCACTGAGCTAGCTTCTCCCTCCCTGGCAGAAGAAGGGATTGATGCTGAGGAAAGACCTGAGCTAGCTGCCCCTCTCGCTCTTCAAGGCTGGTACCCCGGTCACATGTTTTAGGTCCAGGGTCTGTGGCAGTGTTTCCCCGTCACACCGTCTTCTGCTGGTCGCTCAGCAGTCTGGCAGAGCCTCCTCTTCTAAGCACTCGGGGCTCTGACTGTCTCCTTATATACAGTTTCCAACTGAACTAGAACCTTCTAGTGGGAGGGGTGGAGTGGAGAAGCTGAGAAACAATGTTACAATTTCAGTCTGCCATAGACTTGTATTGAGCTTCAATGCACACCAATGGGAATGACTCATCACAGTAGTGCTTCCCCCTTACAGTAGTGCTGCCCTCATAGTGTCCCCTTGCAGTAGTGCGGCCCCCTTACTGTAGCACTGCCCTTTTAGTGCCTCCTTACAGTAGTGCTGCCCCTTAGTGCCCTGTTACAGTAGCGGGACCTCTTAGTGCCTCCTTATAGTAGTGCTTCCACCCCTACAGTAGTGCTGCCCCATTACCATAGTTCTGCCCCTTAGTGTCCTAAGTGCCCCCCCATATGATGTGCCCCACCATGTGAGGTATCCCCCCGGGTGTGCTGTGCCCCCCATGTGCTGTGCCCCCCATGTGTAATGTGCCCCCCGGGTGTAATGTGCCCCCTAGGTGTGATGTGCCCCCCGGGTGTGATGTGCCCCGCAGGTGTGATGTATCCCCGCAGGTGTGATGTATCCCCGCGGGTGTGATGTGCCACCCATGTGATGTATCCCCCCTGGTGTGATGTGCCCCGCAGGTGTGATGTATCCCCGCGGGTGTGATGTGCCCCCCATGTGATGTATCCCCGCGGGTGTGATGTGCCCCCCATGTGATGTATCCCCCCGGGTGTGATGTGCCCCCCATGTCATGTATCCCCCTGGGTGTGATGTGCCCCCCCATGTCATGTATCCCCCCGGGTGTGATGTGCCCCCCATGTCATGTATCCCCCTGGGTGTGATGTGCCCCCCATGTCATGTATCCCCCGGGTGTGATGTGCCCCCATGTCATGTATCCCCGGGTGTAATGTGCCCCCATGTCATGTATCCCCCGGTGTGATGTGCCCCCATGTCATGTATCCCCACGGGTGTGATGTGCCCCCATGTCATGTATCCCCACGGGTGTGATGTGCCCCCATGTCATGTATCCCCGGGTGTGATGTGCCCCCATGTCATGTATCCCCGGGTGTAATGTGCCCCCATGTCATGTATCCCCCGGGTGTGATGTGCCCCCATGTGATGTATCCCCGGGTGTGATGTGCCCCCATGTCATGTATCCCCGGGTGTAATGTGCCCCATGTCATGTATCCCCCGGGTGTGATGTGCCCCCATGTCATGTATCCCCACGGGTGTGATGTGCCCCCATGTCATGTATCCCCACGGGTGTGATGTGCCCCCATGTCATGTATCCCCACGGGTGTGATGTGCCCCCATGTCATGTATCCCCGGGTGTGATATGCCCCTCATGTAATGTGCCCCGGTGTGATGTGCCCCCATGTCATGTATCCCCTGGGTGTGATGTGCCCCCATGTCATGTTTCCACCCGGGTGTGATGTGCCCCCATGCGATGTATCCCCACGGGTGTGATGTGCCCCCAAGTGTGATGTGCCCCCCATGTGATGTATCCCCCGGGTGTGATGTGCCCCCATGTGATGTATCCCCCGGGTGTGATGTGCCCCCATGTGATGTATCCCCGGGTGTGACATGCCCCCCATGTGATGTATCCCCGGGTGTGATGTGCCCCCATGTGATGTTTCCCGGGTGTGATATGCCCCCATGTGATGTATCCCCGGGTGTGACGTGCCCCCATGTGATGTATCCCCGGGTGTGATATGCCCCCCATGTGATGTATCCCCGGGTGTGTTGTATCCCCGGGTGTGATGTGCCCCCATGTAATGTGCCCCCAGGTGTGATGCGCCCCCATGTGATGTATCCCCCAGGTGTGATGTGCCCCCATGTAATGTGCCCCCAGGTGTGATGCGCCCCCATGTGATGTATCCCCCGGGTGTGATGTGCACCCCCATGTGATGTGCCCCCGGGTGTGATGTGCCCCCATGTGATGTATCCCCCAGGTGTGATGTGTCCTCCGGTGTGATGTGCCCCCGGGTGTGATGTTCGCCCCATGTGTTTTACCCCCGGGTGTGATGTGCCCCTCCCCATGTGATGTATCCCCGGGTGGGATGTGCCCCCATGTGATGTATACTCCCGGGTGTGATGTGCCCCCATGTGATGTATCCCCGGGTGATATGTGCCCTCATATGATGTATCCCCCGGGTGTGATGTGCCCCCATGTGATGTATCCCCGGGTGTGATGTGCCCTCCATGTGATGTATCCCCCGGGTGTGATGTGCCCCCATGTGATGTATCCCCCGGGTTATATGTGCCCCCCATGTAATGTATCCCCGGGTTATATGTGCCCCCATGTGATGTATCCCCGGGTGATATGTGCCCCCATGTGATGTATCCCCCGGGTGGGATGTGCCCCACATGTGATGTATCCCCCAGGTGTGATGTACCCTCATGTGATGTATCCCGCCGGGTGATATGTGCCCCCATATGATGTATCCCCCCGGGTGTGATGTGCCCCCATGTGATGTATCCCCCAAGGTGTGATGTGTCCCCGGTGTGATGTGCCCCCATGTGATGTGCCCCGGGTGTGATGTTCGCCCCATGTGTTTTACCCCCGGGTGTGATGTGCCCCCCATGTGATGTATCCCCCCGGGTGGGATGTGCCCCCCCATGTGATGTATCCCCCCCAGCAGGGAGTCAGAAGACGTCTCCTCCGTTATAAGATGATTGTGACATTTCCTGATGAGAAAGGAGAAGTGAGGAGGACGATGGCAGACGCCGCGCTCACACTCATCCTCATCCTGGGGCCCTGCCTGACACACGGTAACGACCACTCAGCAACAGCACAGCGACATAGGCAGGTGCCACTAAAGACGAAAGCAAGGGGCCACTAGAGACCAGAGCCAGGGGCCAGCACAGACCAGAGCCAGGGGCCAGCAGAGATGAGAGCCAGCAGAGATCAGAGCCAGGGGCCAGCAGAGACCAGAGCCAGGGGTCAGCAGAGACCAGAGCCAGGGGCCAGCAGAGATCAGAGTCAGGGGCCAGCAGAGACCAGAGCCAGGGGCCAGCAGAGACCAGAGCCAGGGGCCAGCAGAGACCAGAGCCAGGGGCCAGCAGAGATCAGAGTCAGGGGCCAGCAGAGACCAGAGCCAGGGGCCAGCACAGACCAGAGCCAGGGGCCAGCAGAGACCAGAGCCAGGGGCCAGCAGAGATGAGAGCCAGCAGAGATCAGAGCCAGGGGCCAGCAGAGACCAGAGCCAGGGGTCAGCAGAGACCAGAGCCAGGGGCCAGCAGAGACCAGAGCCAGGGGCCAGCAGAGACCGGAGCCAGGAGCCAGCAGAGAGCAGGGCCAGCAGAGACCAGAGCCAGGGGCCAGCAGAGACCAGAGCCAGGGGCCAGCAGAGACCAGAGCCAGGGACGAGCAGAGACCAGAGCCAAGGGTCAGCAGAGAGCAGGGCCAGCAGAGACCAGAGCCAGGGGCCAGCAGAGACCAGAGCCAGGGGACAGCAGAGTCAGAGGCCAGCAGAGACCAGAGCCAGGGGCCAGCAGAGTCAGAGGCCAGCAGAGACCAGAGCCAGGGGCCAGCAGAGCCAGGGGCCAACAGAGACCAGAGCCAAGAGCCAGCTGAGACTAAAGCCAGGGGTAAGCGGAAACCGAAGCCAGGAGCCAGCAGAGAGCGGAGCCAGGAGCCAGCAGAGAGTGGAGCCAGGAGCCAGCAGAGAGTGGAGCCAGGGGCCGGCATAGATCAGAGCCAGGGGCCAGCAGAGAGCGGAGCCAGGGGCCAGCAGAGACCAGAGCCAGGGGCCAGTAGAGACCAAAGCCAGAAGCCAGCAGAGACCGGGGCAAGGGGCCAGCAGAGAGCAGAGCCAGGGACCAGCAGAGACCAGAGCCAGGGGCCAGCAGAGCCAGGGGCCAACAGAGACCAGAGCCAAGAGCCAGCTGAGACTAAAGCCAGGGGTAAGCGGAAACCGAAGCCAGCAGAGAGCGGAGCCAGGAGCCAGCAGAGAGGGGAGCCAGGAGCCAGCAGAGAGTGGAGCCAGGGGCCGGCATAGATCAGAGCCAGGGGCCAGCAGAGAGCGGAGCCAGGAGCCAGCAGAGACCAGAGCCAGGGGCCAGTAGAGATCAAAGCCAGGAGCCAGCAGAGACCGGGGCAAGGGGCCAGCAGAGAGCAGAGCCAGGGACCAGCAGAGACCAGAGCCAGGGGCCAGCAGAGACCAGAGCCAGGAGCCAGCAGAGACCAGAGCTAGGGGTCAGCAGAGACCGGAGCCAGGAGCCAGCAGAGAGCAGGGCCAGCAGAGACCAGAGCCAGGGGCCAGCAGAGACCAGAGCCAGGGGCCAGCAGAGACCAGAGCCAGGGACGAGCAGAGACCAGAGCCAAGGGCCAGCAGAGAGCAGGGCCAGCAGAGACCAGAGCCAGGGGCCAGCAGAGACCAGAGCCAGGGACCAGCAGAGTCAGAGGCCAGCAGAGACCAGAGCCAGGGGCCAGCAGAGTCAGAGGCCAGCAGAGACCAGAGCCAGGGGCCAGCAGAGCCAGGGGCCAACAGAGACCAGAGCCAAGAGCCAGCTGAGACTAAAGCCAGGGGTAAGCGGAAACCGAAGCCAGGAGCCAGCAGAGAGCGGAGCCAGGAGCCAGCAGAGAGGGGAGCCAGGAGCCAGCAGAGAGTGGAGCCAGGGGCCGGCATAGATCAGAGCCAGGGGCCAGCAGAGAGCGGAGCCAGGGGCCAGCAGAGACCAGAGCCAGGGGCCAGTAGAGACCAAAGCCAGGAGCCAGCAGAGACCGGGGCAAGGGGCCAGCAGAGAGCAGAGCCAGGGACCAGCAGAGACCAGAGCCAGGGGCCAGCAGAGCCAGGGGCCAACAGAGACCAGAGCCAAGAGCCAGCTGAGACTAAAGCCAGGGGTAAGCGGAAACCGAAGCCAGCAGCCAGCAGAGAGCGGAGCCAGGAGCCAGCAGAGAGGGGAGCCAGGAGCCAGCAGAGAGTGGAGCCAGGGGCCGGCATAGATCAGAGCCAGGGGCCAGCAGAGAGCGGAGCCAGGAGCCAGCAGAGACCAGAGCCAGGGGCCAGTAGAGATCAAAGCCAGGAGCCAGCAGAGACCGGGGCAAGGGGCCAGCAGAGAGCAGAGCCAGGGACCAGCAGAGACCAGAGCCAGGGGCCAGCAGAGACCAGAGCCAGGAGCCAGCAGAGACCAGAGCTAGGGGTCAGCAGAGACCGGAGCCAGGAGCCAGCAAAGAGCAGGGCCAGGGGCCAGCAGAGAGCAGAGCCAGGGGCCAGCAGAGACCAGAGCCTGGAGCCAGCAGAGAGCAGAGCCAGGGACCAGCAGAGACCAGAGCCAGGGGCCAGCAGAGAGCAGAGCCAGGGGCCAGCAGAGACCAGAGCCAGGGGCCAGCAGAGATATGTGTAGCAGTGTGGACGGTGTGTGATGTAGCAGTGCCAGGACTGGTGTAGCAGAGCAGATGACTGTATAGGAGTACAAAAAACCTTTTAAGCAGCACTACATAACCCAAATTTGGGAGAAAAATCTAAACAATACGGTGCCCAGTTGGCGGTCCGATGTTGGTGCCAGCAGATGGTAATCCAGGATAAGGATCCCAAATAATGAACACAAAAATAAATAAATCCGCAGCGCTCCTCCTGCAGTGAGGTCCGGAGTCTTTATTTGGATAGCAGCGTACAATTGCGATGTTTCGACTATTCCAGTCTGTCTCAGAGCGCTGCGGATTTATTATTATTTTGAATATATGAGGAGTGACTCTAGTGACCCGTCTCGCCCATTTCTTTCAGCCTGCGTATTACTGTCGGTTACCCAGAATCCTCCAATTATTGCTACACTGAATGGGAAAGAGGTGAAGATGACGTGTGAAGTGAAGCTGAAGGGTGACGCCCCACCAATGATCACCACCATTCTGTACCGAGATGGAGAGACCAGAGCCCGGCCGCTGAACGTCCCGTATCCTGCCGGGAACATAACCGTCCCCTACAACCTGACAGCCACCGAGACGGGCGTATACTACTGTAGTGTCACCTGTGGGGTGAGCAGCAGGGACGGACAAGGGACCTATGTGTATGTAAGAGGTAAGAGGGCCCAGCAAGGGGAGGAGCTGAGATATGACATCCATCTATCTGAGTCACCCTGCAGGAGGAGGAGCAGGCTCATAGCTCTCTTCTGTCTGTATCACCCTGCAGGGGGCGGGGCAGGCTCATAGCTCTCTTCTGTCTGTATCACCCTGCAGGAGGAGGGGCAGGCTCATAGCTCTCTTCTGTCTGTATCACCCTGCAGGGGGAGGGGCAGGCTCATAGCTCTCTTCTGTCTGTATCACCCTGCAGGGGGAGGGGCTCATAGCTCTCTTCTGTCTGTATCACCCTGCAGGAGAAGGGGCAGGCTCATAGCTCTCTTCTGTCTGTATCACCCTGCAGGAGGAGGGGCAGGCTCATAGCTCTCTTCTGTCTGTATCACCCTGCAGGAGGAGGGGCAGGCTCATAGCTCTCTTCTGTCTGTATCACCCTGCAGGAGGAGGAGCAGGCTCATAGCTCTCTTCTGTCTGTATTACCCTGCAGGGGGAGGGGCAGGCTCATAGCTCTCTTCTGTCTGTATCACCCTGCAGAGGGAGGGGCGGGCTCATAGCTCTCTTCTGTCTGTATCACCCTGCAGGGGGAGGGGCAGGCTCATAGCTCTCTTCTGTCTGTATCACCCTGCAGGGGGAGGGGCAGGCTCATAGCTCTCTTCTGTCTGTATCACCCTGCAGGGGGCAGGCTCATAGCTCTCTTCTGTCTGTATCACCCTGCAGGGGGCAGGCTCATAGCTCTCTTCTGTCTGTATCACCCTGCAGGAGGAGGGGCAGGCTCATAGCTCTCTTCTGTCTGTATCACCCTGCAGGAGGAGGGGCACGCTCATAGCTCTCTTCTGTCTGTATCACCCTGCAGAGGGAGGGGCGGGCTCATAGCTCTCTTCTGTCTGTATCACCCTGCAGGGGGAGGGGCAGGCTCATAGCTCTCTTCTGTGTGTATCACCTTGCAGGAGGAGGGGCAGGCTCATAGCTCTCTTCTGTCTGTATCACCCTGCAGGGGGAGGGGCAGGCTCATAGCTCTCTTCTGTGTGTATCACCTTGCAGGAGGAGGGGCAGGCTCATAGATCTCTTCTGTCTGTATCACCCTGCAGGGGGAGGGGCAGGCTCATAGCTCTCCTCTGTCTGTATCACCCTGCAGGGGGCGGGCTCACAGCTCTCTTCTGTCTGTATCACCCTGCAGGGGGAGGGGCAGGCTCATACCTCTCTTCTTTCTTTATCACCCTGCAGGGGGCGGGGCAGGCCCATAGCTCTCTTCTGTCTGTATCACCCTGCGGGGGGAGGGGCAGGCTCATAGCTCTCTCCTGTCTGTATCAACCTGTAGTGGGAGGGGCGGGCTCATAGCTCTCTTCTGTCTGTATCACCCTGCAGGAGGAGGGGCAGGCTCATAGCTCTCTTCTGTCTGTATCACCCTGCAGGAGGAGGGGCAGGCTTATAGCTCTCTTCTGTCTGTATCACCCTGCAGGAGGAGGAGCAGGCTCATAGCTCTCTTCTGTCTGTATCACCATGCAGGAGGAGGTGCAGGCTCATAGCTCTCTTCTGTCTATCACCCTGCAGGAGGAGGGGCAGGCTCATAGCTCTCTTCTGTCTGTATCACCCTGCAGGAGGAGGGGCAGGCTCATAGCTCTCTTCTGTCTGTATCACCCTACAGGGGGCGGGGCAGGCTCATGGCTCTCTTCTGTCTGTATCACCCTGCAGGAGGAGGGGCAGGCTCATTGCTCTCTTCTGTCTGTATCACCCTGCAGGAGGAGGGGCGTGATAGGCTCATAGCTCCCTTCTGTCTGTATCACCCTGCAGGGGGAGGGGCAGGCTCATAGCTCTCTTCTGTCTGTAACACCCTGCAGGGGGCAGGCTCATAGCTCTCTTCTGTCTGAATCACCCTGCAGGAGGAGGAGCAGGCTCATAGCTCTCTTCTGTCTGTATCACCCTGCAGGAGGAGGGGCAGGCTCATAGCTTTCTTCTGTCTATATCACCCTGCAGGAGGAGGGGCAGGCTCATAGCTCTCTTCTGTCTGTATCACCCTGCAGGAGGAGGGGCAGGCTCATAACTCTCTTCTGTCTGTATCACCCTGCAGAGGGAGGGGCAGGCTCATAGCTCTCTTCTGTCTGTATCACCCTGCAGGAGGAGGGGCAGGCTCATAGCTCTCTTCTGTCTGTATCACCCTGCAGGAGGAGGGGCAGGCTCATAGCTCTCTTCTGTCTGTAACACCCTGCAGAGGGAGGGGCGGGCTCATAGCTCTCTTCTGTCTGTATCACCCTGCAGGGGGAGGGGCAGGCTCATAGCTCTCTTCTGTCTGTATCACCTTGCAGGAGGAGGGGCAGGCTCATAGCTCTCCTCTGTCTGTATCACCCTGCAGGGGGCGGGGCGGGCTCATAGCTCTCTTCTGTCTGTATCACCCTGCAGGAGGAGGGGCAGGCTCATAGCTCTCTTCTGTCTGTATCACCCTGCAGGAGGAGGGGCACGCTCATAGCTCTCTTCTGTCTGTATCACCCTGCAGGAGGAGGGGCGGGCTCATAGCTCTCTTCTGTCTGTATCACCCTGCAGGGGGAGGGGCAGGCTCATAGCTCTCTTCTGTCTGTATCACCTTGCAGGAGGAGGGGCAGGCTCATAGCTCTCCTCTGTCTGTATCACCCTGCAGGGGGCGGGCTCACAGCTCTCTTCTGTCTGTATCACCCTGCAGGGGGAGGGGCAGGCTCATACCTCTCTTCTTTCTGTATCACCCTGCAGGGGGCGGGGCAGGCTCATAGCTCTCTTCTGTCTGTATCACCCTGCAGGAGGACGGGCAGGCTCATATCTCTCTCCTTTCTGTATCAACCTGCAGGAGGAGGGGCAGGCTCATAGCTCTCTTCTGTCTGTATCACCCGGCAGGGGGAGGGGCAGGCTCATAGCTCTCTTCTGTCTGTATCACCCTGCAGGAGGAGGGGCGGGCTCATAGCTCTCTTCTGTCTGTATCACCCTGCAGGGGGAGGGGCGGGCTCATAGCTCTCTTCTGTCTGTATCACCCTGTAAGGGGAGAGGCAGGCTCATAGCTCTCTTCTGTCTGTATCACCCTGCAGGAGGAGGGGCAGGCTCATAGCTCTCTTCTGTCTGTATCACCCTGCAGGAGGAGGGGCAGGCTCATAGATCTCTTCTGTCTGTATCACCCTGCAGGAGGTGGGGCGGGCTAATAACTCTCTTCTGTCTGTATCACCCTGCAGGAGGAGGGGCAGGCTCATAGCTCTCTTCTGTCTGTATCACCCTGCAGGGGGAGGGGCAGGCTCATAGCTCTCTTCTGTCTGTATCACCCTGCAGGAGAAGGGGCAGGCTCATAGCTCTCTTCTGTCTGTATCACCCTGCAGGAGGAGGGGCAGGCTCATAGCTCTCTTCTGTCTGTATCACCATGCAGGAGGAGGGGCAGGCTCATAGCTCTCTTCTGTCTGTATCACCCTGCAGGAGGAGGGGCAGGCTCATAGCTCTCTTCTGTCTGTATCACCCTGCAGGAGGACGGGCGGGCTCATAGCTCTCTTCTGTCTGTATCACCCTGCAGGGGGAGGGGCGGGCTCATAGCTCTCCTCTGTCAGTATCACCCTGCAGGAGGAGGGGCACGCTCATAGCTCTCTTCTGTCTGTATCACCCTGCAGGAGGAGGGGCAGGCTCATAGCTCTCTTCTGTCTGTATCAACCTGCATTAGGAGGGGCCGGCTCATAGCTCTCTTCTGTCTGTATAACCCTGCAGGAGGAGGGGCGGGCTCATAGCTCTCCTCTGTATGTATCACCCTGCAGGAGGAGGGGCAGGCTCATAGGTCTCTTCTGTCTGTATCACCCAGCAGGAGGAGGGGCAGGCTCATAGCTCTCTTCTGTCTGTATCACCCTGCAGGAGGAGGGGCGGGCTCTTAGCGCTCTTCTGTCTGTATCACTCTGCAGGGGGCGGGCTCATAGCTCTCTTCTATCTGTATCACCCTGCAGGGGGAGGGGAAGGCTCATTGCTCTCTTCTGTCTGTATCACCCTGCAGGGGAGGGGCAGGCTCATAGCTCTCTTCTGTCTGTATCACCCTGCAGGAGGAGGGGCAGGCTCATAGCTCTCTTCTGTCTGTATCACCCTGCAGGAGGAGGGGCAGGCTCATAGCTTTCTTCTTTCTATATCACCCTGCAGGAGGAGGGGCAGGCTCATAGCTCTCTTCTGTCTGTATCACCCTGCAGGAGGAGGGGCAGGCTCATAACTCTCTTCTGTCTGTATCACCCTGCAGGGGGAGGGGCAGGCTCATAGCTCTCTTCTGTCTGTATCACCCTGCAGGAGGAGGGGCAGGCTCATAGCTCTCTTCTGTCTGTATCACCCTGCAGGAGGAGGGGCAGGCTCATAGCTCTCTTCTGTCTGAATCACCCTGCAGAGGGAGGGGCGGGCTCATAGCTCTCTTCTGTCTGTATCACCCTGCAGGGGGAGGGGCAGGCTCATAGCTCTCTTCTGTCTGTATCACCTTGCAGGGGGCAGGCTCATAGCTCTCCTCTGTCTGTATCACCCTGCAGGGGGCGGGGCGGGCTCATAGCTCTCTTCTGTCTGTATCACCCTGCAGGAGGAGGGGCAGGCTCATAGCTCTCTTCTGTCTGTATCACCCTGCAGGAGGAGGGGCACGCTCATAGCTCTCTTCTGTCTGTATCACCCTGCAGGAGGAGGGGCGGGCTCATAGCTCTCTTCTGTCTGTATCACCCTGCAGGGGGAGGGGCAGGCTCATAGCTCTCGTCTGTCTGTATCACCTTGCAGGAGGAGGGGCAGGCTCATAGCTCTCCTCTGTCTGTATCACCCTGCAGGGGGCGGGCTCACAGCTCTCTTCTGTCTGTATCACCCTGCAGGGGAGGGGCAGGCTCATACCTCTCTTCTTTCTGTATCACCCTGCAGGGGGCGGGGCAGGCTCATAGCTCTCTTCTGTCTGTATCACCCTGCAGGAGGACGAGCAGGCTCATAGCTCTCTCCTGTCTGTATCAACCTGCAGGAGGAGGGGCAGGCTCATAGCTCTCTTCTTTCTGTATCACCCGGCAGGGGGAGGGGCAGGCTCATAGCTCTCTTCTGTCTGTATCACCCTGTAGGAGGAGGGGCGGGCTCATAGCTCTCTTCTGTCTGTATCACCCTGCAGGGGGAGGGGCGGGCTCATAGCTCTCTTCTGTCTGTATCACCCTGTAAGGGGAGAGGCAGGCTCATAGCTCTCTTCTGTCTGTATCACCCTGCAGGAGGAGGGGCAGGCTCATAGCTCTCTTCTGTCTGTATCACCCTGCAGGAGGAGGGGCAGGCTCATAGATCTCTTCTGTCTGTATCACCCTGCAGGGGGTGGGGCGGGCTAATAACTCTCTTCTGTCTGTATCACCCTGCAGGAGGAGGGGCAGGCTCATAGCTCTCTTCTGTCTGTATCACCCTGCAGGAGAAGGGGCAGGCTCATAGCTCTCTTCTGTCTGTATCACCCTGCAGGAGGAGGGGCAGGCTCATAGCTCTCTTCTGTCTGTTTCACCATGCAGGAGGAGGGGCAGGCTCATAGCTCTCTCCTGTCTGTATAACCCTGCAGGAGGAGGGGCAGGCTCATAGCTCTCCTCTGTCTGTATCACCCTGCAGGAGGAGGGGCAGGCTCATAGCTCTCTTCTGTCTGTATCACCCTGCAGGAGGACGGGCGGGCTCATAGCTCTCTTCTGTCTGTATCACCCTGCAGGGGGAGGGGCGGGCTCATAGCTCTCCTCTGTCAGTATCACCCTGCAGGAGGAGGGGCACGCTCATAGCTCTCTTCTGTCTGTATCACCCTGCAGGAGGAGGGGCAGGCTCATAGCTCTCTTCTGTCTGTATCACCCTGCAGGAGGAGGGGCAGGCTCATAGCTCTCTTCTGTCTGCATCACCCTGCAGGAGGAGGGGCCGGCTCATAGCTCTCTTCTGTCTGTATAACCCTGCAGGAGGAGGGGCGGGCTCATAGCTCTCCTCTGTATGTATCACCCTGCAGGAGGAGGGGCAGGCTCATAGGTCTCTTCTGTCTGTATCACCCAGCAGGAGGAGGGGCAGGCTCATAGCTCTCTTCTGTCTGTATCACCCTGCAGGAGGAGGGGCGGGCTCTTAGCTCTCTTCTGTCTGTATCACTCTGCAGGGGGCGGGCTCATAGCTCTCTTCTATCTGTATCACCCTGCAGGGGAAGGGGAAGGCTCATTGCTCTCTTCTGTCTGTATCACCCTGCAGGGGAGGGGCAGGCTCATAGCTCTCTTCTGTCTGTATCACCCTGCAGGAGGAGGGGCAGGCTCATAGCTCTCTTCTGTCTGTATCTCCCTGCAGGGGGCGGGCTCATAGCTATCTTCTGTCTTAATCACCCTGTAGGGGGAGGGGCAGGCTCATAGCTCTCTTCTGTCTGTATCACCCTGCAGGGGGCGGGGCAGGCTCATAGCTCTCTTCTGTCTGTATCACCCTGCAGGAGGAGGGGCAGGCTCATAGCTCTTTCTGTCTGTATCACCCTGCAGGAGGAGGGGCAGGTTCATAGCTCTCTTCTGTCTGTATCACCCTGCAGGGGGAGGGGCAGGCTCATAGCTCTCTTCTGTCTGTATCACCCTGCAGGAGGAGGGGCAGGCTCATAGTTCTCTTCTGTCTGTATCACCCTGCAGGGGGAGGGGCAGGCTCATAGCTCTCTTCTGTCTGTATCAACCTGCATTAGGAGGGGCGGGCCCATAGCTCTCTTCTTTCTGTATCACCCTGCAGGAGGAGGGGCAGGCTCATAGCTCTCTTCTGTGTGTATTACCCTGTAGGAGGAGGGGCAGGCTCATAGCTCTCTTCTGTCTGTATCACCCTGCAGGGGGCGGGACAGGCTCATAGCTCTCTTCTGTCTGTATCACCCTGCAGGGGGAGGGGCACGCTCATTGCTCTCTCCTGTCTGTATCACCCTGCAGGAGGAGGGGCAGGCTCATAGCTCTCTTCTGTCTGTATCACCCTGCAGGAGGAGGGGCAGGCTCATAGCTCTCTTCTGTCTGCATCACCCTGCAGGAGGAGGGGCCGGCTCATAGCTCTCTTCTGTCTGTATAACCCTGCAGGAGGAGGGGCGGGCTCATAGCTCTCCTCTGTCTGTATCACCCTGCAGGAGGAGGGGCAGGCTCATAGGTCTCTTCTGTCTGTATCACCCAGCAGGAGGAGGGGCAGGCTCATAGCTCTCTTCTGTCTATATCACCCTGCAGGAGGAGGGGCAGGCTCATAGCTCTCTTCTGTCTGTATCACCCTGCAGGAGGAGGGGCGGGCTCATAGCTCTCTTCTGTCTGTATCACCCTGCAGGAGGAGGGGCGGGCTCTTAGCTCTCTTCTGTCTGTATCACTCTGCAGGGGGCGGGCTCATAGCTCTCTTCTGTCTGTATCACCCTGCAGGGGGAGGGGAAGGCTCATTGCTCTCTTCTGTCTGTATCACCCTGCAGGGGAGGGGCAGGCTCATAGCTCTCTTCTGTCTGTATCACCCTGCAGGAGGAGGGGCAGGCTCATAGCTCTCTTCTATCTCTATCACCCTGCAGGGGGCGGGCCAGGCTCATAGCTCTCTTCTGTCTGTATCACCCTGCAGGAGGAGGGGCAGGCTCATAGCTCTCTTCTGTCTGTATCACCCTGCAGGAGGAGGGGCAGGCTCATAGCTCTCTTTTCTCTGTATCACCCTGCAGGAGGAGGGGCAGGCTCATAGCTCTCTTCTGTCTGTATCTCCCTGCAGGGGGCGGGGCAGGCTCATAGCTATCTTCTGTCTTAATCAGCCTGTAGGGGGATGGGCAGGCTCATAGCTCTTTCTGTCTGTATCACCCTGCAGGAGGAGGGGCAGGTTCATAGCTCTCTTCTGTCTGTATCACCCTGCAGGGGGCGGGACAGGCTCATAGCTCTCATCAGTCTGTATCACCCTGCAGGGGGCGGGCTCATAGCTCACTTCTGTCTGTATCACCCTGCAGGAGGAGGGGCGGGCTCATAGCTCTCTTCTGTCTGTATCACCCTGCAGGGGGCAGGCTCATAGCTCTCTTCTGTCTGTATCACCCTGCAGGAGGAGGGGCAGGCTCATAGCTCTCTTCTGTCTGTATCACCCTGCAGGAGGAGGGGCAGGCTCATAGTTCTCTTCTGTCTGTATCTCCCTGCAGGGGGCGGGCTCATAGCTATCTTCTGTCTTAATCACCCTGTAGGGGGAGGGGCAGGCTCATAGCTCTCTTCTGTTTGTATCACCCTGCAGGGGGAGGGGCAAGCTCATAGCTCTCTTCTGTCTGTATCACCCTGCAGGGGGCAGGACAGGCGCATAGCTCTCATCAGTCTGTATCACCCTGCAGGGGGCGGGCTCATAGCTCACTTCTGTCTGTATCACCCTGCAGGAGGAGGGGCGGGCTCATAGCTCTCTTCTGTCTGTATGACCCTGCAGGGGGAGGGGCAGGCTCATAGCTCTCTTCTGTCTGTATCACCCTGCAGGGGGCGGGCTCATAGCTCACTTCTGTCTGTATCACCCTGCAGGAGGAGGGGCGGGCTCATAGCTCTCTTCTGTCTGTATCACCCTGCATGGGGCTGGACAGGCTCATAGCTCTCATCAGTCTGTATCACCCTGCAGGGGGCGGGCTCATAGCTCACATCTGTCTGTATCACCCTGCAGGGGGAGGGGCAGGCTCATAGCTCTCTTCTGTCTTTATCACCCTGCAGGAGGAGGGGCAGGCTCATAGCTCTCTTCTGTCTGTATCACCCTGCAGAGGGCGGGGTCATAGTTCTCTTCTGTCTGTATCTCCCTGCAGGGGGCGGGCTCATAGCTATCTTCTATCTTAATCACCCTGTAGGGGGAGGGGCAGGCTCATAGCTCTCTTCTGTCTGCTGATTTGTCTCCTCTCTCTGTAGATTCGGGTTATGTTGCACCATCCAGCTCTTCTTACACGCTTTGCTATGCGCTGATCGCTCTCTTCATTCTCCTCCTCATCCTGGCTGCATCTTGGACTTACCTGGTACTGCCATTCATCTGGAAAAGAGAGGTAAAAGCAACACAAGCAGGATGTACTCTGGACAGTACCCCTCCTCTCCTCCTGTATGTACTCTGCACAGTACCCTCCTCTCCTCCTGTATGTATGTACTCTGCACAGTACCCCTCCTCTCCTCCTGTATGTATGCACTCTGCACAGTACCCTCCTCTCCTCCTGTATGTCACTCTGCACAGTACCTCCTCCTCTCCTCCTGTATGTCTTACTCTGCACAGTACCGCTCCTCTCCTCCTGTATGTATATCTCTGCACAGTACCCCTCACTCTCCTCCTGTATGTCTGTACTCTGCACAGTACCCCTCCTCTCCTCCTGTATGTCACTCTGCACGTGCCCCTCCTCTCCTCCTGATGTATGTACTCTGCACAGTCGCCTCCTCTCCTCCTGTATGTATGTACTCTGCACAGTACCGCTCCTCTCATCCTGTATGTATGTACTCTGCACAGTACCCCTCCTCTCCTCCTGCATGTATGTACTCTGCACAGTACCCCTCCTCTCGCCTGTATGTACTCTGCACAGTACCCCTCCTCTCCTCCTGTATGTACTCTGCACAGTACCACTCCTCTCCTTCTGTATGCACTCTGCACAGTACCCCTCCTCTCCTCCTGTATGTACTCTGCACAGTACCCCTCCTCTCCTCCTGTATGTACTCTGCACAGTACCTCTCCTCTCCTTCTGTATGTATGTACTCTGCACAGTACCACTCCGCTCCTCCTGTATGTATGTTCTCTGCACAGTACCCCTCCTTTCCTCCTGTATGTACTCTGCACAGTACCTCTCCTCTCCTCCTGTATGTACTCTGCACAGTACCACTCCTCTCCTCCTGTATGTATTCTGCACAGTACCCCTCCTCTCCTCCTGTATGTATGTACTCTGCACAGTACCCCTCCTCTCCTCCTGTATGTATGTACTCTGCACAGTACCCCTCCTCTCCTCCTGTATGTACTCGGCACATTACCACTCCTCTCTTCCTGTATGTATGTACTCTGCACAGTACCCCTCCTCTCCTCCTGTATGTACTCTGCACAGTACCTATCCTCTCCTCTTGTATGTATGTACTCTGCACAGTACCCCTCCTCTCCTCCTGTATTTACTCTGCACAGTACCTATCCTCTCCTCTTGTATGTACTCTGCACAGTACCCCTCCTCTCCTTCTGTATGTACTCTGCACAGTCCCCCTCCTCTCCTCCTGTATGTACTCTGCACAGTACCCCTCTTCTCCTCCTGTATGTACTCTGCACAGTGCCGCTCCTGTCCTCCTGTATGTATCTACTCTGCACAGTACCCCTCCTCTCCTCCTATATGTACTCTGCACAGTACCACTCCTCTCCTCCTGTATGTATGTACTCTGCACAGTACCCCTCCTCTCCTCCTGTATGTACTCTGCACAGTACCATTCCTCTCTTCCTGTATGTACTCTGCACAGTACCCCTCCTCTCCTCCTGTATGTACTCTGCACAGTGCCGCTCGTCTCCTCCTGTATGTCTGTACTCTGCACAGTACCCCTCCTCTCCTCCTGTATATATTCTGCACAGTACCCCTCCTCTCCTCCTGTATGTCTGTACTCTGCATAGTACCACTCCTCTCCTCCTGTATGTACTCTGCACAGTACCCCTCCTCTCCTCCTGTATGTATGTACGCTGAACAGTACCCCTCCTCTCCTCCTGTATGTATGTACTCTGCAAAGTACCGCTCCTCTCCTCGTGTATGTATGTACTCTGCACAGTACCCCTCCTCTCCTCCTGTATGTATGTACTCTGCACAGTACCCCTCCTCTCGCCTGTATGTACTCTGCACAGTACCCCTCCTCTCCTCCTGTATGTAGTCTGCACAGTACCACTCCTCTCCTTCTGTATGCACTCTGCACAGTACCCCTCCTCTCCTCCTGTATGTACTCTGCACAGTACCCCTCCTCTCGCCTGTATGTACTCTGCACAGTACCTCTCCTCTCCTTCTGTATGTATGTACTCTGCACAGTACCACTCCGCTCCTCCTGTATGTATGATCTCTGCACAGTACCCCTCCTTTCCTCCTGTATGTACTCTGCACAGTACCTCTCCTCTCCTCCTGTATGTACTCTGCACAGTACCACTCCTCTCCTCCTGTATGTATTCTGCACAGTACCCCTCCTCTCCTCCTGTATGTATGTACTCTGCACAGTACCCCTCCTCTCCTCCTGTATGTATGTACTCTGCACAGTACCCCTCCTCTCCTCCTGTATGTACTTGGCACATTACCACTCCTCTCTTCCTGTATGGATGTACTCTGCACAGTACCCCTCCACTCCTCCTGTATGTACTCTGCACAGTACCTATCCTCTCCTCTTGTATGTATGTACTCTGCACAGTACCCCTCCTCTCCTCCTGTATGTACTCTGCACAGTACCTATCCTCTCCTCTTGTATGTACTCTGCACAGTACCCCTCCTCTCCTTCTGTATGTACTCTGCACAGTACCCCTCCTCTCCTCCTGTATGTACTCTGCACAGTACCCCTCTTCTCCTCCTGTATGTACTCTACACAGTACCCCTCCTCTCCTCCTGTATGTATTCTACACAGTACCCCTCCTCTCCTCCTGTATGTTCTCTGCACAGTACCCCTCCTATCCTCCTGTATGTACTCTACACAGTGCTGCTCCTGTCCTCCTGTATGTATGTACTCTGCACAGTACCCCTCCTCTCCTCCTGTATGTACTCTGCACAGTACCCCTCCTCTCCTCCTGTATGTACTCTGCACAGTACCATTCCTCTCTTCCTGTATGTATGTACTCTGCACAGTACCCCTCCTCTCCTCCTGTATGTACTCTGCACAGTACCCCTCCTCTCCTCCTGTATGTATGTACACTGCACAGTACCCCTCCTCTCCTCCTGTATGTACTCTGCACAGTGCCGCTCATCTCCTTCTGTATGTCTGTACTCTGCACAGTTCCACTCCTCTACTTCTGTATTTTTTCGGCACAGTACCCCTCCTCTCCTCCTGTATGTCTGTACTCTGCATAGTTCCCCTCCTCTTGTATGTACTCTGCACAGTACCACTCCTCTCCTCCTGTATGTATGTACACTGAACAGTACCCCTCCTCTCCTACTGTATGTATGTACTCTGCAAAGTACCGCTCCTCTCCTCCTGTATGTATGTACTCTGCACAGTACCCCTCCTCTCCTCCTGTATGTATGTACTCTGCACAGTACCCCTCCTCTCGCCTGTATGTACTCTGCACAGTACCCCTCCTCTCCTCCTGTATGTACTCTGCACAGTACCACTCCTCTCCTTCTGTATGCACTCTGCACAGTACCCCTCCTCTCCTCCTGTATGTACTCTGCACAGTACCCCTCCTCTCTTCCTGTATGTACTCTGCACAGTACCCCTCCTCTCTTCCTGTATGTACTCTGCACAGTACCCCTCCTCTCCTCCTGTATGTACTCTGCACAGTTCCACTCCTCTCTTCCTGTATGTATGCACTCTGCACAGTACCACTCCTCTCATCCTTTATGTATGTACTCTGCACAGTACCCCTCCTCTCCTCCTGTATGTATGTATTCTGCACAGTACCCCTCCTCTCCTCCTGTATGTACTCTGCACAGTACCACTCCTCTCCTCCTATATGTATGTACTCTGCACAGTAACGCTCCTCTCCTCCTGTATGTATGTACTCTGCACAGTACCACTCCTCTCCTCCTGTATGTATGTACTCTGTACAGTACCACTCCTCTCCTCTTGTATGTACTCTGCACAGTACCACTCATCTCCTCCTGTATGTATGTACTCTGCACAGTAGCCCTCCTCTCCTCCTTTATGTATGTACTTTGCACAGTACCACTCCTCTCTTCCTGTATGTACTCTGCACAGTACAACTCCTCTCCTCCTGCATGTCTGTACTCTGCACAGTACCCCTCCTCTCCTCCTGTATGTATGTACTGTGCACAGTACCCCTCCTCGCCTCCTGTATGTACTCTGCACAGTACCCCTCCTCTCCTCCTGTATGTATGTACTCTGCACAGTACCCCTCCTCTCCTCCTGTATATATGTACTCTGCACAGTACCCCTCCTCTCCTCCTGTATGTATGTACTCTGCACAGCACCCCTCCTCTCCTCCTGTATGTACTCTGCACAGTACCACTCCTCTCTTCCTGTATGTATGCACTCTGCACAGTACCACTCCTCTCTTCCTGTATGTATGCACTCTGCACATTACCCTCCTCTTCTCTTGTATGTATGTACTCTGCACAGTACCACTCCTCTCCTTCTGTATGCACTCTGCACAGTACCCCTCCTCTCCTCCTGTATGTACTCTGCACAGTACCCCTCCTCTCTTCCTGTATGTACTCTGCACAGTACCCCTCCTCTCTTCCTGTATGTACTCTGCACAGTACCCCTCCTCTCCTCCTGTATGTACTCTGCACAGTTCCACTCCTCTCTTCCTGTATGTATGCACTCTGCACAGTACCACTCCTCTCATCCTTTATGTATGTACTCTGCACAGTACCCCTCCTCTCCTCCTGTATGTATGTATTCTGCACAGTACCCCTCCTCTCCTCCTGTATGTACTCTGCACAGTACCACTCCTCTCCTCCTATATGTATGTACTCTGCACAGTAACGCTCCTCTCCTCCTGTATGTATGTACTCTGCACAGTACCACTCCTCTCCTCCTGTATGTATGTACTCTGTACAGTACCACTCCTCTCCTCTTGTATGTACTCTGCACAGTACCACTCATCTCCTCCTGTATGTATGTACTCTGCACAGTAACGCTCCTCTCCTCCTGTATATATGTACTCTGCACAGTACCACTCCTCTCCTCCTGTATGTATGTACTTTGCACAGTACCACTCCTCTCTTCCTGTATGTACTCTGCACAGTACCCCTCCTCTCCTCCTTTATGTATGTACTTTGCACAGTACCACTCCTCTCTTCCTGTATGTACTCTACACAGTACCCCTCCTCTCCTCCAGTATGTACACTGCACAGTACCCCTCTTCTCCTCCTGTATGTCTGTACTCTGCACAGTACAACTCCTCTCCTCCTGCATGTCTGTACTCTGCACAGTACCCTCCTCTCCTCCTGTATGTATGTACTGTGCACAGTACCCCTCCTCTCCTCCTGTATGTACTCTGCACAGTACCCCTCCTCTCCTCCTGTATATATGTACTCTGCACAGTACCCCTCCTCTCCTCCTGTATGTATGTACTCTGCACAGTACCCCTCCTCTCCTCCTGTATGTACTCTGCACAGTACCACTCCTCTCTTTCTGTATGTATGCACTCTGCACAGTACCTCTCCTCTCCTCCTGTATGTATGTAACTCTGCACAGTACCACTCCTCTCCTCCTGTATGTATGCACTCTGCACATTACCCTCCTCTTCTCTTGTATGTATGTACTCTGCACAGTACCACTCCTCTCCTCCTGTATGTATGTACTCTGCACAGTACCACTCCTATTCTCCTGTATGTATGTACTCTGCACATTACCACTCTGCTCTTCCTTTATGTATGTACTCTGCACAGTACTACTTCTCTCCTGTATGTATGCACTCTGCACAGTACCGCTCCTATTCTCCGGTGTGTATGTAATCTGCACAGTACCTATCCGCTCTTCCAGTAAGTATGTACTCTGCACAGTACCCCTCCTCTCTTCCTGTATGTACTCTGCACAGTACCCCTCCTCTCCTCCTGTATGTAATCTGCACAGTACCCCTACTCTCCTCCTGTATGTACTCTGCACAGTACCACTCCTCTCTTCCTGTATGTACTCTGCACAGTACTCCTCCTCTCCTCCTGTATGTATGTACTCTGCACAGTACCACTCCTCTCCTCCTGTATGTATTCTGCACAGTACCTTTCCTCTCCTCCTGTATGTATGTACTCTGCACAGTACCCCTCCTCTCCTCCTGTATGTATGTACTCTGCACAGTACCACTCCTCTCCTCCTGTATATATGTACTGTGCACAGTACCCCTCCTCTCCTCCTGTATGTACTCTGCACAGTACCACTCCTCTCTTCCTGTATGTACTCTGCACAGTACCACTCCTCTCTTCCTGTATGTACTGTGCACAGTACCCCTCCTCTCCTCCAGTATGTATGTACTATGCACAGTACCACTCCTCTCCTCCTGTATGTATGCACTCTGCACAGTACCACTCCTCTCTTCCTGTATGTACTCTGCACAGTACCCCTCCTCTCCTCCTGTATGTATGCACTCTGCACAGTACTACTCCTCTCTTCCTGTATGTACTGTGCACAGTACCCCTCCTCTCCTCCTGTATGTACTCTGCACAGTACCCCTCCTCTCCTCCTGTATGTACTCTGCACAGTACCCCTCCTCTCCTCCTGTATATATGTACTCTGCACAGTACCCTCCTCTCCTCCTGTATGTATGTACTATGCACAGTACCACTCCTCTCCTCCTGTATGTATGCACTCTGCACAGTAACTCTTCCCTTCCTCTGTAGACATGGACTCTGCACAGTATCTCTTTCCTTCCTCTGTAGACATGGACTCTGCACGGTACATCTTCCCTTCCTCTGTAGACATGGACTCTGCACAGTATCTCTTCCCTTCCTCTGTAGACATGGACTCTGCACGGTACTTCTTCCTTTCCTCCGTAGACATGGACTCTGCACAGTATCTCTTTCCTTCCTCTGTAGACATGGACTCTGCACGGTACTACTTCCTTTCCTCTTTAGACATGGACTCTGCACAGTATCTCTTCCCTTTTTCATTAGACATGGACTCTGCACAGTACCTCTTTTCTTACTCTGTAGATATGGACTCTGCACAGTATCTCTTCCATTCCTCTGTAGACATGGACTCTGCACAGTATCTCTTCCCTATCTCTGTAGACATGGACTCTGCACAGTATCTCTTCCCTTCCTCTGTAGACATTGACTCTGCACACTATCTTTTCCCTTCCTCTGTAGACATGGACTCTGCACAGTATCTCTTCCCTTCCTCTGTAGACATGGACTCTGCACAGTATCTCTTCCCTTCCTCTGTAGACATGGACTCTGCACAGTATCTCTTCCCTTCCTCTGTAGACATGGACTCTGCACAGTACCTCTTTTCTTACTCTGTAGATATAGACTCTGCACAGTATCTCTTCCCTTCCTCTGTAGACATGGACTCTGCACAATATCTCTTCCCTTCCTCTGTAGACATGGACTCTGCACAGTATCTCTTCCCTTCCTCTGTAGACATGGACTCTGCACAGTATCTCTTCCCTTCCTCTGTAGACATGGACTGTGCACAGTATCTCTTCCCTTCCTCTGTAGACATGGACTCTGCACACTATCTTTTCCCTTCCTCTGTAGACATGGACTCTGCACAGTATCTCTTCCCTTCCTCTGTAGACATGGACTCTGCACAGTATCTCTTCCCTTCCTCTGTAGACATGGACTCTGCACAGTATCTCTTCCCTTCCTCTGTAGACATGGACTCTGCACACTATCTTTTCCCTTCCTCTGTAGACATGGACTCTGCACAGTATCTCTTCCCTTCCTCTGTAGACATGGACTCTGCACAGTATCTCTTCCCTTCCTCTGCAGACATGGACTCTGCACAGTATCTCTTCCCTTCCTCTGTAGACATGGACTGTGCACAGTATCTCTTCCCTTACTCTGTAGATATGTACTCTGCACAGTATCTCTTCCCTTCCTCTGTAAACATGGACTCTGCACAGTACCTCTTTTCTTACTCTGTAGATATGGATTCTGCACAGTATCTCTTCCCTTCCTGTGTAGACATGGACTCTGCACAGTATCTCTTCCCTTCCTCTGTAGACATGGACTCTGCACAGTATCTATTCCCTTCCTCTGTAGATATGGACTCTGCACAGTATCTATTCCCTTCCTCTTTAGATATGGACTATGCACAGTATCTCTTCCCTTCTTCTGTAGACTTGGACTCTGCACAGTATCTCTTCCCTTCCTCTGTAGACTTGGACTATGCACAGTATCTCTTCCCTTCCTCTGTAAACATGGACTCTGCACAGTATATCTTCCCTTCCTCTGTAGACATGGACTCTGCTCAGTATCTCTTCCCTTCCTCTGTAGACATGGACTCTGCACAGTATCTCTTTCCTTACTCTGTAGACATGGACTCTGCACAGTATCTCTTCCCTTCCTCTGTAGATATGGACTCTGCACAGTATCTCTTCCCTTTCTCTGTAAACATGGACTCTGCACAGTATCTCTTCCCTTCCTCTGTGGACATGGACTCTGCACAGTATCTTTTCCCTTCCTCTGTAGACATGGACTCTGCAAAGTATCTCTTCCCTTCCTCTGTAGACATGGACTCTGCACAGTATCTTTTTTCTTACTGTGTAGATATGGACTCTGCACAGTATCTCTTCCCTTCCTTTGTAGACATGGACTTTGCACAGTACCTCTTCCCTTCCTCTGTAGATATGGACTCTGCACAGTATCTCTTCCCTTCCTCTGTAGACATGGACTCTGCACAGTATCTCTTCCCTTCCTCTGTAGAAATGGACTCTGCTCAGTATCTCTTCCCTTCCTCTGTAGACACTGTGCTCTGCTCAGTATCTCTTCCCTTCCTCTGTAGACAATGTGCTCTGCACAGTATCTCTTCCCTTCCTCTGTAGACATGAACTCTGCACAGTACCTCTTCCCTTCCTCTGTAGACATGGACTCTGCACAGTATATCTTCCCTTTCTCTTTATACATGGACTCTGCACAGTACCTCTTACCTTCCTCTTTAGACATGGACTCTGCACAGTATTTCTTCCCTTCTTCTGTAGACATGGACTCTGCACAGTACCTCCTTTCTTACTCTGTAGATATGGACTCTGCACAGTATCTGTTCCCTTTCTCTGTAGACATGGACTCTGCACAGTATCTCTTCCCTTCCTCTGTAGACATGGACTCTGCACAGTATCTATTCCCTTCCTCTGTAGATATGGACTCTGCACAGTATCTATTCCCTTCCTCTTTAGATATGGACTATGCACAGTATCTCTTCCCTTCTTCTGTAGACTTGGACTCTGCACAGTATCTCTTCCCTTCCTCTGTAGACTTGGACTATGCACAGTATCTCTTCCCTTCCTCTGTAAACATGGACTCTGCACAGTATATCTTCCCTTCCTCTGTAGACATGGACTCTGCTCAGTATCTCTTCCCTTCCTCTGTAGACATGGACTCTGCACAGTATCTCTTTCCTTACTCTGTAGACATGGACTCTGCACAGTATCTCTTCCCTTCCTCTGTAGATATGGACTCTGCACAGTATCTCTTCCCTTTCTCTGTAAACATGGACTCTGCACAGTATCTCTTCCCTTCCTCTGTGGACATGGACTCTGCACAGTATCTTTTCCCTTCCTCTGTAGACATGGACTCTGCAAAGTATCTCTTCCCTTCCTCTGTAGACATGGACTCTGCACAGTATCTTTTTTCTTACTGTGTAGATATGGACTCTGCACAGTATCTCTTCCCTTCCTTTGTAGACATGGACTTTGCACAGTACCTCTTCCCTTCCTCTGTAGATATGGACTCTGCACAGTATCTCTTCCCTTCCTCTGTAGACATGGACTCTGCACAGTATCTCTTCCCTTCCTCTGTAGACATGGACTCTGCACAGTATCTCTTCCCTTCCTCTGTAGACATGGACTCTGCTCAGTATCTCTTCCCTTCCTCTGTAGACATGGACTCTGCACAGTGTCTCTTCCCTTCCTCTGTAGACTTGGACTCTGCACAGTATCTCTTCCCTTCCTCTGTAGACTTGGACTCTGCACAGTATCTCTTCCCTTCCTTTGTAGACATGGACTCTGCACAGTATCTCTTCCCTTCCTCTATAGATATGGACTCTGCACAGTATCTCTTCCCTTCCTCTGTAGTCTTGGACTCTGCACAGTATCTCTTCCCCTCCTCGGTAGTCTTGGACTCTGCACAGTACCTCTTCCCTTCCTCTCTAGACATGGACTCTGCACAGTACCTCTTCCCTTCCTCTGTAGACATGGACTCTGCACAGTATTTCTTCCCTTCCTCTGTAGAAATGGACTCTGCACAGTATCTCTTACCTTCCTCTGTAGACATGGACTCTGCACAGTATCTCTTCCCTTCTTCTGTAGTCTTGGACTCTGCACAGTATCTCTTCCCTTCCTCTGTAGACATGGACTCTGCACAGTATCTCTTCCCTTCCTCTGTAGACATGGACTCTGCACGGTACTTCTTCCTTTCCTCCTTAGACATGGACTCTGCACAGTATCTCTTCCCTTCCTCTGTAGACATGGACTCTGAACACTATCTCTTCCCTTCCTCTGTAGACATGGACTCTGCACGGTACTTCTTCCTTTCCTCTGTAAACATGGACTTTGCACAGTATCTCTTCCCCTCCTCTTTAGACATGGACTCTGCACAGTATCTCTTCCCTTCCTCTATAGATATGGACTCTGCAGAGTACCTATTTTCTTACTCTGTAGATATGGACTCTGCACAGTATCTCTTCCTTTCTTCTGTAGACATGGACTCTGCACAGTATCTCTTCCCTTGCTCTGAAGACATGGACTCTGCACATTATCTCTTCCCTTCCTCTGTAGACATGGACTCTGCACAGTATCTCTTCCCTTCCTCTGTAGACATGGACTCTGCACAGTATCTCTTCCCTTCCTCTGTAGACATGGACTCTGCACAGTATCTCTTCCCTTCCTCTTTAGACATGGACTCTGCTCAGTATCTCTTCTCTTCCTCTTTAGACATGGACTCTACACAGTATCTCTTTCCTTCCTTTGTAGACATGGACTCTGCACAATATCTCTTCCCTTCCTCTGTAGACATGGACTCTGCACGGTACTTCTTCCTTTCCTCCTTAGACATGGACTCTGCACAGTATCTCTTCCCTTCCTCTGTAGACATGGACTCTGAACACTATCTCTTCCCTTCCTCTGTAGACATGGACTCTGCACGGTACTTCTTCCTTTCCTCTGTAAACATGGACTTTGCACAGTATCTCTTCCCCTCCTCTTTAGACATGGACTCTGCACAGTATCTCTTCCCTTCCTCTATAGATATGGACTCTGCAGAGTACCTATTTTCTTACTCTGTAGATATGGACTCTGCACAGTATCTCTTCCTTTCTTCTGTAGACATGGACTCTGCACAGTATCTCTTCCCTTGCTCTGAAGTCATGGACTCTGCACATTATCTCTTCCCTTCCTCTGTAGACATGGACTCTGCACAGTATCTCTTCCCTTCCTCTGTAGACATGGACTCTGCACAGTATCTCTTCCCTTCCTCTGTAGACATGGACTCTGCACAGTATCTCTTCCCTTCCTCTTTAGACATGGACTCTGCTCAGTATCTCTTCTCTTCCTCTTTAGACATGGACTCTACACAGTATCTCTTTCCTTCCTTTGTAGACATGGACTCTGCACAGTATGTCTTCCCTTCCTCTATAGATATGGACTCTGCACAGTATCTCTTCCCTTCCTCTGTAGTCTTGGACTCTGCACAGTATCTCTTCCCTTCCTCTGTAGTCTTGGACTATGCACAGTACCTCTTCCCTTCCTCTGTAGACATGGACTCTGCACAGTATGTCTTCCCTTCCTCTGTAGACATGGACTCTCCACAGTATCTCTTCCCTTCCTCTGTAGACATGGACTCTGCACAGTATCTCTTCCCTTCCTCTGTAGACATGGACTCTGCTCAGTATCTCTTCCCTTCCTCTGTAGACATGGACTCTGCACAGTATCTCTTCCCTTCCTCTTTAGACATGGACTCTGCACAGTATCTCTTCCTTTCTTCTGTAGACATGGACTCTGCACAGTATCTCTTCCCTTGCTCTGAAGACATGGACTCTGCACATTATCTCTTCCCTTCCTCTGTAGACATGGACTCTGCACAGTATCTCTTCCCTTCCTCTGTAGACATGGACTCTGCACAGTATCTCTTCCCTTCCTCTGTAGACATGGACTCTCCACAGTATCTCTTCCCTTCCTCTGTAGACATGGACTCTGCACAGTATCTCTTCCCTTCCTCTAGATATGGACTCTGCACAGTATCTTTTCCTTTCCTCTGTAGTCTTGGACTCTGCACAGTACCTCTTCCCTTCCTCTGTAGACATGGACTCTCCACAGTATCTCTTCCCTTCCTCTGTAGACATGGACTCTGCACAGTATCTCTTCCCTTCCTCTAGATATGGACTCTGCACAGTATCTTTTCCTTTCCTTTGTAGTCTTGGACTCTGCACAGTACCTCTTCCCATCCTCTGTAGACATGGACTCTGCACAGTATCTCTTCCCTTCCTCTGTAGACATGGACTCTGCACAGTATCTCTTCCCTTCCTCTGTAGACATGGACTCTGCACAGTATCTCTTCCCTTCCTCTGTAGTCTTGGACTCTGCACAGTATCTCTTCCCTTCCTCTGTAATCTTGGACTCTGCACAGTACCTCTTCTCTTCCTCTGTAGTCTTGGACTCTGCACAGTATCTCTTCCCTTCCTCTGTAATCTTGGACTCTGCACAGTACCTCTTCCCTTCCTCTGTAGACATGGACTCTGCACAGTATCTCTTATCTCACCTTTTAATCTTGCAGGTTACTTCTCCATCACAGACCAAGGCACAGAGCTCGGGTGTCATCGAGTCCTCTGCGTCCAGGCCAGCGGTGGAGGATGCGTGCGGCTCCCTGTACACGGTGAGTTGAATCCAGGGGATGGTGGGCCCCTGCCTGCAGCATATGGGGCCCCTCACCGTGACACCATGAGTGAGATATGTCAAACTGGTGTAAAGGAGAACTGTCTGTGTTGCCCATAGCAACCAATCATGTCATTTTCTAAAAGAGCTGTTAAAAATGAAAGGTGAAATCTGATTGGTTGCTATGGGCAACACAGCCAGTTCTCCTTTACATCTCGCCTATGCTCTTTGGTAATATCGGGTCCTAATGGATTTTCCCCTTAGTATATATACCCTGGATAGTGCCGGGTGCTCCTTTAACATCACCATAAATGAGGTGCGGTGTCATGTCATGTGTCAGTTGTCACCTCATGTGTGTGGCTGGACTTAAAGGGGAACTCCAGCAGCGATCCCTTATAGTGGTCATTGGAGTTACAGTTGTCGACAATCATAGTCAGAGGTGGACGGCTGGGACCAAGGATGGGGTCTCCCTGCTGTGACCCCTTCATTCTTACCTTCCAGAGCCTGGAACCAAGGAGCGAAGAAGTCTACGACGTCCTGGAAGAAGAGACCAGAACCAAGGAACCCAGAGGAGCCCAGGTAAGGCCCAGGAGGGATCCCACTGAGGAGATGCTGGGAGAAGGATGATGATGGGATTGACAGCAGCTGACGGGTGTATTATGAGGTTCTGCAGCAGCTGAGGGGTGTATTATGATGTTCTGCAGCAGCTGAGGGGTGTATTATGAGGTTCTGCAGCAGCTGACGGGTGTATTATGAGGTTCTGCAGCAGCTGAGGGGTGTATTATGAGGTTCTGCAGCAGCTGAGGGTGTATTATGAGGTTCAGCAGCAGCTGAGGGGTGTATTATGAGGTTCTGCAGCAGCTGACGGGTGTATTATGAGGTTCTGCAGAAGCTGAGGGTGTATTATGAGGTTCTGCAGCAGCTGAGAGGTGTATTATGATGTTCTGCAGCAGCTGAGGGGTGTATTATGAGGTTCTGCAGCAGCTGAGGGGTGTATTTTGAGGTTCTGCAGCAGCTGAGGGGTGTATTATGAGGTTCTGCAGCAGCTGAGGGGTGTATGTTGAGGTTCTGCAGCAGCTGCGGGGTGTATTTTGAGGGTCTGCAGCAGCTGAGGGGTGTATTTTGAGGTTCTGCAGAAGCTGAGGGATGTATTATGAGGTTCTGCAGAAGCTGAGGGGTGTATTATGAGGTTCTGCAGAAGCTGAGGGGTGTATTTTGAGGTTCTGCAGCAGCTGAGGGGTGTATTATGAGGTTCTGCAGCAGCTGAGGGGTGTATTTTGAGGGTCTGCAGCAGCTGAGGGGTGTATTTTGAGGTTCTGCAGAAGCTGAGGGATGTATTATGAGGGTCTGCAGCAGCTGAGGGGTGTATTTTGAGGTTCTGCAGCAGCTGAGGGGTGTATTTTGAGGTTCTGCAGAAGCTGAGGGGTGTATTATGAGGTTCTGCAGAAGCTGAGGGGTGTATTTTGAGGTTCTGCAGAAGCTGAGGGATGTATTATGAGGTTCTGCAGAAGCTGAGGGGTGTATTATGAGGTTCTGCAGAAGCTGAGGGGTGTATTTTGAGGTTCTGCAGCAGCTGAGGGGTGTATTTTGAGGTTCTGCAGCAGCTGAGGGGTGAATTTTGAGGTTCTGCAGCAGCTGAGGGATGTATTATGAGGTTCTGCAGCAGCTGAGGGGTGTATTATGAGGTTCTGCAGCAGCTGAGGGGTGTATGTTGAGTTTCTGCAGCAGCTGAGGGGTGTATTTTGAGGTTCTGCAGCAGCTGAGGGGTGTATTTTGAGGTTCTGCAGCAGCTGAGGGGTGAATTTTGAGGTTCTGCAGCAGCTGAGGGATGTATTATGAGGTTCTGCAGCAGCTGAGGGGTGTATTATGAGGTTCTGCAGCAGCTGAGGGGTGTATTATGAGGTTCTGCAGCAGCTGAGGGGTGTATGTTGAGTTTCTGCAGCAGCTGCGGGGTGTATTTTGAGGTTCTGCAGCAGCTGAAGAGCTGACAGCTTCTCAAGATGAGTAAAACTCCAGTTAGTCATGTCTTTTCATATGATATTCTCACTCCATCCATAGCAGCACCAAGTGGAAGTTCATGATGTGGCCCCCAGGAGCCCGGTGAAGAAGCACCAGGTATGACGGTTTTCTGGACCCCTCCGATGTATATGGTGTATAACGTGCCGTCATGTTGGCGACCTGGTCTCTGTCCTGGATTCTCCGGATGTCGGACCCTCCTTCTTCATTGTGACTCTGGATTCTGTTCTCACTTATCTTACACGGATTTGGGGAGGGGGTAAAACGGTGGAGCCGTTCCCGGGGTCTTCACTGAGCAAACATCCCGCAGAAGGTCAGGAGCCAGGACGGTGGCAGAGGAGGGAGGACATCATGGACTTCTTCACCTCTTCCTTGTGTATCCTCCAGAGGATGCTGGGCCAATGAGCAGAAGGGTGCTTTGGGGCTGGGAATAATGTGCACCCCTACCCACCCATGGGCTGATCGGCCAGGAGAAACTATGATGAGACAAAGCAGAGGATGCTGGGGGTTGTTGTTCTATGCTGGAAAGGTCAGGATCTGATGCTGAGACCATGATCTCCTGGTCGTGGAGATGTGCCGAGGCCATATGTACCGATCATCTGGTCGGGGAGATGTGCTTCCCCACATGGTTGGGGCTGTGTGAGGACCATGTTGGAGGTTGTGTCAAGACCATGGTGAAGACTGTGTAAGGACCGGGGGTGGGGGCAGTGTAGAGACCATGGCAGGGCAGGTTTAGGAACAAGGGTGGGGGCAGTGTAAAGACCATGGCAGGGCAGGTGTAGGGACAAGGGTGGGGGCTGTGTAAGGACCATGGCAGGGCAGGTGTAGGAACAAGGGTGGGGGCTGTGTAAGGACCATGGCAGGGCAGGTGTAGGGACAAGGGTGGGGGCTGTGTAAGGACCATGGCAGGGCAGGTGTAGGAACAAGGGTGGGGGCAGTGTAAAGAACATGGCAGAGCAGGTGTAGGGACAAGGGTGGGGGCTGTGTAAGGACCATGGCAGGGCAGGTGTAGGGACAAGGGTGGGGGCTGTGTAAGGACCATGGCAGGGCAGGTGTAGGGACAAGGGTGGGGGCAGTGTAAAGACCATGGCAGGGCAGGTGTAGGGACAAGGGTGGGGGCTGTTTAAGGGCCATATCAGGGCAGGTGTACGGACAAGGGTGGGGGCTGTGTAAGGACCATGGCAGTGCATGTGTAGGAACAAGGGTGGGGGCTATGTAAGGACCATTGCAGGGCAGGTGTATGGACAAGGGTGGGGGCTGTGTAAGGACCATGGCAGGGCAGGTGTAGGGACAATGGTGGGGGCTGTGTAAGGATCATGGCAGGGCAGGTGTATGGACATGGGTGGGGGCTGTGTAAGGACCATGGCAAGGCAGGTGTAGGGACAAGGGTGGGGGCAGTGTAAAGACCATGGCAGGGCAGGTGTAGGGACAAGGGTGGGGGCTGTTTAAGGGCCATATCAGGGCAGGTGTACGGACAAGGGTGGGGGTTGTGTAAGGACCATGGCAGGGCATGTGTAGGAACAAGGGTGGGGGCTGTGTAAGGACCATTGCAGGGCAGGTGTATGGACAAGGGTGGGGGCTGTGTAAGGACCATGGCAGGGCAGGTGTAGGGACAAGGGTGGGGGCTGTGTAAGGACCATGGTAGAGCAGGTGTAGGAACAAGGTTGGGGGGCAGTGTAAGGACCATGGCAGGGCATGTGTAGGAACAAGGGTGGGGGGCAGTGTAAGGACCATGGCAGGGCATGTGTAGGAACAAGGGTGGGGGGCAGTGTAAGGACCATGGCAGGGCATGTGTAGGAACAAGGGTGGGGGGCAGTGTAAGGACCATGGCAGGGCATGTGTAGGAACAAGGGTGGGGGGCAGTGTAAGGACCATGGCAGGGCATGTGTAGGAACAAGGGTGGGGCTGTGTAAGGACCATGGCAGGGCAGGTGTAGGGACAAGGCAGGGGGCTGTGTAAGGACCATGGCAGGGCAGGTGTAGGGACAAGGGTGGGGGCTGTGTAAGGACCATGGCAGGGCAGGTGTAGGGACAAGGGTGGGGGCTGTGTAAGGACCATGGCAGGGCAGGTGTATGGACAAGGGTGGGGGGCTGTGTAAGGACCATAGCAGGGCAGGTGTAGGGACAAGGGTGGGGGCTGTGTAAGGACCATGGCAGGGCAGATGTAGGGACAAGGGTGGGGGCTGTGTAAGGACCATGGCAGGTGTAGGGACAAGGGTGGCGGCTGTGTAAGGACCATGGCAGGGCAGGGGTATGGACAAGGGTGGGGGCTGTGTAAGGACAATAGTAGGGCAGGTGTATAGACAAGGGTGGGGGCTGTGTAAGGACCATGGCAGAGCAGGTGAAGGAACAAGGTTGGGGGGCAGTGTAAGGACCATGGCAGGGCATGTGTAGGAACAATGGTGGGGGGCAGTGTAAGGACCATGGCAGGGCATGTGTAGGAACAAGGGTGGGGGGCAGTGTAAGGACCATGGCAGGGCATGTGTAGGAACAAGGGTGGGGCGCATTGTAAGGACCTTGGCAGGGCATGTGTAGGAACAAGGGTGGGGGGCAGTGTAAGGACCATAGCAGTGCAGGTGTAAGGACAAGGGGTGGGGGCTGTGTAAGGGCCATGGCAGGGCAGGTGTAGGAACAAGGGTGGGGGCAGTGTAAAGACCATGGCAGGGCATGTGTAGGGACAAGGGTGGGGGCTGTGTAAGGACCATGGCAGGGCAGGTGTATGGACAAGAGTGGGGGCTGTGTAAGGACCATAGCAGGGCAGGTGTAGGAACAAGGGTGGGGTCTGTGTAAGGACCATGGCAGGGCAGGTGTAGGGACAAGGGTGGGGGCAGTGTAAAGACTATGGCAGGGCAGGTGTAGGGACAAGGGTGGGGGCTGTGTAAGGACCATGGCAGGGCAGATGTAGGGACAAGGGTGGGGGCTGTGCAAGGACCATGGCAGGTGTAGGGACAAGGGTGGCGGCTGTGTAAGGACCATGGCAGGGCAGGGGTATGGACAAGGGTGGGGGCTGTGTAAGGACAATAGCAGGGCAGGTGTATAGACAAGAGTGGGGGCTGTGTAAGGACCATGGGAGAGCAGGTGTAGGAACAAGGGTGTGGGCTGTGTAAGGACTATGGCAGGGCAGGTGTAGGGACAAGGGTGGGGGCAGTGTAAAGACCATGGCAGAGCAGGTGTAGGGACAAGGGTGGGGGCTGTTTAAGGTCCATGGCAGGGCAGATGTAGGGACAAGGGTGGGGGCAGTGTAAGGACCATAGCAGGGCATGTGTATGGACAAGGGTGGGGGCTGTGTAAGGACCATAGCAGGGCAGGTGTAGGGACAAGGGTGGGGGAAGTGTAAAGACCATGGCAGGGCAGGTGTAAGGACAAGGGTGGCTGTGCTCTGTCATGGTCCTTACACAGCCCCCACCCTTGTCTATACACCTGCCCTGCTATTGTCCTTACACAGCCCCCACCCTTGTCCATACCCCTGCCCTGCCATGGTCCTTACACAGCCGCCACCCTTGTCCCTACACCTGCCATGGTCCTTACACAGCCCCCACCCTTGTCCCTACATCTGCCCTGCCATGGTCCTTACACAGCCCCCACCCTTGTCCCTACACCTGCCCTGCCATAGTCTTTACACTGCCCCCCAAACTTGTTCCTACACCTGCTCTGCCATGGTCTTTACACTGCCCCACCCTTGTCCCTACACCTGCCCTGCATGGTCTTTACACTGCCCCACCCTTGTCCCTACATCTGTCCTCTCATGGTACTTACACAGCCTTCACTCTTGTCTCTACACCTGCCCTGCCATGGTCCTTACACAGCCCCCACCATTGTCCCTACACCTGCCCTGCCATGGTCCTTACACAGCCCCACCCCTTGTCCTTACACCTGCCCTGCTATGGTCCTTACACTGCCCCCCACCCTTGTTCCTACACATGCCCTGCCATGGTCCTTACACTGCCCCCACCCTTGTCCCTACACCTGCCCTGCCATGGTCCTTACACAGACCCCACCCTTGTTCCTACACCTGCCCTGCTATGGTCCTTACACAGCCCTCACCCTTGTCCATACACCTGCCCTGCCATGGTCCTTACACAGCCCCCACCCTTGTCCCAACACATGCCCTGCCATGGTCTTTACACTGCCCCCACCTGGGGCGGAGGTTCACCTTCTAGCAGGACAACGACCCTCAACATCCAGCCAGAACTACAGTGGAAGGGTTTAGATCAAAGCATCTTCATGTGTTTGAACGGCCCAGGCACAGTCCAGACCTGAATCCCATTGGGAATCTGGGGCAAGACCTGAGAATTGCCGCTCACAGGCGCTCTCACTCCAGTATGACCGAGCGCGAGCTCTTCTGCAAAGAAGAATGGGCAAAAGTGTCAGCCTATAGATGTGCAAAGCTGGTGGAGACCAGCTGGCAGGGCAGGTGTAGGGACAAGGGTGGGGGCAGTGTAAGGACCATAGCAGGGCAGGTGTATGGACAAGGGTGGGGGCAGTGTAAGGACCATAGCAGGGCAGGTGTATGGACAAGGGTGGGGGCAATGTAAGGACCATGGCAGGGCAGGTGTAGGGACAAGGGTGGGGGCTGTGTAAGGACCATAGCAGGGCAGGTGTATGGCCAAGGGTGGGGGCTGTGTAAGGACCATGGCAGGGCAGGTGAAGGGACAAGAATGGGGGCTGTGTAAGGACCATGGCAGGGCAGATGTAGGGATAAAGGTGGGGGCTGTGTAAGGACCATAGCAGGGCAGGTGTAGGGACAAGGGTGGGGGCTGTGTAAGGACCATGGCAGGGCAGGTGAAGGGACAAGAGTGGGAGCAGTGTAAGGACCATGGTGGGGGCGGTTTAAGGGCCATGGACCATATACTCTCGTTCAGTGGTTCTTCTCCAGCTTTAGGAAAACTACAACTCCCAGCATGCTTTAACTGCCTGCTGTAGCGGACCTCTGAAATCCTGAGGGGGCGTGGCTGACCGGGCAGCTGACACATTTCATTCTATAAACAATCTTTTTTTCTTTTTCTTTAGAAACTGAAGGAAAATTCCTCTGAGAGCAGCGTTTACGAGAACATAAAGCGGTGAAATCAGCGGGCGGCCGGCACACGAGGGATACGCTCCTCACAAGGACAAAATCTCTGCTTGCTGTCAGTGAATGGCGGGGGGAAATGGGGTGTTAGCATTGCTGCCCAAGGCAACTTGATTTTACCCCAGTTACAGTGCCTTAAAAAAGTATTCACACCCCTTAAACTTTTCCATGTTTTCACGTTACACCCACAAACTTAAATGTATTTTATTGGGATTTTATCGACCGACACAAAGTCCAAGTCTGTGTGAGGTGAGAAGAAGATGAGACAAGGTTTTCACCGGAAAGTGTGGTGTGCATTAGTATTCAGCCCCCCGGAGTCAGTACTTTGTAGGACCACCTTTCACTGCAGTCTTTTGGGGTCGTTCTCCACCAGCTTTGCACATCTATAGGCTGACACTTTTGCCCATTCTTCTTTGCAGAAGAGCTCGCGCTCGGTCAGACTGGAGTGAGAGCGCCTGTGAGCGGCAATTCTCAAGTCTTGCCCCAGATTCCCAATGGGATTCAGGTCTGGACTGTGCCTGGGCCGTTCAAACACATGAAGAGGCTTTGATCTAAACCCTTCCACTGTAGTTCTGGCTGGATGTTGAGGGTCGTTGTCCTGCTAGAAGCTGAACCTCCACCCCAGTCTCCAGTTATTTACAGCCTCTCCCAGGTTTTCCTCCAGGATTGGCTCCATCCATCTTCCCATCAGCTCTGACCGGCTTCCCTGTCCCTGCTGACGATAAGCCTCCCCACAGGATGATGCTGCCACCGCCATGCCTCACGGTGGGGGATGGTGTGCAGGCTTAGTTTTCTCCACACGTAGCGTTTTGTATTTAGACCAAAAAGTTCAACTGAGCAGAGCACGTTCTTCCACATTTGATGTGTCCCCTACGTGGCTTGTGACAAACTGCAAACGGGACCTCTTATGGCTGCTTTCAAAATGGCCTTCTTCTGGACACTCTTCCATAAAGGACAGATTTGTGGAGTCCACGACTAATAGTTGTCCTGAGGACAGATTCTCCCACCTGGGCTGTGGATCTCTGCAGCTCCTCCATGGGCCTCTTGGCTGCTTCTCTAATCAGTGCTCTCCTTGCCTGGGCTGTCAGTTTAGGTAGACGGCCATGTCTTGATAGGTTTGCAGTTGTGCCATGCTCTGTTTATTTTCAGATGATGGATTGAACAGTGCTCCGTGAGATTGGGATATTTTTTATAACCTAACCCTGCTTTACGCTTCTCCACAACTTTATCCCTGACCTGTCTGGTGTGTTCCTTGGTTTTCATGATACTGTTTGATCACTAATGTTCTCTAACAACCCTCTGGGGCCTTCACAGACATTACACACAGGGGGACTCTATGTACTAATGAGGCGACTTATGATTGCGATGGTCGCCATGGATTTTATTTAGAGGCGCCAGAGTACAGGAGGGCTGAATACTAATGCACACCACACTTTCCAGATTTTTTGTTTATGAAATATTTTTAAAACCTTGTATCATTTTCTTCTCACCTCATACAGACTTGGACTTTGTGTTGGTCGATGGGTGTAACATGAAAAAATTTGGAAAAGTTAAAGGGGTGTGAATACTTTTTCAAGGCACTGTATCTCCCAGTGCCAGGCACCACCATGCCCGCCCCGCTCTTCTGTTAGCCCGTTCTTCCCTCTGCCGGGCGGCTTTTCTCCATTTGTGAAGTGTGGCGTTCACATCCAGACGTCAGAGGCAGCGGCGCCACAATGGAGGATTTTCCTGTTACTGGCAATTACCGCCCCGGGCCCGTGGAAAATATCAGTAAATATCATCCCTGCAGCACCGAGCTATGCCCCTGGCACCCAACTTAGTGATCCCGCTGCAATGGCGGCACAGGGCTCCATACACTTATCAGACCTCTGCCTTGTGAACAGTGCTCCTTCCATGACAGCTAGCAGAGATCTTGAAAACGGAAAAGTTGCAGAACTGTCTACGGTGCTTATGTTTAGGGGAGGCGAGGGCTTCTGCTCAGGACAGAGAAGCACTCACCATGCTGCCCTAGAGAACTCATGTAGTAACACGTCTATGCACTAGATGGCGATATTGTCCACAATGGAAAATTTCTCAAAGTAAATGTGTTCTTCATGTCTGTGGTGTTGTTATTACGGCGGCCATGTCTGTCCAGGGCATAGGACGACCCCGTCACCTGTGCTGAAGCCCTAATAGCTGTGCCCTGCGGCGCCCCCTGATGGTGACTTTCCATCATTGAGCAGTCAGTGGGCTAGGTGACACTGTCTGGCCTGCAGGGAGGAGCGAGAAAAGGGGAAATTACGTTGGTGACCCCGTACCTGTCACTTATAGTCACTAAGATATTTGTCTCTGTTCACACCTCCCTGAACACAGTGTCTATAGGCCGCATGTAACCAGCTGCACCAAATACCACGCTGCAGCATTATGTATGCTCGGGTGTACAGGGCAGGGGGTGTATATACTCGGGAGTTCAGGACAGGCGGTGTATACACTCGGAAGTAGAGGGCAGGGGGTGTATATACTCAGGAGTACAGGGAAGGGGGTGTATATACTCGGGAGTACAGGGCAGGGGGTGTATACACTCGGAAGTAGAGGGCAGGGGGTGTATATACTCGGGTGTACAGGGCAGGGGGTGTATATACTCGGGAGTACAGGACAAGGGGTGTATACACTCGGAAGTAGAGGGCAGGGGGTGTATATACTCGGGAGTACAGGGAAGGGGGTGTATATACTCGGGAGTACAGGGCAGGGGGTGTATACACTCGGAAGTAGAGGGCAGGGGGTGTATATACTCGGGAGTACAGGGCAGGGGGTGTATATACTCGGGAGTACAGGACAGGCGGTGTATACACTCGGAAGTAGAGGGCAGGGGGTGTATATACTCGGGAGTACAGGGCAGGGGGTGTATATACTCGGAAGAAGAGGGCAGGGGGTGTATATACTCGGGTGTACAGGGCAGGGGGTGTATATACTCAGGTGTACAGGGCAGGGGGTGTATACACTCGGAAGTAGAGGGCAGGGGTTGTATATACTCGGGAGTACAGGGCAGGGGGTGTATATACTCGGAAGTAGAGGGCAGGGGGTGTATATACTCGGGAGTAGAGGGCAGGGGGTGTATATACTCGGGTGTATAGGGCAGGGGGTGAATATACTCGGGAGTACAGGGCAGGGGGTGTATATACTCGGGTGTACAGGGCAGGGGGTGTATACACTCGGAAGTAGAGGGCAGGGGGTGTATATTCTCCGGAGAACAGGGCAGGAGGTGTATATACTCGGAAGTAGAAGGCAGGGGGTGTATATACTCGGAAGTACAGGGCAGGGGGTGTATACACTCGGAAGTAGAGGGCAGGGGGTGTATATTCTCGGGAGAACAGGGCAGGGGGTGTATACATTCGGGTGTACAGGGCAGGGGGTGTATACATTCGGGTGTACAGGGCAGGGGGTGTATACATTCGGGTGTACAGGGCAGGGAGTGTATACATTCGGGAGTACAGTGCAGGGGGTGTATATACTCGGGTGTACAGGGCAGGGGGTGTATACACTCCGGTGTACAGGGCAGGGGGTGTATATACACGGGAGTACAGGGCAGGGGGTGTATATACACGGGAGTACAGGGCAGGGGGTGTATACATTCGGGTGTACAGGGCAGGGGGTGTATACATTCGGGTGTACAGGGCAGGGGGTGTATACACTCGGGAGTACAGGGCAGGGGGTGTATACACTCGGGTGTACATGGCAGGGGGTGTATACACTCGGGTGTACAGGGCAGGGGGTGTATACACTCGGGTGTACATGGCAGGGGTGTATACACTCGGGTGTACATGGCAGGGGGTGTATACACTCGGGTGTACAGGGCAGGGGGTGTATACACTCGGGTGTACATGGCAGGGGGTGTATACACTCGGGTGTACAGGGCAGGGGGTGTATACACTCGGGAGTACAGGGCAGGGGGTGTATACACTCGGGTGTACAGGGCAGGGGGTGTATATACTCGGGTGTACAGGGCAGGGGGTGTATATACTCGGGTGTACAGGATAGGGGGTGTATACACTCGGGAGTACAGGGCAGGGGTGTATACACTCGGGTGTACAGGGCAGGGAGTGTATACATTCGGGTGTACAGGGCAGGGGTGTATACACTCCGGTGTACAGGGCAGGGTGTATACACTCGGGTGTACATGGCAGGGGTGTATACACTCGGGTGTACAGGGCAGGGGGTGTATACACTCGGGTGTACAGGGCAGGGGGTGTATACACTCGGGTGTACAGGGCAGGGGGTGTATATACTCGGGTGTACAGGGCAGGGGGTGTATATACTCGGGTGTACAGGATAGGGGGTGTATACACTCGGGAGTACAGGGCAGGGGGTGTATACACTCGGGTGTACAGGGCAGGGGGTGTATACATTCGGGTGTACAGGGCAGGGGGTGTATACACTCCGGTGTACAGGCGTCGCTGTTCTGGGTGCAGAGGTTTCCGGATGTGAAGTGGAGGAAGGAGGAGGAGACAGAACAGGAAAACACTGAGGAGAAGACTGAGCTCCGTACCCGACCTACACGGTATATTATTCTCACCCGGTTCCTGGTATATACACCCGCCACACTGCCCTCACCCGCGGCCACCCGGAGCTCAGAATGTAACACCCGGACACTGGGAGCCTGCAACACACAACGGTGAGATACGGCGTATCCAACTATGTATCTAAGCCCGTGAGCAGAGATCTTCTGTATCCACTGCTCCTCCCCATATCATACCGTGCAGTATTATTACCCTTCACCATATCATACCCTGCAGTATTAATCCCCCACCCCATATCATACCCTACAGTATTATTACCCCTCCCCATATCATTCCGTGCAGTATTATTACCCGTCTCCATATCATACTGTGCAGTATTATTACCCCTCCCCATATCATACTCTGCTGTATTATTACTTCTGCAGTATTATTACCCCTCCCCATATCATACCACGCAGTGTTATTACCCCTCCCCATATCATAACCTGCAGTATTATTACCCCTCTCCATATCATACTCTGCTGTATTATTACCCCTGCAGTATTATTACCCCACCCCATATCATACCCTACAGTATTATTACCCCTCCCCATATCATACCCTACAGTATTATTACCCCTCCCCATATCATATCCTGCAGTATTATTACCCCTCCCCATATCATATCCTGCAGTATTATAACCCCTCCCCATATCATTCCGTGCAGTATTATTACCCCTCCCCATATCATACTCTGCTGTATTATTACTCCTGCAGTATTATTACCCCTCCCCATATCATAACCTGCAGTATTATTAACCCTCCCCATATCATACCCTACAGTCTTATTACCCCTCTCCATATCATACTCTGCTGTATTATTACCCCTGCAGTATTATTACCCCTCCCCATATCATACCCTGCAGTATTATTACCCCTCCCCATATCATACCCTACAGTCTTATTACCCCTCCCCATATCATACCCTACAGCATTATTACCCCTCCCCATATCATACCCTGCTGTATCATTACCCCTCCTTATATCATAGTGTTCCCTTCTTTGTATTAGATCCCCTCTTGTTACGCCCTTCTTTGTATTAGATCCCCTCTTGTTACCCCCTCCTTGTATTAGATTCCCTCTTGTTACGCCCGCCTTGTATTAGATCCCCTCTTGTTACCTTCTCCTTGTATTAGATCCCCTCTTGTTACGCCCTCCTTGTATTAGATCCCCTCTTGTTACGCCCTCCTTGTATTAGATCCCCTCTTGTTACGCCCTCCTTGTATTAGATCCCCTCTTGTTACGCCCGCCTTGTATTAGATCCCCTCTTGTTACCTTCTCCTTGTATTAGATCCCCTCTTGTTACGCCCTCCTTGTATTAGATCCCCTCTTGTTACGCCCGCCTTGTATTAGATCCCCTCTTGTTACCTTCTCCTTATATTAGATCCCCTCTTGTTATGCCCTCCTTGTATTAGATCCGCTCTTGTTCACCCCTCCTTGTATTAGATCCCCTCTTTTTACGCCCTCCTTGTATTGGATTCCCTCTTGTTATCCTCCTTCTTGTATTAGATCTTCTCTTGTTACCCCCTCCTTGTATTAGATCCCCTCTTGTTACCCCCTCCTTGTATTAGATCCCCTCTTGTTACGCCCTCCTTGTATTATATCCCCTCTTGTTATGCCCTCCTTGTATTAGATCCCCTCTTGTTACGCCCTCCTTGTATTAGATCCCCTCTTGTTATCCCCTCCTTGTATTAGATCCCCTCTTTTTACGCCCTCCTTGTATTGGATTCCCTCTTGTTACCCTCCTTCTTGTATTAGATCTTCTCTTGTTACCCCCTCCTTGTATTAGATCCCCTCTTGTTACCCCCTTCTTGTATTAGATCCCCTCTTGTTACCCCCTTCTTGTATTAGATCCCATCTTGTTTCGCCCTCCTTGTATTAGATCTCCTCTTGTTACGCCCTCCTTGTATTAGATCTCCTCTTGTTACCCCCTCCTTGTATTAGATCCCCTCTTGTTACGCCCCCCTTGTATTAGATCCCCTCTTGTTACGCCCCCCTTGTATTAGATCCCCTCTTGTTACCTTCTCCTTGTATTAGGCCCCTCTTTTTACGCCCTCCTTGTATTAGATCCCCTCTTGTTACGCCCGCCTTGTATTAAAACCCCTCTTGTTATGCCCGCCTTGTATTAGATCCCCTCTTGTTACGCCCCCCTTGTATTAGATCCCCTCTTGTTACGCCCTCCTTGTATTAGATCTCCTCTTGTTATGCCCTCCTTGTATTAGATTCCCTCTTGTTACCTTCTCCTTGTATTAGGCCCCTCTTTTTACGTCCTCCTTGTATTAGATCCCCTCTTGTTACGCCCTCCTTGTATTAGATCCCCTCTTGTTACGCCCGCCTTGTATTAGATCCCCTCTTGTTACGCCCTCCTTGTATTTGATCCCCTCTTGTTACGCCCTCCTTGTATTAGATCCCCTCTTGTTACGCCCTCCTTGTATTAGATCCCCTCTTGTTACACCCGCCTTGTATTAGATCCCCTCTTGTTACGCCCTCCTTGTATTAGATCCTGCCTGTAGACACTGCTTCTATACACAAGATTTAAAGCTTTTCCTTATTACAGGAAGACAAGATGGAGTCATGGCCCCAGCGTCAGCTCCAGGGATCCTTGCTGTTACTCCTCTGCTGGGTGGCGGTCTCGGAGTCCACCATTTATGCGGTAAGATTATATTACAGCGCTGCTCATGTGATATCCGCGTCAGCCCTGATGTGCCCCCTCCGCAGTGCGGGTCATTCTGCCTTCCGGGTTCTGCACCGATGCCCGCCCGCCCGCTTATAGCCGCTTCCAGAAGGTGATCTTGCAGATCTCGAGCGCCCGATCAGAGTATCCCAGAGGACTCTGAGGTGGCCGCGCCGTCTTCCTCGCCGCTGTCGCGGTTCTGCGCGGACAGGGGGTAGAGGGGCGTTATGCTGTCGCGGTTCTGCGCGGAGAGGGGGTAGAGGGGCGTTATGCTGTCGCGGTCTGACACCACAACCAGTAGGACGGATGCCAGGAGGCTGTGGTAGCCGTTACCACCCACCCCAGACCCCGGATGAGCCTCCTCCATGCTGAGTGACCTCAGGGATCGTGCGGCCTGAAACATCCTGAACCTCCTTAACTGACGAGCGGCGCGGCTGTGGCCCACAATGGCTGACGCTCGTGTCCCCTGTCTGTCTCCTCCTTTTTTGTGGTCTCTCGAGGTTGTCCAGGTCGTAGTCGGCTTCTGTTAAGACATCACAGCACAAGGCGCAGCACTGCCGACCTGAGGGAAAGAGAAACAGCCTTTGTTTCCCATAGCAACCAATCACAGCGCAGCTTTCATTTCTTATTCCTTGTATATGAAAAGTGAGAGCTGCGCTGTGATTGGCTCCTCTTCCACCACGGTTTTATGGCCCTGGGGGCACGCCCGCCGCTCACCAGCCCTGCTTGCCCCCTCGATGATGACGCGCTGCACCTGAAGACTTATTATCCAGCCTCCCGAGATGAAGATTCCTCCTGACCTCATGGTGAAGGCTCCTCTGACTTCATAATACACTTTATTTCAATCCCTCACCATTTTTAAGATCTCTGCTTCGAGTCAGAAAACGTGGCGGTGTACAGGAGGCGGTTACAGCTCTGTATGCCCGGACAGTATGGCGGTGTACGTTATCATGTTATTACAGCTCTGTATCCCCGGACAGTATGGCGGTGTACGTTATCATGTTATTACAGCTCTGTATCCCCGGGCAGTGTGGCGGTGTACATATGTCGGTGTACATTATCTTGTTATTACGGCTCTGTATCCCCGGGCAGTGTGGCGGTGTACATATGTCGGTGTACATTATCTTGTTATTGCGGCTCTGTATCCCCGGGCAGTGTGGCGGTGTACATATGTCGGTGTACATTATCTTGTTATTGCGGCTCTGTATCCCCGGGCAGTGTGGCGGTGTACATATGTCGGTGTACATTATCTTGTTATTACAGCTCCGTATCCCCGGGCAGTGTGGCGGTGTACATGTGGCGGTATACAGGTGGCGGTGTACATTATCTTGTTATTACGGCTCTGTATCCCCTGGCAGTGTGGCGGTGTACATATGTCGGTGTACATTATCTTGTTATTACGGCTCTGTATCCCCGGGCAGTGTGGCGGTGTACATATGTCGGTGTACATTATCTTGTTATTACAGCTCCGTATCCCCGGGCAGTGTGGCGGTGTACATATGTCGGTGTACATTATCTTGTTATTACAGCTCTGTATCCCCGGGCAGTGTGGCGGTGTACATATGTCGGTGTACATTATCTTGTTATTACGGCTCTGTATCCCCGGGCAGTGTGGCGGTGTACAGGTGGCGGTGTACATTATCTTGTTATTACGCCTCTGTATCCCCGGGCAGTGTGTCGGTGTACATGTGGCGGTGTACATTATCTTATTATTACGGCTCTGTATCCCCGGGCAGTGTGGCGGTGTACATGTGTCGGTGTACATTATCTTGTTATTACGGCTCTGTATCCCCGGGCAGTGTGTCGGTGTACATGTGGCGGTGTACATTATCTTGTTATTACGCCTCTGTATCCCCGGGCAGTGTGGCGGTGTACATGTGGCGGTGTACATTATCTTGTTATTACGGCTCTGTATCCCCGGGCAGTGTGGCGGTGTACATGTGGCGGTGTACATTATCTTGTTATTACGGCTCTGTATCCCCGGGCAGTGTGGCGGTGTACATGTGGCGGTGTACATTATCTTGTTATTACGGCTCTGTATCCCCTGGCAGTGTGGCGGTGTACATATGTCGGTGTACATTATCTTGTTATTACGGCTCTGTATCCCCGGGCAGTGTGGCGGTGTACATATGTCGGTGTACATTATCTTGTTATTACGGCTCTGTATCCCCGGGCAGTGTGGCGGTGTACATGTGGCGGTGTACATTATCTTGTTATTACGGCTCTGTATCCCCGGGCAGTGTGGCGGTGTACATATGTCGGTGTACATTATCTTGTTATTACGGCTCTGTATCCCCAGGCAGTGTGGCGGTGTACATATGTCGGTGTACATTATCTTGTTATTACAGCTCCGCATCCCCGGGCAGTGTGGCGGTGTACATATGTCGGTGTACATTATCTTGTTATTACGGCTCTGTATCCCCGGGCGGTGTGTCGGTGTACATTATCTCGTTATTACGGCTCTGTATCCCCGGGCAGTGTGGCGGTGTACATGTGTCGGTGTACATTATCTTGATATTACGGCTCTGTATCCCCGGGCAGTGTGGCGGTGTACAGGTGGCGGTGTACATTATCTTGTTATTACGGCTCTGTATCCCCGGGCAGTGTGGCGGTGTACATGTGGCGGTGTACATTATCTTGTTATTACGGCTCTGTATCCCCTGGCAGTGTGGCGGTGTACATGTGGCGGTGTACATTATATTGTTATTACTGCTCTGTATCCCCGGGCAGTGTGGCGGTGTACATTATCTTGTTATTACGGCTCTGTATCCCCGGGCAGTGTGGCGGTGTACATGTGGCGGTATACAGGTGGCGGTGTACATTATCTTGTTATTACGGCTCTGTATCCCCTGGCAGTGTGGCGGTGTACATGTGGTGGTGTACATTATCTTGTTATTACGGCTCTGTATCCCCGGGCAGTGTGGCGGTGTACATGTGGCGGTGTACATTATCTTGTTATTACGGCTCTGTATCCCCGGGCAGTGTGGCGGTGTACATATGTCGGTGTACATTATCTTGTTATTATGGCTCTGTATCCCCGGGCAGTGTGGCGGTGTACATTATCTTGTTATTATGGCTCTGTATCCCCTGGCAGTGTGGCGGTGTACATGTGGCGGTGTACATTATCTTGTTATTACGGCTCTGTATCCCCGGGCAGTGTGGCGGTGTACATATGTCGGTGTACATTCTCTTGTTATTACGGCTCTGTATCCCCGGACAGTGTGGCGGTGTACATATGTCGGTGTACATTATCTTGTTATTAGAGCTCTGTATCCCCGGGCAGTGTGTCGGTGTACATATGTCGGTGTACATTATCTTGTTATTGCGGCTCTGTATCCCCGGGCAGTGTGGCGGTGTACATATGTCGGTGTACATTATCTTGTTATTACAGCTCCGTATCCCCGGGCAGTGTGGCGGTGTACATATGTCGGTGTACATTATCTTGTTATTACGGCTCTGTATCCCCGGGCAGTGTGGCGGTGTACATATGTCGGTGTACATTATCTTGTTATTACAGCTCCGTATCCCCGGGCAGTGTGGCGGTGTACATATGTCGGTGTACATTATCTTGTTATTACAGCTCCGTATGCCCGGACAGTATGGTGGTGTACATTATCTTGTTATTACGGCTCTCTATCCCCGGGCAGTGTGTCGGTGTACATGTGTCGGTGTACATTATCTTGTTATTACGGCTCTGTATCTCCGGGCAGTGTGGCGGTGTACATGTGTCGGTGTACATTATCTTGTTATTACGGCTCTGTATCTCCGGGCAGTGTGGCGGTGTACATGTGTCGGTGTACATTATCTTGTTATTACAGCTCTGTATCCCCGGGCAGTGTGTCGGTGTACATGTGGCGGTGTACATGTGTCGGTGTACATTATCTTGTTATTACGGCTCTGTATCTCCGGGCAGTGTGTCGGTGTACATTATCTTGTTATTACAGCTCTGTATCCCCGGGCAGTGTGTCGGTGTACATGTGGCGGTGTACATGTGTCGGTGTACATTATCTTGTTTTTACGGCTCTGTATCCCCGGGCAGTGTGGCGGTGTACATGTGTCGGTGTACATTATCTTGTTATTACAGCTCTGTATCCCCGGGCAGTGTGTCGGTGTACATGTGGCGGTGTACATTATCTTGTTTTTACGGCTCTGTATCCCCGGGCAGTGTGGCGGTGTACATGTGGCGGTGTACATTATCTTGTTATTACGGCTCTGTATCCCCGGGCAGTGTGGCGGTGTACATGTGGCGGTGTACATTATCTTGTTATTACAGCTCTGTATCCCTGGGCAGTGTGGCGGTGTACATGTGTCGGTGTACATTATCTTGTTTTTACGGCTCTGTATCCCCGGGCAGTGTGGCGGTGTACATGTGGCGGTGTACATTATCTTGTTATTACGCCTCTGTATCCCCGGGCAGTGTGGCGGTGTACATGTGGCGGTGTACATTATCTTGTTATTACAGCTCTGTATCCCCGGGCAGTGTGGCGGTGTACATGTGGCGGTGTACATTATCTTGTTATTACAGCTCTGTATCCCTGGGCAGTGTGGCGGTGTACATATGTCGGTGTACATTATCTTGTTATTACGCCTCTGTATCCCCGGGCAGTGTGGCGGTGTACATGTGGCGGTGTACATTATCTTGTTATTACAGCTCTGTATCCCCGGGCAGTGTGTCGTGTGGCGGTGTACATGTGGCGGTGTACATTATCTTGTTATTACAGCTCTGTATCCCCGGGCAGTGTGTCGGTGTACATGTGGCGGTGTACATGTGTCGGTGTACATTATCTTGTTATTACGGCTCTGTATCCCCGGGCAGTGTGTCGGTGTACATGTGGCGGTGTACATTATCTTGTTATTACGGCTCTGTATCCCCGGGCAGTGTGGCGGTGTACATGTGGCGGTGTACATTATCTTGTTATTACAGCTCTGTATCCCTGGGCAGTGTGGCGGTGTACATATGTCGGTGTACATTATCTTGTTATTACGCCTCTGTATCCCCGGGCAGTGTGGCGGTGTACATATGTCGGTGTACATTATCTTGTTATTGCGGCTCTGTATCCCCGGGCAGTGTGGCGGTGTACATATGTCGGTGTACATTATCTTGTTATTACGGCTCTGTATCCCCGGGCAGTGTGGCGGTGTACATGTGGCGGTGTACATTATCTTGTTATTACGGCTCTGTATCCCCGGGCAGTGTGGCGGTGTACATGTGGCGGTGTACATTATCTTGTTATTACAGCTCTGTATCCCCGGGCAGTGTGGCGGTGTACATGTGGCGGTGTACATTATCTTGTTATTACGCCTCTGTATCCCCGGGCAGTGTGGCGGTGTACATGTGGCGGTGTACATTATCTTGTTATTACGGCTCTGTATCCCCGGGCAGTGTGGCGGTGTACATGTGGCGGTGTACATTATCTTGTTATTACAGCTCTGTATCCCCGGGCAGTGTGGCGGTGTACATGTGGCGGTGTACATTATCTTGTTATTACGCCTCTGTATCCCCGGGCAGTGTGGCGGTGTACATATGTCGGTGTACATTATCTTGTTATTACGCCTCTGCTTCTTCTTGCAGTACTCGGATAAGAACAGGACGGAGCTGGAGGAGTTCGGGGATCTTCCGGCGCAGTTTGGTTCTCTGCTGCCCCTAGATGGACTGAGGGTATGTGCAGCGCTGTACACACGGGGTATATAGCGGGGCAGATTGTCACCACTCGTTCTTGTCTCTGTGTAAATGGCGACATTAATGGAAGTCGCCCGGATTTCACAGGTTGACTGAATGTATTATTCTCTTGTCAGGGTTATATCATCCACGCTATACCGAATAACGCCTGTGCGCCCATCAGCCCGCCGCCGCTCAGGGACAACATGACCGTCTTTATCGCTCTGATACGCAGATTCGAATGCAACTTTGATATTAAGGTGAGTTAGAAGAGAGATGTGAGCCTGCCCTGCCCCCTGAAGGGTGATACAGACAGGGATATGAGCCTGCCCCGCCCCCTGAAGGGTGATACAGACAGAAGACAGCTATGAGCCTGCCCCTCCTCCTGCAGGGTGATACAGACAGAAGAGAGCTATGAGCCTGCCCCTCCTCCTGCAGGGTGATACAGACAGAAGAGAGCGATGAGCCTGCCCCTCCTCCTGCAGGGTGATACAGACAGAGCTATGAGTCTCTGAGCCCGCCCCCTGCAGGGTGATACAGACAGTAGAGAGCTATGAGCCTGCCCCTCCCACTGCAGGGTGATACAGACAGAAGAGAGCTATAAGCCTGCCCCTCCTCCTGCAGGGTGATACAGACAGGAGAGAGCTATGAGCCTGCCCTTCCCACTGCAGGGTGATACAGACAGAAGAGAGCTATAAGCCTGCCCCTCCTCCTGCAGGGTGATACAGACAGAAGAGAGCTATGAGCCTGCCCGTCCTCCTGCAGGGTGATACAGACAGAAGAGAGCTAGGAGTCTGCCCCTCCCCCTGCAGGGTGATCCAGAGAGAAGAGAGCTATGAGCCTGCCCCTCCCCCTGCAGGGTGATACAGAGAGAAGAGAGCTATGAGCCTGCCCCTCCTCCTGCAGGGTGATACAGACAGAAGAGAGCTATGAGCCTGCCCCTCCTCCTGCAGGGTGATACAGACAGAAGAGAGCTATGAGCCTGCCCCGCCCCCTGCAGGGTGATACAGACAGAAGAGAGCTATGAGCCTGCACCTCCTCCTGCAGGGTGATACAGACAGAAGAGAGCTATGAGCCCCTCCCCCTGCAGGGTGATACAGACAGAAGAGAGCTATGAGCCTGCCCCTCCCCCTGCAGGGTGATACAGACAGAAGAGAGCTATGAGCCTGCCCCTCCTCCTGCAGGGTGATACAGACAGAAGAGAGCTATGAGCCTGCCCCTCCTCCTGCAGGGTGATACAGACAGAAGAGAGCTATGAGCCTGCCCCTCCTCCTGCAGGGTGATACAGACAGAAGAGAGCAATGAGCCTGCCCCTCCTCCTGCAGGGTGATACAGACAGAGGAGAGCTATGAGCCTGCCCCGCCCCCTGCAGGGTGATACAGACAGAAGAGAGCTATGAGCCTGCCCCTCCTCCTGCAGGGTGATACAGACAGAATAGAGCTATGAGCCTGCCCCGCCCCCTGCAGGGTGATACAGACAGAGCTATGAGCCTGCCCCTCCCCCTGTGGGGTAGTGATGTTGTATTTTCTCGCCCAGGTCCTCCATGCTCAGCAGTCCGGTTATGATGCCGCCATAGTTTATAATGTAGATTCGGATGCGTTGCTGAGTATGGCGTGGAATGACGGTGAGTGAAGCGTCCCTTTTCATTGTGCATGTGTCTTTTCCTCTCTCTCCCGCTCCTCTGTCTCCCCCTTTCCCGCGGCTCCTCTCGTCTGTCTCCCCCTTTCTCGCGGCTCCTCTTGTCTGTCTCCCCCTTTCTCGTGGCTCCTCTCGTTTGTCTCCCCCTTTCCCGCGGCTCCCCTCGTCTGTCTCCCCCTTTCTCGCGTCTCCTCTCGTCTGTCTCCCCCTTTCTCGCGGCTCCTCTCGTCTGTCTCCCCCTTTCTCGCGGCTCCTCTCGTCTGTCTCCCCCTTTCTCGCGGCTCCTCTCGTCTGTCTCCCCCTTTCTCGCGGCTCCTCTCGTCTGTCTCCCCCTTTCTCGCGGCTCCTCTCGTCTGTCTCCCTCTGTCTCGCGGCTCCTCTCGTCTGTCTCCTCTTTCTCGCGGCTCCTCTCGTCTGTCTTCCCCTTTCTCGCGGCTCCTCTCGTCTGTCTACCCCTTTCTCGCGGCTCCTCTCGTCTGTCTTCCCCTTTCTCGCGGCTCCTCTCGTCTGTCTTCCCCTTTGTCGCGGCTCCTCTCGTCTGTCTCCCCCTTTCTCGCGGCTCCTCTCGTCTGTCTCCCCATTCTCGCGGCTCCTCTCGTCTGTCTCCCCCTTTCTCGCCGCTCCTCTCGTCTGTCTCCCCCTTTCTCGCCGTTGCTCTCGTCTGTCTCCCCCTTTCTCACAGCTCCTCTCGTCTGTCTCCCCGTTTCTGGCGGCTGTTCTTGTCTGTCTCCCCCTTTCCCGCGGCTCCTCTCGTCTGTCTCCCCCATTCTCGCGGCTCCTCTCGTCTGTCTCCCCCATTCTCGCGGCTCCTCTCGTCTGTCTCCCCCTTTCTCGCCGCTCCTCTCGTCTGTCTCCCCCTTTCTCGCCGTTGCTCTCGTCTGTCTCCCCCTTTCTCACAGCTCCTCTCGTCTGTCTCCCCCTTTCTCGCCGCTCCTCTCGTCTGTCTCCCCCTTTCTCGCCGTTGTTCTCGTCTGTCTCCCCCTTTCTCACAGCTCCTCTCGTCTGTCTCCCCGTTTCTGGCGGCTGTTCTTGTCTGTCTCCCCCTTTCCCGCGGCTCCTCTCGTCTGTCTCCCCCTTTCTCGCTGCTCCTCTCGTCTGTCTCCCTCTTTCTCGCGGCTCCTCTCGTCTGTCTCCCCCTTTCTCGCGGCTCCTCTCGTCTGTCTCCCCCTTTCCCGCAGCTCTTCTCGTCTGTCTCCCCCTTTCCCGCAGCTCTTCTCATCTATCTCCCTCTTTCTCGCGGCTCCTCTCATCTGTCTCCCCCTTTCCCGCGGCTCCTCTCGTCTGTCTCCCCTCTTCTCCCGCGGCTCCTCTCGTCTGTCTCCACCTTCCGTCTTCTCGCCTGTCTCCCTTTCTCGTGGCTCCTCGTCTGTCTCCCCTTTCTCGCGGCTCCTCTCGTCTGTCTCCCTTTCCCGCGGCTCCTCTCGTCTGTCTCCCCCCTTTCCGGCTCCTCTCGTCTGTCTCCCTTTCCCGCGGCTCCTCTCGTCTGTCTCCCCGTTTCCCGCGGCTCCTCTCGTCTGTCTCCCCTTTCTCGCTGGCTCCTCTCGTCTGTCTCCCTCTTTCTCGCGGCTCCTCTCGTCCGTCTCCCCCTTTCCCGCGGCTCCTCTCGTCTGTCTCCCCCTTTCCCGCCGTTCCTCTTGTCTGTCTCCCTCTTTTTCCGCCGTTCCTCTCGTCTGTCTTCCCCTTTCCCGCGGCTCCTCTCGTCTGTCTCCCCCTTTCCCGCGGCTCCTCTCGTCTGTCTCCCCCTTTCCCGCGGCTCCTCTCGTCTGTCTCCCCCTTTCCCGCGGCTCCTCTCGTCTGTCTCCCCCTTTCCCGCGGCTCCTCTCGTCTGTCTCCCCCTTTCCCGCTGCTCTTCTCTTCTGTCTCCCCGTTTCTGGCGGCTCTTCTCGTCTGTCTCCCCCTTTCCCGCGGCTCCTCTCGTCTGTCTCCCCCTTTCCCGCGGCTCCTCTCGTCTGTCTCCCCATTCTCGCGGCTCCTCTCGTCTGTCTCCCCTTTCTCGCGGCTCCTCTCGTCTGTCTCCCCTTTCTCGCGGCTCCTCTCGTCTGTCTCCCCTTTCTCGCGGCTCCTCTCGTCTGTCTCCCCTTTCCCGTGGCTCCTCTCGTCTGTCTCCCCTTTCCCGCGGCTCCTCTCGTCTGTCTCCCCCTTTCTCCCCGTTCCTCTCGTCTGTCTCCCCCTTTCTCGTGGCTCCTCTCGTCTGTCTCCCCCTTTCCCGCGGCTCCTCTCGTCTGTCTCCCCCTTTCTCGCGGCTCCTCTCGTCTGTCTCCCCCTTTCTCGCGGCTCCTCTCGTCTGTCTCCCCCTTTCTCGCGGCTCCTCTCGTCTGTCTCCCCCTTTCTCGCGGCTCCTCTCGTCTGTCTCCCCCTTTCTCGTGGCTCCTCTCGTCTGTCTCCCCCTTTCCCGCGGCTCCTCTCGTCTGTCTCCCCCTTTCTCGCGGCTCCTCTCGTCTGTCTCCCCCTTTCTCGCGGCTCCTCTCGTCTGTTTCCCCCTTTCTCGCGGCTCCTCTCGTCTGTCTCCCCCTTTCTCGCGGCTCCTCTCGTCTGTTTCCCCCTTTCTCGTGGCTCCTCTCGTCTGTCTCCCCCTTTCCCGCGGTTGCTCACTCTTCGCTCCCCATTTCACCGTTTCCTGTTCTTCCTTGCTTCACGTTTCCTGCTGCTCCTCACTCCCGCTCTTCTGGCTCCTCCCCCGCAGAGCACATCCGCAGTCAGATCACCATCCCCTCGGTGTTTACGGGAGCGAGCGCTGGGAAGAATCTCTCGGAGAAGTTCACTTACTACAAGAAGTAAGTATTGGCGCCCAGGGTGATGGCAGCGTCCTCGCCCAGCCCCGGCCTAACGCTCCTCTCTCTCCGCAGCGCCCGTGTCTTTCTGCTCCCGGAGTATCCCTTTAATCTCGGTTATTACTTCATCCCCTTCATCGTCGTCGTGGTGATCATCATCATCGTCATGTGCACCGTCATGGTGAGTCCTATGCTGGGGACCGCGTGAACCGCCCTGTGTGGATCTCAGACCCTGGCACTGCCTGCCTGTCTGGTGTGGGTTTGCTGGGACTTGTGGTCCTGCCGCAGGTTCCTGTGATTTTCTCCTCCCCTTTCCTTGTAGATTGTGCGCTGCGTGCAGCACAGGAAGAAGCTGCGCAAGAATCGTCTGACTAAGGATCAACTGAAGAAGATCCCCATCCACAAGTTCAAGAAGGGTGAGTGCGGGAAGGGGCGTAACTCATTGCAGGGCGGGGTCGCCCGCTATATCTGGGTGGCGGCAGCAGCTGAGGGTTAACGGTCAGAACCCTCCTTATCTGAGGCATTTACTGCTCTTTGCCCTGTGGCCGCCATGTTTACACGTTCTACGGAGGCGCAGTTACTGTGCTGTCCACCAGAGGGCGCTCGCCGCACATCCTGGAATCTAACGCTCATCCGGGTGTGTGGTATATGGGGTCATGTGACCAGTCTGGCATTTACCATGCAGAACTCTATGAGGGTAAATGTTTCACTTGTCGGCAGGTGACGAGTACGACGTGTGCGCCATCTGCCTGGAGGAATACGAGGAGGGCGAAAAGCTGCGCGTTCTACCGTGTTCACATGGTGAGTATTCTCGATGAACACGCTGCAGTCAGGGAGACGGAGGGTTAACGCCGGAGCTTGTTCTGCTGCAGGCAGGGAGAGTGCGCTGCACAATGATTTGGGGGGCGTGCACTCATGTTGTCCCCTCTCTTCGCAGCCTATCACTGCAGCTGTATTGACCCCTGGCTGACGAAAACCAAGCGGAGCTGTCCCATCTGTAAGTGCCGCGTCCTGCGCTCCGACGACGACTCGGACTCTGATGATGGCGGAGCGGCTGACAGCGAGCGTGCGGCGGATGAAAGCGAAAATGAGCGCACGCCTCTGCTGCGACCTTCTCCCACTTTTGGGAGCATGGATGAATCCCCTCCCCCAGTGCCGCAGGGGACGACCACCACAGCGATTGTCGTGTGAGGCTCCGCCCCCTCACTGTCACATGATGCCCAGTACCCATAATCCACTGCTCTGTGACTGACACATCCCCCAGCACCGTGTGATGATGGTGGTCGTCTCCCTTCTTCCGATGTGATTTGGTTTCTTCCCAGCAGCCACCTGTGGAATTGATGAGGCGGTAGTGGGGATGATGGGGGTGGTGGTGCTCCCCGCACTGTAATTAATCTTTATCTAATTTCCTGTACAGGTTTTATATAAATGACATTTCCTAACGAGTGCTGCCTCTGCGCCTCCTCTGTCCCGCCGCTCACATGTCAGGATGGTCGCCCCCCGGAGAGGCACATGATGGCGGCTCGGGCGCGGCCCGTGTAATAACCGGGGTAGAGCCCGGACTGAGTCACCGCCATAATAACCGGTTTCCCGGCTCCACCCGAAGCCGTAGTAACGTAGTGATTATATCCCTGGAGTGATCCTCCCGAGCTGCACGTCTCTTCCTCTAGTCACAGCCAGAGCTGCAGTCAGTTACGGGACTCAGGAGATACCCTGCTCATCTGTCACGTCTCACACAGAGGGCCACAGCTAGAGGAGGGGCCAGCAGGTCAGAAGGCCACAGCTAGAGGAGAGGCCTGCAGGTCAGAGGGCCACAGCTAGAGGAAGGCCACAGCTAGAGGAGGGGCCAGCAGGTCAGAGGGCCACAGCTAGAGGAAGGCCACAGCTAGAGGAGGGGCCAGCAGGTCAGAGAGCCACAGCTACAGGAGGGGCCAGCAGGTCAGAGAGCCACAGCTAGAGGAGGGGCCAGCAGGTCAGAGGGCCACAGCTAGAGGAGGGGCCAGCAGGTCAGAGGGGCCAGCAGGTCAGAGGGCCACAGCTAGAGGAGGGGCCAGCAGTCAAGAACCATAGCTACAGGAGGAGCCAGCCAGCCAGAGGGCCAACTACTTCATTTTCAGCCGGAGCCATCTCCATGAATCCTCCGTTCACAGCCGGAGCTGCAGTCACAGTTCTGTTATGGGACTCAGGAGACACCCTGCTCATGTGTCACTTTTCTCAAATTACAAAAGCTGCAGGAGAGAAACAGGTTACACAGAGGGCCACAGCTACAAGAGGGGCCAGCAGGTCAGAGAGCCACAGCCAGCAGGGCAGAGGACTAAGCTACAGGAGGGACCAGCAGGTCAGAGAGCCACAGCTAGCGGAGGGGGCCAGCAGATCAGAGGACCACAGCTACAGGAGGGGCCAGCAGGTCAGAGGACTGCCATGTCACTCAGCTACAAGAGGGGCCAGCAGGTTAGAGGACTGCCATGTCCCACAGCTACAGGAGGGGCCAGCAGGTCAGAGGGCCACAGCAGGGTGACTACTTCATTTACAGCCAGAACCATCTCCATTCACAGTTCTGTTACGGGGCTCAGGAGACACCCTGCTCATTTGTTAATTCTCACCATACACTCAGTCACAGCCAAAACAGAACGGTTCTGCCGCTCCAGCTGTGACCACATTACCGCCATCTTCTCAGCCTGTACTCTAGGGGGCGCTGCCATGTCACTCATACCAATCATTGCTTTTGTTTTTAAGAGCTCTGGTTGCTATGGGCAACACTTAACATGCTGAAATTCAAAGCTTTATTCAGTCCTAACCTCTGAAAACACAAAGCCGCTGCCTGGTAACGGTGTGTGTTTACTTTGACAATCACTTAGCAGGCAGGGTGTGCCAGGGATATTAAGTGTTAACATGACTGGTGTTCCCAGCGGAGTCCTGCGAATAATGGGGCGGGCGCTCCTGCGCCCAGAAAGTAAACACAGCCGATAACCGCACAATGGAGGGCAACCGCCAGGCTGTGCTACCACCAGTCACCAGCAGAGGGCGGCGCACATCAGTCCAGCCCTGGATGGAGGAGACTGCAGTGACAGGTGACATCCAGCAGGAGGCAATGCTCCTGATCACTGAGGATGGCGCTCGAGGCGACGCCCATCTCTGTACATCAGCAGCACGCGATTGGTTATCCGTAATGGGGGACATAGGGTCCCCTATTCCTGTATTATAGGAGACACGTGTGCTGATGTCACGCCCCCTACAGGATTAGCCCACCCTGTGACAAGGTGACCCTATGACACTTCCTGTCCTCACTAAGCTGCTGCGCCCAGCCTTGGGTCATCCAATACAGAAACCAGAAGTGTCACGAGGGCCACAAAGCTTCACAGCACAGAACTTAGTCCGGTAGCATTCAGGTTAGGTGGGGCCCCTGACAACACACGACACCCACACTACATTTATGGCATTTTCTTTTTTTTTATTCTTAAATCAGATATAAATTTTACTTTCTTTCCTGGAAAAAAAAAATCGTTCATTGTGATGACCGGGGGCAAAACCGAGTGCTAAAAAACCAAAAGAAGGGGCGAGGGGGGGGCGGGAGACATCAATGGTTGGTCCGATGTTGGCAGCTGGTCAGTAGTAATGAGGCGGCTTCACATGTTTTGATCTCGCAGGTACTTCGCCATGGCGTGTGCTTTAGCATTTACTGTCCCGCCGTGAATGCCCTCGGCTCCCATCACAATCACAAAAGCTGCAGGAGAGAGAGAGAGAAACGGGTCAGACACAGGGCCACAGGGGGAGGGGCGACACAGGGCCACAGGAGGAGGGGCAAGCGGGTCAGACACAGGGCCACAGGGGGGAGAGATAGAGAGATAGAGAGAAACGGGTCAGACACAGGGCCACAGGAGGAGGGGCGCGCGGGTGACACAGGGCCACAGGAGAGAGAAACTGGTCACACAGGGCCACAGGAGGAGGGGCGAGCGGGTCACACACAGGGCCACAAGAGGAGGGGCGGTCGGGCCACAGCTACAGGAGAGAGAAACGGGTCAGACACATGGCCACAGGAGGAGGGGCGAGCAGGCCACAGGAGAAAAGGGTCACACACAGGGCCACAGGAGGAGGGGCGGGCGGGCGACACACAGGGCCACAGCTACAGGAAAGAGAAACAGGTCACACAGGGCCACAGGAGGGGCGAGCGCGCCACAGCTACAGGAGGAGGGGCGAGCACCTACCTTTACACGTTTTGGCAACAGTTATGGTGTATGTTGGCCCTTCTGCCGCCTTTGTCCTTACATCCAACGTATAGGAATCTGCGAAGTTGTCTCTGATCAGGCCGCACCTCATGCCCCCGAGCGTCAGACCGTTTATGAAGAAACCAGAGCGATCGTCACAAGCCAAGGCGGCTATCTCCGCTGCCTGGAGAGAGAGCGGGGACACGTGAGAGGACGCAGGAGCCACACCGCTCGCAGCTCTGGAGGCGAGCGGAGCAGATCGCCCCCATTACATCTCCAGAAGAACGCACAGCCTGCACCTGGAGGAAGCAGTAACCAGGATGGCTGGGCATGCTGGGAGTTGTAGTCCACCACAAGTAGTGAGGAGCAGCAGTGTCACATCCCATTCACCAGTTTGGTTCCCCGCAGAGGGGCCCTGGCACATCGCTCACACCCAAGACTCCCCCCGGCGCAGCTCAGGGCCTGTCCCATCAGGTCCCAGGAATGTCCTCCTGTATACAGACGCCCCCAGTACATATCCCGGCTCCCCCTGTAGTATATGGACGCCCCCAGTACATATCCCCGCTCCTCCACTGTGGTATATGGACGCCCCCAGTACATATCCCCGCTCCTCCACTGTGGTATATGGACACCCCCAGTACATGTCCCCGCTCCTCCCTTGTAGTATATGGACGCCCCCAGTACATATCCCCGCTCCTCCCTTGTAGTATATGGACGCCCCCAGTACATATCCCCGCTCCTCCCTTGTAGTATATGGACGCCCCCAGTACATATCCCCGCTCCTCCCTTGTAGTATATGGACGCCCCCAGTATATATCCCCACTCCTCCCTTGTAGTATATGGACGCCCCCAGTACATATACCCACTCCCCCCCCGTAGTATATGGACACCCCCAGTACATATACCGACTCCTCCCCTGTAGTATATGGACACCCCCAGTACATATCCCCCGCTCCTCCCTTGTAGTATATGGACGCCCCCAGTATATATCCCTGCTCCTCCCTTGTAGTATATGGACGCCCCCAGTACATACACCCGCTCCTCCCCTGTAGTATATGGACGCCCCCAGTACATATACCGACTCCTCCCCTGTAGTATATGGACACCCCCAGTACATATACCCACTCCCCCTGTAGTATATGGACACCCCCAGTACATATACCGACTCCTCCCCTGTAGTATATGGACACCCCCAGTACATATACCGACTCCTCCCCTGTAGTATATGGACACCCCCAGTACATATACCGACTCCTCCCCTGTAGTATATGGACACCCCCAGTACATATACCGACTCCTCCCCTGTAGTATATGGACACCCCAGTACATATACCGACTCCTCCCCTGTAGTATATGGACACCCCAGTACATATACCGACTCCTCCCCTGTAGTATATGGACACCCCAGTACATATACCGACTCCTCCCCTGTAGTATATGAACGCCCCCAGTACATATCCCTGCTCCTACCTTGTAGTATATGGACGCCCCCAGTACATATCCCCCGCTCCTCCCCTGTAGTATATGGACGCCCCCAGTACATATCCCCACTACTCTCCTGTAGTATACAGACGCCCCAGTACATATCCCCCGCTCCTCCCCTGTAGTATATGGACGCCCCCAGTACATATACCCGCTCCACCCCCAGTACATATACCTGCTCCTCCCCAGTAGTATATGGACGCCCCCAGTACATATCCCCGCTACTCTCCTGTAGTATATGAATGCCCCCAGTACATATCCCCCGCTCCTCCCCTGTAGTATATGGACGCCCCCAGTACATATACCCGCTCCATCCACAGTACATATAGCAGCTCCTCCCCAGTAGTATATGGACGCCCCCAGTACATATACCCGCTCCCCCCTGTAGTATATGGACGCCCCCAGTACAGACCCCCGCAGTATAAGGACGCCCTTCCACAGAGGCTCAGATCCCCCCCCCCCCTCAGGCGGGTACCAGGACTGACGGGCACACCTGTCGGAGGGGTGAGTCACAGCAGCTTTTACAGACACTGACTCACGGCCTCCCCCATCTGCAGCAGTTGGATGCCAGGCTCTGCGTGGCACACAATGCCCAGGAGACGCTCACACACTTTCCACATGAAATCAAGGTCACCCTGGCATCGGGATGAAGCCACGAGAGCCGGGCCCCTGCGACCAGTGCACCGGGGACCACTGCTCAAAGGCATCAGCCGATAGAAGGATTACTGGCCCTTTAAGAAGCCATCCTCCGGTGCTCTGCACAGGAATGCCGATGACATCACTAGAATTGCCGGCACACCCCCAATATGCTGCCATTAACCCATCGTGTGCCTCTTAGGTGAGGCCGGAGCAGAGGAAGAGGCCTCCGTCACTTCCTGTAAGGCGAGCCGCCCGCACTTCCCCTCCACCGCTTCCTATTACTCCTATCCTTTTATAGGCAAAGCAGCTGCTGCACCGAGGAGAACTCCAGCTGCGCACAGCCCCCCGCACATCAGCACAGAGGGCATGCCCCTCCACCACTGCACATCAGTCTCATACCACCCCATAACCACTGTCGCCCCGACGGAGGGCATGCGTTGTCCCCCCATCAGTCTCACAGCAGCACAGTGGGCATGCCCCTCCACCACTGCACATCAGTCTCATACCACCCCATAACCACTGTCGCCCCGACGGAGCGCATGCGTCGTCTTACCACCAGTCTCACAGCAGCACAGGGTGCATGCCCCTCCACCACTGCACATCAGTCTCATACCACCCCATAACCACTGTCACCAAACGGAGGGCATGCCCCCCAGCACCAATCAGTCTCACAGCAGCACAGAGGGCATGCCCCCCAGCACCAATCAGTCTCACAGCAGCACAGAGGACATGCCCCCCACCACCGCCTACGCAGGGCATGCCCTCCATGGTTTAGTCCTGCCCCCCTGTGTTATTTGGTGTCACAGTAGTACCTGCCTGGGTTCTATACTGTAGTATTTGGGGTCATGGTATCGCCCAGTTGGTACTCACACCGCCACCCTCCACTACCACTCGGCAACAGTCCCACCCCCCAAGGGGGGCATGCCCCTCCACATCCACCAACCCCTGCGGGGCATGCATTCTGTAACCACTACCCTCATCAGGACTTCATCTAAAAGCTCTAGTCACCAGTCCCTATAAACAGGAGCCCCACAGTGGCATCACCAGGGGCCACATGTGCCCATCGACTGCCCAGTACCCACCATTAACCCTTCAGGTACATGCCAAGGGACAAGATGGAAGAGGTCCAACAACCAAACCATGAAGGGCCCACCGATCTACACAAAGGGCCCACCTCCAAGACTACAACCACCAGTATACATCAGGAGTGGAAAGAGGAAGTGCAGCAGCTGAGGCTGCAGGAAGGTAAGGAGCCAGCGCTCCAGCCACAGGAAGTATAACACCCAGCGGATATCACTACAGCCGCCACATGTGGCAGACTCCGCACCCTGCGCAAACACAACTCAGCTACATTCAGACCGCAAACCCTGCCTGAGGGCGACCGCATGACACCCAACCGGGCAATACCGTGACCCAAAATACTAGACAGGGCGAGACCCTACTGGGCAATACCGTGACCCCAAACACTAGACAGGGCGAGACGCTACTGGGCAATACCGTGACCCCCAATTAGTAAAGTAGAGAACCAAACCACGCGATACTGGGGACAGGACTAAACCAACTGGGCGATACTGTCACCCAAATACAGGACAAGGCAAGACCCAACTGGGCGATACTGTGACCCCAAGAACTAACCAGTTAGACCTAACAAAGCAATACTATTACCCCAAGCATTAGACAGGGTGAGACCCAACTGAGCGATACCGTGACTCCCCAAATAGTACAGTAGAGAACCAAACCAGGCAATACCATGACACCAACACAGGTGACAGGACTAAACCAACTGGGCGATACCAAGGCCCTAAATGCTTGCCAGGATGAGACCCAAGATGGTGATACTAGGACCCCAAAAACTACAGTGGAATTGGACCTAACCTGGAAATACCCCAACCACAAATTTCAGAAAAAGGAACCAACTGGGCGATACCGACTTCCCCAACTATAGCAATGGACAAGTCCCACCAGGTGAATATATCAAGAAGCCTCCCATTGACCCCACACACCTAAAAAATTACAAAAGCAGGAAATACTGAGCCCCAAAATACTGGGGATAAGAGTGGGACCCCAAACCAAGGAGCAGGCGCCCCATGCAACCCTGTGGGGCCCTAACAGAAGGGGCCCACCCTGCAGACAGTGACAGAAGAGAAAAAGGCCCCACCCTTGGGACACGGGCTGAGGACACACTCCCGGGCAGGACATCGCCCGCTACTCACCGTGATTTTGGACAGGACGCCACCTGGCTTCGCGGCCCACACTGAGGCCGGGTTGATGCCGCAGATGCAGGCGTCCTGCACCTCAGCGCACAAAAGATTCACGATGTAATCGTCCCAAGACATGGCAGGAGGGCTAGCGGGCGGCTTCGGGTGTTCTCGGGTGTTGGCGGCTGAAAACTGCCTCGTGCGGCTTCGCCTGGTGCGCGCGCAGAGTCCTGTCCCGCCAGCCCCGCCCCTTTATATAAGACGCGATGCCGGGCAAGGGAGACGTCACTACGGAGGCGGGAACCGCGCAACCGCAGATCGGGCCAGAAGGCGGAGCTGCGGTCAGAGACCTCATGCGCGGGCTGCGGGGCAGGGCGCGGCCGGTAGACTAATGCGCAGGCGCTGGCAGAGCCGTGACGTTGGGCGGATGTTCAAAAGAGAAGTGCGCACGCGCAAAGTCGAGGGGGCGGATGAAAAAAAAACATGCGCCAAGGAGGTGAGTTGGCCTCTGAGAAAGGGCTGCCACGTGACTGGCCGAAAACCAGAACACAGTGCGCGAAAGACGGCCCCCTATCGGACAACTAGTCCTGTGTAACCGTGTATTACAGCAATTATACAGCCATCGTGTAATACATGACCCTCCTCTAGTATATAATACACCTTAGCAAACACGGCTCATCAGGGAGAAATAGTGAGCAGTAATCACTGCACCAAGATAAGGTGACCAGTATAAAAGAAGAACAGAGGTTAAATCAAAAATTCTGCCCCAGAGCGATAACCTGCCGGGCAGTGTCGTGAGTGAAGGGGACAGGCTGTTAAGGATGGTACCCAGCCGCTGAATACCCTGGCGTCCTCAGCGATATGGTGAAGCACAGAGCTATGATAATCAACACTCTGTGCAGGGCGCTGAGCGCAGGTATAGCCGCCTTTTATTTAAAACTTGCCTAGTGTTGATTGGCTATTGGAAGCCATGTGACAGCTGCAATGTATAGGAGCAGCCAGTGGCGATCATGCTGCAGCGTGCGTTCCACATTGCCGTCTCACGAGGCTTGGAGCGCAGGGCATCGCGAGAGTGTGCCGCGCATGCGCCAGTGCTGATTCCAGTGCGCCAGTATGCTGAGATGACTACCGCTAGAATGGACACAGATATGTGGCCATCCTAAATAATGTATCTCAGTTACTTTCAGCAACTGGACAAATTACGCAAAGAGAGATACATTAAGCAACAATTA